>JAKZHN010000008.1:1200000-1567015 GCA_037179335.1 Cyclaneusma minus
TTTGGATGGAGAACGAAACTAAGCTATCAGATTCAGGTGGTCCAAGAGTTCTCTAAAGAACAAGATAATGGCGGGTGGCCCATTTTGTCTCTTTCTCAATCAGATGTTGCTCTTCTTTCTGTCAATTGAACCGGTCGTCTTGGATTCTGGACCTTCTTTGCAGAGACGCCCAGCAACCTTTTTCGACCTTGGATTCAAGGATAAGCAGTCACGGTGCCTGGCTCCCCTCCTTCGTATCATCAGCTGACAGCTCGTTTCGTGTTTAGATGTTTTCACTCACCTCTACTGTCTGATTCACGAAGGACGATCCACAGCAGTTATCCTGAATACTTCGAATTCTACAGCATCGTTAGTATCAGTTAGTTAGTAGAGGATTGCCGAAGTACCCCGTACAGAGGTTTCACGCTTTATGGATAAGACTGATGCTGAGTTTGCTTACTCGGCATACTGAGAAGAGGTATGTCGATGTTTGTCTTTTAAACCTCTGCCCAAACTAACTCCTACAAAGGTTCGAAGCAAATCGACCCTGCCTTGCGCGTGTACCTACCTAGATACCTACGACCACATGGACATGCACCGGCCTCTTGGGAATCTGGAAGAGCAACAGGCAGATGGTCTTACCTTCAATCCTCCCTGTTCGTCAAATTCTGGCCTTCGAAACACAACGGAGCACGACGTCGATGTCCATATGGAGCCGCGGGGATTATGTTTGAAACGGAAACGGAAAGCTTCCTAGCATTACATTCTGTACCCAATGACGATATACCGTTGGAGACTGACTCTTACCGTAGTGATTTTCTCCTCTCCAACTCGCTGCCCCATCTGTACCACGGAGGGAACCCCTACTGATTTTCACACACGAGATGGTCTCGCTGAGCACCTGCGCGTTACGCACACTCCTGGGGTTTACATCCATGCTCTAGAAGCAGTCCAGAGTAATGCAAAAAAGATGGCGTTAGTTCTGGTGTGGATTTTGCCGTGAGGTGTTTGCAGTTCCGGAGGTTGAGGCCCCGGGCTTGAAGGCTCGGTTTGATCACATAGGTTCGCACTTTGAATCTGGAGACTCCATTAATTCGTGGAGATCCATGAGCAAGCCTGCGATGGCGGGGGCCCGTTGGATGCCTACAGCACGACCACCTCCTGAGGTCACCGTTGGCAGAGAGAAGAGGAAACCACGTAGAAAACTCCAGGAAGCTTGATCCAGTTTCGTGATCTACAGAGGGGATTGGTTCCAAAACTGAACCCCTTGGAGTCCTGGGAGTTGTGTACAAATAATGTATATCCAGGCGCACAGGCGTGGGCTAACACAATATGAATACAGACCTAGCCCTCTCACCTCAAGAAATCCCTACCGCAGTTCTTGCGTTGTGTTTCCTGGTTCCTACATGATTTCTGTTTACTTGCATTTTGCCTGATTGCTTAGGTTTCTCCCAATCATTTGGGATTCCCCCAATTATTTGGATAAGGTTACTTCCAGTCACTTGGACTATCTCCGATCAGTCGAAGTTCTTGATATCCGGGCGTCAATTCAAAGGCGTGTCAAAATGTCTCGCGAACTACATGTAGGTACCAGGTAGCCTAAACTGGCTTCGGCTCTACCAGGCAGGATTCAATTGCCGAACTGCCAGCCACCAAACCACTCATCAACAGGTTCTCAAAAATCAACATAGTCCGTACCTTCATTAACAGCAATCCAAAAACCCCATCTTGCGACCTGTGCTTTCCCCCAACTCAAACATCAAGTGCCCTTACACCTCACCGCTTCCGCTTCCAAAAAGCCCCATACGCAAACGCCTCCCTACCCCGAACAAAAAGTCCTCGAACACTTCACCGCGCTTCAAACTTCCAAAAAGCCATGCCACCAAGGCCGCTCAAAACTCTAAATCACAGACTTACACTATTCGAGAACGCTAGCGAATGGTCCCTGAGTACCCACGGGCCATACGCTACAACGAACCGGACCTGAGATCGCAAGATTGAGTTTGGACAAGAGGGGCGTTGTGAGAGCCGTGCGAAAGGACACAAAAAGATTGGAACTCGGGGATCCCGGTTCAGCCTCTGAGGAACTGGAAGTCCTTGGAAGTCTGTTGGTGAAGATGCGAGAATTTGTAGATTCTTGATTGTACACTGAGTCTAGTTTTAGATATGTCGCACAAACTTTGCGGTGGCATTGGCAGTCACAAGCTTGAGAGCCTTTAAAGTCAAATTTATGCTGTCTTTGAGTGAGTTGGACCTGGCCGGTACGCAAGGTACTGTTCCTGGGGTCGGGTAGTGTCTGGACGGGAGACTTGACAGACAGTGAGGTTTAAAAGCAAGCTGAACGGTCGGCTAGGACTGCTGGGACCCTTGGACGGTGTGACGTTCAAATTCGTACCTGGAGCTTTTGAGTTGAGTGCTGCTAGTAAGAGTTACATTGAAAAAAGGGGGAAGCACGTGCGTTAAGATCGAGAAAAAAGGTACTAAAGCTTGGATATAAGTCGTACTTTGGGCTAGAGATGCGAATGATGTTACGTTGGCTGCTGTTCCCAAGGCTTTTGGGGGGTGAGAGGGCACAAGTAAGGCTTGTTTACTGTTTAGTTGGATGGTTTGTTGGTTTGATGGGTTGATGGTTTAATGGTTTGATGGTTTGAAGTGTGGTAGGCACTAGAGGTCGTGAGCGAGTGCGAGCATGGATGATGCTGTCATTCCATGAACCTAGCCCTGGATTTCGAGGGGTATAGCCGTGAACTCTATATAGCCAACGCTGCATTATCCGGCCAGACCGACACACCCGCTGCATGTGTTCACGAGGGTCTCAAACTCCAAAGATCACGAAGTCTCCTGAATGTCAGAGAGGAGAATTCAGGAGTTTTGGGCGGTTCGGAAGCCTTGATGAGAAGTGGCTTGCGAGATGTTGCTGGAATATCGACTTCGGCGAATCTAGAAGAGGGGTGTAGCAGAAGCGTTGCACTCGGCTGAAAGACTAAATCAACGGTTCGAGGAGGTTCGGGGTAGTCGCTTGACCTTGTAATCGAGTGAAAGGGGGGTGGCCTCGATCATTATTACATGGAAGTTTTCAGAGTTGCACAGCATTGCATGTCCAGAACTTGCACGATTCCTCTGGGCATGAGACAACACAACGGTTGGGGATTGGTATCGGGCCAATGAACCAGAGACACACAACGGAGAGGACTCCGCAATGTCTTCAGTGGCGTGTGCAAGAGCAACAACCTGGCCCTCCACACGGCACACGCAAAGGTGCAGGACCCAAGAGCGGGTGTCAACAGTAAGGTAGTTCCACAGAATGGAAATTTGGACCCCTGAAATTCAATCTTGTGCTGATTAATTCTAAGAGTTGGAATAGAGAGCTCCGAAGCCGTTAGCAGTGGTCGACGTCAGAGCATTGATCCCTCGACTAGGTGAGTACATGTAGTATCGTCCACTACTTTAGTAAACTAATTTCGGCATCGTTTATGCTTCAGCCGTCAGAAGCTCTGGTCCCTGAGAGACAGAAGCTACCCTTACGGTGCCTAGGTACTCTCAAGCAATTGCCGACTTCAGCTCAGTCCACATGCTAAGTATTTAGGCAGAAATGCACGTGGTGGTGAAGTCATTCATTGAACGTATGCCGGTTACAACCGTCACTCCGAGGTTGTTCAACCTGCTACCCCACGGGGCCACGGACTTGGAAACCGTGCCCTGCTACTCGATGCTGTGCGACTGTAATGGACGGATGCTAGCTCCGTCCAGTCCTGCCCCATTGCTTCGCATGCAAGCATTATGTGTGCCGTCACCAGGAAATGTGGTGGGTGCAGAGCTAGAGATCTGGACCGGGCCTGTCAGTGTCGATCCGGGGAGACGTGCTTCAGGGTCCAATTGGACCCTTGATATGGCATCACAATGATGATCACAACCCTCATAACTTTCTTATCCTGGCTACTTCCATCCAATAGCTGTCAGTGAGGCAGTTTGCAAAGCTGGGGGTTGAGATGTTCATTGCTCGGCACTGGATTCGGAGCAATGGTGCTGGTACGACGATGGGGGTTGTGTATGGGGGTGAATCGTCACAACATTGCTAGTATCCAGTCCGTCGGTTTTGAGGCCGAATTTGGTATGACCCTACGTGCAGTCCTCAACCCGAGGTTGCAGATATCTCTGGTGGTTAAGGTAGCATGCATATGATACATGTAGATGTCTTTCGTGCAGGTTGTATTCGGTTGTTAACCATATTGCGGGGTATTAGACGTTCTGATCAACGTCATAGCACTAGGCTGGTATGTCTTGATCCAGCAGAGTGTGTCACAATGGAGGCTCGGTGGTTTACCAAAAGGTCTTCTGATCAGACGAAAGGGGATTGGAACTTTACAGTTCTTGTAGGTGGGAACCCTTTCCGATATCAAGAAACAACAGCACCTATTCAATGGTGTCTCTGGCGGTTCAGTTCTTGTCCCAGGGGCCAGACTTGAGTGGCTTCAGATTGAGGTGTCGGCCGGACACTCGTGCAATAATTCGAAATATGAGAGGCCAAGGAGATAGGTCCGATGAGCGGGAAGATGCAGGGCATGGCTCGAGAAGTTGGGAAAGACAGAACAAAAACGGCTTTGATCTTCAGAACTCAAAACTGGGAAGACGGGGATTTGTGGTGGCCGGTGGGGACGAAGGCGGGGCAAAGCGACCAAGGAAACTCAGGAACCGCGGGCTGTCGGATATTAATTGATGTTATTGTTGGAGCATGATAGCATTATTGGGTACACGAGGTTTCGAACACTTGTATATCACTCTTCAAGCCTGAGGCAGCTGAGAACTTTCTCATGTGCTTTTTGCCGTGCGAGGGTCGCTTTATAAGGATTGTGTCGATCTCAGGGTCTAGATCTTTGAAGGGATCTTTGAAAGATTCATGTTGTAGGCAGGTTGCCGGCGATGCGACAATTATCATGATGTCAAGTAAGGTACCAACAATTATTGATTGAAGCTGGGCGTCTCCGCTTGAAGAAAGTGTAGCGAAGACCCTGCAACAGCTATCAGCCGCTCACTCGTCCCGCATACGACGAAATTCAGCATTGAAACATGGCAGCTCGGGAAAGGGAGGCTCACGCCAGAATATGAAGCCATAAATTGGCTGACATCTCTCAACATGAGGGGAACAGGATTTTGGAAAAGGCCGAACCTGGGCTCATGCTTCAATATCTCGATCTCGGAGCGGAGGAAGGATGTTCCAACGCGACCCTGGCGGGTGGGGCCAGCCAAGGGACTGGAGCACAGACCGGGAACCAGCTCGCTGGGTGGGCCCGTTTGGCATTGGCCTGAGCTGCAAAAACCGATCCCAAAGCCAAATCTCGATGCGGAGGCTGGGAAATATTGGGCCTGACGTCAGACGCCGTGCTGCTTGAATAATGAGCTGCCGCGACTTCCACCGCCAGCCCAGACTCAGCGACGACAGCGAAGAGAAGAAGAAAAAGATATCCAGACTCGCCTTCCCTACGCAGCAGGTGCGACACAGGGTGAGAGCGCTCTCCTTGCGAGTTTGACAGCAGGTAGGCAGCCGGCAGCCGGCAGCCTTGGTTCCACCCAGCGCATGGCATTTTGTACATGTATGTAATGGGCTGCGCCATTCCTGCATCCGTCCCCTAGCGCTTAGGCGAGGAAAGTCCCTGTGGATCTTGGTGGCTTGGCGCGATCGGAGATCGACTGAACGCTGAACGGAGCGACCTCCGGAGAGAAAATTTTGTGTTACAAACGTGAAGACGCCGCAATTACGTATAATTTTGTTTACTAACAATAATAAAGTAAGTTATTGAAGAACAAGACGCTCCGGTCATCCGCCAGCGCTGCGATGCCATACTGCTATCCATGCGACGACTTCAGGTGGGGCTGAGACGAGCAGTATTGAACTCATAAGAGCAGGTGTCAACATACGACGGGCATTCCCTTCCAGTCGCAGCACCACCGCTTGTGACTGGCCGAGGGCGGCCGGAGTTCAGACTCCTATCCGGGACATGTGCATGTGTTTAAGCATGGTGTTGTGAGCAGACCTCTCGAGAATGCCATGCTGACCATCGGCCTGCGTTGAAACTATTCGTAAGATACAGGTATGTAAAAAAAAGTCAACCTTCAAGCTCCAACATACCCGCAACGGACTACGTGAGCCTGCACGTACCCACACTATGGGGAACTATGGGGGTCCAGCCAGCCTGCCCGCCCCTGATACATAGCAGCAGCTTCAATCACTTTTCCAAAAGCTTCTTGGGGCCGTTGCGCGAGGCGCATCCAACGGGCTCCACACGCCGTCATTATTCTCGACTGTTTTCCAGGGTCGGGACGGATGATGCAATTAATGTTTTCAGGAACGGTAACCCGGATGCGATTCCCTCTTTGCTTTTCACGAAGCTTTTCCGAGAGGGGGGAGCAAGCCGCGAGGGATAATGCACAGTCCCTGAGACACGCCCAAACAATCATCAATGCGAAGAACCACTTGCTATGCTTCTCGCCATTGTCAATTGCGTGCTGCCCTCTGATTATCAAAGCCACCACTGCCATCGCCAGAACTGCTTGCCATTCCGCCTTGACCGTCGAGTCTGCCAATCTCCGCCTTTTCCACCATCATCAGCACACACTTAGAGTAAGAAAGCACCGTTTCTTCACCGGCGTGGCGGTTCGCGGGCTGGCGTCGCAGGTAGCTTCGAACCCTTAAGTCGTCCCGCGGCCCTGTCACCCTCCAGGCCCTCGGATCCCTGGCAGCTCCCTCAGCGGCCTGCAGCTGGGCGATCATCCTTGGCCAGATGCTCGCATCTTTTTTCCCTGTGAGCAAGGTGCCAGGCGAGCAGCCACGGCACGACGGGAAGGGAGGATGTGTGCATCCTGGCAGCGACATACTGGCAGCCATTGATGCGGACGTGTCCTCCGCCGCCGCCAACCCGTGTAGATATCAGATCGGTATTGGCAGCAACGTCATAACGGGGTCCAGGGTCGACTCCGAGCTCAATGCCCTGCTCGTGGCCCTTAGCGCCGAAGTTTGGGGGTCTGGTTGACGACAGGGATCGCAAGCCTCAGAGTTAGCAGCCTGTACCGTAGCCCCCCCTCTCTCTAGGACTGGAGTAGTGTCTCCGCTGTAACACGGTCCACCGTCCACCGTGCAACTGGCAAGCATGAAATTTGCTGGAGCCTTCGATACAATCCTGGCCCAAGTGCGTGTGGCCCATAACTAAACCCCATCAGCCTGCCCAGATTCCCATCCGAGAGGCCCTCCCCGACCCCAAAGCCTTCCAGCGATTCATGCGATCTGCCACTTTCTGAGTCGCGCCGAACAGAACATCCCGCAACGTCACTCACCAACACTGATCTCTGCGAACGTCGATCCTCTTACATCACCACAACCGAATTTATTCCCAGAAACGGATTCCTCGGAACCCGGCCGCCCTGCCCTCGACTCGCGACAGAGACGACAGAGGCTTGGTACAAGTATAGCTCTGTAGCGTCCGCTCCATTCTTCGTGATCTCGAAACTTGCCCTCCAAATTAATCAACATGCCTAACCGACCCGCCATGCACGCCCGGGACTCCTCTGGTCGCCAGGTCTCGCTTCTCAACGACGAGCCTGCTTGCACCCGACCGTCCTTCTACTCATTCCCATCGTCTGCCTCCACCGTGTCTCTTGCTTCCAGCAGTAACCCAGGCACCCCAGATCTCGAGAGATCGCATTCTTACGATTCTCACCTCACGCGAGAGCCAATGTCTCCCATGACGCCTACCGCAATGGAGTTCACGAGACCACCTTTTCCCACTTCGCTGTCATACCAGGACTCGAAAATGTCGCATCATCCCTACCCCAGCGACATATCGAGCCAAAGACCCTCAATTGCAGACAGCAGGTCATCCTCATTCGGAGACTACGAGGATGAGCGCGGTTCTGCCTCGTCCGTTGGTTTCGGCTCGAACAAGCGATACCCGTGTCGCTTCAAAGACTCCCATGGTTGCGAGAAGACGTTTACCACGTCCGGACACGCATCGCGGCATTCCAAGATCCATACCGCCGAAAAAGCGGTCCAATGCCAGTTTCCTGGCTGCCAGAAAAAGTTCACGCGCGCGGACAACATGAAGCAGCACTTGGAGACTCACTACAAGGAACGCTCTCGCGCATCGGCCTCCAAAAGCACCTCGGCTCCAGCCAAGTCGCCTCACTCGCCTCTGACGGTGGCTGCCGGCGTCAAAAAATCTGTCTCCTCCGGCAGATCGAGTCGCGCTGGTCGTCCCGAAGTTTCGGCTAATGCGGCATCATACTACGCTGGAAACTCATCGGATTGCTCGATGACCGCTAGCCCCATCTCGAACTGCGGCTCCTTGGACATGGCTGGGTTCCACAGTGCGCTGCTTTCTCATCCGGTTCCGGCGCGAATTGAAAACTGCGCCAGCGGTCTCGATGCTCTGGCTATGGCAGTCGCCTGCACAACTGGCCGGGTGTAAAGCCCTTCCTCCGCTATCTCATCGAGATTCTCCCTGGTTACGTCGACCCATCGTGCAACGGCGTACACGGCATGGTCATAAATCTGTGGCTATGGCAGTCGCCTGCACAAGTGGCCGGGCGTAAAGCCCTTCCTCCGCTATGTCGTCGAGATTCTCCCTGGTTATGTCGATCGCATCCCCTCGGCACCTGACCCATCGTGCAACGGCGTACACGGCATGGTCATAAATCTGATTTTATTGATACCACAAGCCCGAGCTTCTAGTCCGGCGGCTGCTTCATTCGGCGGGATCTCCTGTATATATATGGCACGGCGTACTGGCGTGTTTTGGGTTATTATACCCATTCCTGTTCAAGCGTTGGGTGGTCAGCACTCTCTTCTTTATTTCTTCAAGCCCTGCATTAATGTGTGGCAAGCGGCTATTGGCGGAACCTGATGCATGGGGGGTGTACATGAGATGAAATAACGGCCACGGCATGGGGGATTTTTTTTTAGAATCGCGAGAGGTACACAAAAGTCTTTGGCGTCAACCGTTTCCCGAGTTTGGGACGCGCAGGCGGCGATAGATTGGATCGCGAGGAGGCGGGATGGGTTGCGACTGGGCAATGCACACGTGCTTGCTGGTGTGGTGGCACCACGGGTGACAAGCTTTGTATTTAAGGATATGCCTGTTTTATGGCTTGGAAACAGGACGAAATGTATAAAACTTGTGTTGCTTGGAATCAAGCCTTTTATAATAAGCCTGAATAATAAACTTGTGATTCGTGAGATTGTGTCTCGATGGCGCCCGTCTTCTGGATCCCTCTTCAATCCTTAGTCTCCTCTTGTCCTTTGCCTTGCCCACAGAAAAAAATAGCTTTGAGATCTGGGCTTTATATGGCACTCCCAAGGCATCACCCAATGACTTTATACCTAGATGATACCTAGGTACCGGTCTCCATTCAGTTAATCAGCCTCTGCCTTCTAGGCTGTTCCGGCACTCATTGGGCTAGGTACCTTAGTTACCACAACTCGGATGATTTCCTGATAACCTCCTGGGTGCTCCGTAGCCGGGCAGGGTTCAAATTCCCAGTGGACCATGTCCCAAATCGTTTTCCTAGTAATATTTCACCTTTCTCAGAGACTGTCTTTAGCTAAGTTCTTCATCGGCATTTCCAACACCTCCAATATCTTCGATCAGATTCCTGGTTTCCATGGCCGGCATTGTCAAGCCTACCTAGGTACTGGATCATTGCGACTAAGCTTCTTTTAGCTCTTTCGTACGCTAGGGACAAAGTTCTTTGACAAGTCTAGTTTCTTCTGAAATATATACGCTCCTTCTCAGGGCTCAGTATAGTCCAGTGTACTAAGACACACAGATTTGATTGGACGGACTGCAGACCGGCAGCAGGCTACTACATCCCTCAGTTCAACTGAATAACTCTTACCCATCCTCCTCTGACGAACCCACAAAACGATATTTTACGACGCTGGCTTTCTCGATTTCCATAGACGACAGTGCTGAAATGTCCGGTCCATACAAGTCAAAATAAGGTTTCTTGAGCCACAACCGTACGACGAGGCGACGACTGTGGACTCACCTTGAGCTTATTCCTCGAGCATCTACGCCATGATTGCAAGAGAAAAGGATCTTGGTTCTATGTACGATGCCGTACGGCAAGATTTTTGGGACGCTGAAACTGGAAAGATGCAGGCAATTTTATTGGTCAGGCATTGGTAAAGGGGTTCCATGTCATGCATGCGTTGTCAGTTACTTTTCCTCGGGGGTTGGCAGTACCCGATGGCTTTGTACAAGGCGAGTGCTCTGATTGAAATTTATTAGGACTGTGTATAAGATTAATGGGAAGGCAGACTACAATAGAGAGGTTCTCAAGAACTACAGCAACGAATTGGGAAAAACTAGCCGGCAATTATCACAATCGAAGTTCGAGGAATACTGACCTGGGCAGTACAACATTGAATCTCAATATTGATCCTCAAAGCTTACAGCTCCGGACCCACTTTACACCCCGCATGACCGACGGCGTTTGCGGGGCCGGGCGCTAACCCCCGCACACATCCTTGTCCGTTACAAGCTTGATTGCAGAACAGAATGCTTCGTTCCTCAATAAATCGATCCATCACTTTCCTTCTCCGCTGCAGCTTGTCTAAAATACTCCTAAGGATCAGAAGAACGGCGAAAACAACCACCTCTCGTTGCTAATCGAAATTCCCACTCTACTCATATTCCGAGGAAATTGAGGGATCAGGGGCAAATGCAGGCTCCATGTCGGCTCGTGTTGTACAAGAAAGTGAAGGGCTGAAAGCTCAGTTTAGGCCGAACTACATGTAGCTCTGCATCAACACGTGTGCTGAACTCTGTTGGACCTGATGCTAGTCTGCTATTGGCAACTAAATCTTTCTAACGATGGCCAAGCCTGGTTACCCCCTCCTTTTGGTTTGGAGAAGAGCTCCGTTATATATATACACATATACTCCTTCTATCTCCGGACCCACCTTGACACTCTCCTTTTCCTCTTCAGTGTCATCTCACCATGGAGTCCATCTCCCTCTCTACCATCGCAGCCATTTCTGCAGCTGCCGGTGTTGCCTCTCACCTAGGATACTTCATCCACGGCGAGCATCACCTCGAGGTTACTACTATCTTCCTTGCTCTACCCTTCGGACCGCCTACGCTCTGCGCAGCTCTCTTCAGATTTGGAGACAATGTTGGCTTGTGGACTGCAATCCAAATCACATCTACCATTTTCGCTTCCTATCTCACAGCTATCACTGCGAGCATCCTGACCTACCGTGCCCTCTTCCATCCTCTCCGCAACTTCCCAGGCCCTTACGATGCCAAATTGAGCAAGATCACCCACAGTATCCACATTGCAAAAGATCTGAAGAATTTCAAACGGACGGATGAACTCCACAAGCAGTATGGAGATATTGTGCGGTATGTTAAGAACTGATGTCCGCAGAAAAATGCATGCTAATCTTCAATTGAACAGAATCGGCCCCAATGAATTGTCTCTTCGGATCCCTGCTGCGGTCAACCAGATTGCAGGACCCGGTACAAAGTGCGGCAGGTCGATCTGGTACGACTGCGTGTCTCTGCCCAACCGAGCGCTCCAGACAGAACGAAACAAGGCAATTCATGATCGGAGAAGAAAGGTCTGGGATCGAGGATTCAGCGCTCGTGGTATGTATCTTCTTATCCACGAAGCTCTTACTCCTTCTATTCCGTAAAGCTGTCAGGGGTAGAATGATAATAAGCTTACTTTCGTCCAGCACTTCGAGACTACGAACCACGAATCAAGAAGTATACGGAAGAGCTTGTATCACAACTCGCCGCTCATTCCGGCGAGGCAATCAACGCTGGGAGATGGTTCAACTTCTTCTCATTTGATGTGATGGGCGACCTTGCGTTTGGCAAATCTTTTGATATGCTGCAGAGCGGAAAGGCGGTACGTCTGCAATGAACTCATTGAATACTAATAACGATGCTGCAGAGAGACTAACGCTGGGGTAGCACTTTGCAATCGCCCTTCTCAACTCCGGCATGGCGTCGCTTGGGATCTTGACCCCTATTGCGTGGATTTTCCCACTCTTGCGAAAGATTCCGGGCACCGACGATATCAAGTTTATCAAGTGGTCTGAGGAACAGGTCCAGATCCGGAAGCAGGTATGTTTCACTAGCACTTCTGGAATAATCTCAGTATTCGAGTGGTCAGACTACAAACTTGCAAATATTGACATTGTATGAAAACAGAATCCTCCCGAGTTGCCCGATATCATGAGCTGGCTCATCGAAGCCGAAAGCAACACCGCCGACCCAGTCCACAGCGATCCTCGGTATGCGCCATCTCCCTCTCCTCTCCTCTCCACAATGTCTCCTCTCCAAGTGCCACTCTCCGAAAACAAGCTAACCACCGCCTACCCATTCAGTTTCCTCAACGGTGACTCCCGTCTCATCATCGTCGCCGGCAGCGACACCACCGCCGCAACTCTGACCCACGTCTTCTACCACCTCTGCGCCTCACCCTCTGCCATCACGACTCTCCGCCAAGAGCTCGCCGATATCTCCTACACGCCCGGCTCTGAAAACGAAGTCAGAGATTTGCAGGATGCGAAATATCTCGATGGCATTATTCACGAGACGCTGCGACTACACCCGCCTGTGCCCAGTGGTCTGACGAGAGTCACGCCGCCGGAGGGCCTGGTGCTCAAGACTGGTGGTGGTGAGAAGGGAGGCAAGGGACTGCAGAAAGAAGTGTGGATTCCGGGAGGCGTGACAGTCAGTACGCCGACTTGGAGTATGGGAAGATGTAAGTCCTTAAGGTTTCTTTGCCCTCGATCTCTTTTATCAATTTCCCCGCCGCGAATAGGTTCTAAGATGATTTTGCTGATACTTCAATAGTGGAATCCTGCTACGTCCGCGCCGAAGAATGGCTCCCCGAGAGATGGGTCGACAAGCCCGAACTCATGCTCGACAAATCAGGTTATGCTCCTTTCTCCGTCGGACCATACAGCTGCATCGGACGAGTCCTGGCGCTGCAGGAGATGAGAACTGTGATTGCAAGGGTAGTGACTGAGTTTGATGTAAAGCTTGCGCCAGGGGAAGATGGAAGGAACCTGCTGGAGGAGAGTCGTGATTGCTTTACTCTCGAGATGAAGCCGTTGAACTTGGTGTTTGACAAGATCAAGAAGAAGGAGGTAGTTTGAGCTTGTAAAGTTTGGCGGAGAAGTAGGGGAATCTGGTTTTCTTTCGAGGTAATGTTGGATTTTTTCATTGGGTATCTGAATTAGAATAGCAGCTGGAATGTCAAGTATACAGTAATGAAACGAAAGTGGTATACCAAAATAACAAAGACCTAATCCGAAAAAGAAAAAAACCAACTCCATGTGCTCCAAGTACTCATACATACCACCATTAGCTTCATGAACTGTCACTACCAAACGCGCAACCAAGCAATATCCCTCATTCAATCATCCAACACAGCATCCTCATCAAGGCTCATAGGCCACCCACCCTGCCAAACCCCACTCCCATCCACCCAAGCCCCCACCGCTTTCGCCGGATCACCACCCCAGCTTCGCAAGCTCCCTGTGTTCTGGCTACTCTTCAAACTAACCAAGCTACTGCCTCCCCTCGTAGCTCTACCCGACATCCCCGGCCCCGAAACCTGCGTATCCTGTCGCAGAAAGCTCGAATTCATCTCATTGCCAGCCTGCATCCCTTTCTCAATATTTTCAAGAGACTCCCAGGAAAGGAAGCGTCGAAGAGGAAAAGATATCATAGCAGCATCAAGCTCATTATCAAATGAACTGCGATGTCGATGCTGTAATTCCCCGAGTCCTACTTCCGGCCCCAGGATCACGAATGCATCATTGGGATCGCGCGCTTCGGGGCCTTCTTGGCCGACTACGGAGTCGCTATCGGTATCGGTGTCGGAGGAGGAATCGTAGTTGAGGGGCGCTCGCCCAGTTTGGGAAAAAGAGAGAGGAGAGGCTTGTTCGTTCCAGCTGCCGATTCCCAGGCTCAGCATGCTGGTTTCGAGGTCTGGATTCTGATAGGGGTCATTGTGGGAAGTGCCGGCTTCGGAACAGCTGCAGTTGTCGAGGTTCAGGATTGGGGGTCGGTCGGGGGAGATGGTTTGGAAGCAGGTGGCGCAGGTCCAGGTGTCTAGGCGCTCGTAGTCGTGCGAGGTGTTGGGGAGGGCTTCCATGTTGGAGATGGGGTGTTGATGCAAGGGCCAGAGGGAGCTGGGTGGGTGAGAATGGGGGATCGGGAGGGGGTGGAGAGGGCTTACGGTGCTGGAAATCTTGATTGGAGGATTAGGGATAGTAGTAAGGACGACAGCTTTGCGGCTTGGGACGCGCTGGTTGTTGTTTGTGAAAGCTCAGTGGAGACTTGGACGAGGCTATGTTGAATAGGTGATGTGATACTTTGAAAGGTAAAGTAAGATGTGTGTGTACTAGCAGTGAATTTGCGATGGTAAATCAGTATGTAGGGAAGGAGTGACAGATCCGATGATGAGAGTTTGAAGTAGATTGCTTTGATAGATTGGGATACTTTCCTGTTTATATAAACACCCTGTGGAAATATGATATATCTAAGCCACCGTCCGCAGCACTTCATACCGAATTCCGGAGCAAGATTTCACATCTCGAAAACATCGTTAGAACGACTGGGAGTCCGACACCGGCCTCTTCTGTCGATCTGAGAGATTGCTGGTGCGTCAACGCGGCTGTGAGTACCTACGTGTACCTACGTGGCACCTCCATCTTCAAACGACAAGTCTAGCGCCTGGGAGCCATGGAGGTGTCATATCGAGGGGCATCTGCGGGAAGTGTCCTCAGCGAATAGAGAGGGCAAGTATCTGGGTAGGACTGGTTCCCGTGTCCTTCTGATTCCACACAAATATGAGACGGCAGCCATTAATCGGTGAGCCGCTACGGTAGGCTTTGCGGGGAAGCATTCCGGGGATGCTCAAGTGTGGCAAGCTTTTGGATGGGTTCCATTGACTTTCTGTCCTGTCTGCCGCCTAAGTATGTGCCTGTGAGTAACCGAAGGCTTTTTCCACGAGCCCTCGACAATTCTCCCCCAATGAATCGAGGTTGTTCTCCCATCCTTGGCAAAAGGCCTTCCTTTGGAAGGGACCGCCAGGGTGCGGGATGCCCGACGAGGCTGACACCTACTTCCAGATACCATGTACCATGAAGTCGCGGAAATGTAATTTGTAACAGCCACGTATCACAGTTCCTGCTTGCACGATATATAAAAGCTGGATTGTTGATGCGTAACGGTGGAAGACGTTGGACTTGGTTGATCTCCAGCCCCTTTTCGGCGTCCGTCCGGCTTGCTTCGGCCTTCCTCGGCCCTGGGTTCATTCCGCGACTTCGCAATCGACAAGCTCAACCTCAGCTCTCTGTTGCTGATTCCTTTCTTCCGCTTCATTCTGCTCTGCTGGCTTCCAGTTTGCGCTTCAAATTGACATGTGCAAGCGGTGATTGATGGGCGTAATCCTGGGGGCTGAGCAGAGCCTCCTTCGGACTCCGCCGCTCTGCGAAGGCGATGTCGGATCTTTGTAGGCAACAGAGCCTCATTTCGTCACTTTTTATGCGAGGCATGTGGAAATTGAGGCTGAGCGGCTCCTCGTTGGGGGTAGATCGGCAGAGGGACTTGACTTTGCTGTGGAGTGTGGAGCGCGGAGAAGAGTATCCCACTCTACGCTACTCTGTCTTGACCGAATGCTGTCTGCTAACCTTCGATTATGACAGCCTTGCTGTCTGGCTGAGGTTTCCCAAGTGTCTAGCGAGTGATGGAGTATTTCAGTCCGGATATTCGTAAAGGGACGGATGTTTGACTCTTCATTCCTCGGTGGTGGAGCTGTTTGCTAGGGTATTCGCAGCTCAAACTCTCAGTCATGCTTTGTTCAGGCTAGCAAAATGTCTCGGTACTAATGAAAGCATCTCCTACAGGAGTTTGCTGCTGCGATTTCTAATATTTGAATCTCATTGAAGTTGTTGTTTTTCTTAGTAATGCCACCACATCTCGGATGTTTTTTGTACTAACACAGTCTCCCAAACATTCACGTCAGGGCTAACGTATTCGAAACCGGTAAGGGCTCTAAATACTAAGAGAATACCATCGTCGACAAATCTTGATATCATTGATATGTAAATTATTCAGAATTTCGACTTTTGCATTTTACAAACCGAATCAGGGAACCTAGAGATCCAAGTCGTTTCCGCAGATCCACATCGTTTTAATAGTCCTTTTTCGCATTTAATTCGCAATGTAACCAATATTTCGAGCTTGATACCCACGTACTTTCCGCAATTCTTTTTCGCAGTCAGGCCTCCTCCTCCTGGGGGAGACAACGGCCTTGACTATGTTCCTGATGCTTTCTCCTAGCCATATTCTCTTGTTGGGCGAGATGACCGCATCATGTCTGCCATGCTATTTAGCAGTCAAATTCTCGTCTCGGGCAATAAGATCATGTCTTTTCCACGGTGTTCTCATCTGGGGCTTGATATCCACGTCGTTTCCGCAGTTCTTCTCACGCGTTTCATTCTCTACTCCATCAGGTTTTCTGTAGAGAGAGGAAACAGCCCCGGAGGACCACCCCAATGTCTCAAACAGCCCAGACCTTATCGTCGTCGGCCGTCGATCTCATCCTTAGGCATCTTCTTCAAGTGAGAATTGCTTCATGGCGTTAGACGGTCAGTGCTGAATCGGCGACATTTCTTGAAGTTCTTTCTCCCTCTCCCTTTCTCCCTTCTTTCTTTAGCAACAAACACTCATACGAAGCTCTTCCTGCTGTTGAAAGAAAGACTGCTTCGCAAATGTGAGTTCTAACCCCGGGTTGTGGTTTCCATGCGAATTCAGGGTCAATTTGCTGATTGACTGTATAGAGAACGCACCTGTCGAAAAGAAGACTTTCCCCGGACCACCCTGAGCATCGCAAACGTAAGTTCTACCCCCAATTGCGCATTTCCATATAAATCCACAATCAGTTTGCTAATTATGCATCCAGATGTCCGCTGCAAGTGCTCGCCTTTCTCCCATTGTCCCTGGACGCAGCTACCAGACTGGCCAGCTGGTCAGCGACGGCGATGCCACCGAGTCCAGGGCCTCTCGCAGGATGGCAATTCTCTGCCACCAGCGGGGCACCTTGCGCGCCGGTGGACCCTGCAAGAGGTGCGCGAATCCCAAGACCAAAAAGAAGTTCCGGGGTTGTATCGAGCTTGCCGGCTACATGGGCGGCAAGTGCAGCAACTGCCGATGGAACGATGACTGCTGCGAGGACGCCGCCACCACGACCGCCACCAGCGCCGCTACTCCAGTAGCTGCCAGCTCCACCAGCAACATCGTGGCTTCCGGCGCTGCTTCCTCTGGAATGTCCGTTGCTGCTCTTTCGGGCGCTGCCGGTGCCGGTCTCTCTGGTGTCTCTGGCCCTGCTTCTTCTGGTGTTGCCTCCGCTGCCGCCGATGACAAGACCGCCCAGGACAAGGCCGACGAGGAGGAAGCCGATGAATGGTACAACTTTGATAGCGAATGGGAGGAGGAGATTGCCGGTGACGTTTAGGGGAATCCCCGGCCCCGCCCCCTGCCCTTGGGTAGGGTATGTTACGAGAGGGATAGGGAAAGGATGATAGAGAGCTTTTGCGGAGAGACTGGGCCTGACAATGATCAGGGTACCAGTAGCCCTCGATTCAACATCGATGAGGCATAGTACACCTGAATGAGAAGTTCCCAATTTCAAACGAAACCATATGCCTGGTGAATGTGACAGTGGTTGCGATGGAGAGAATTGTCCCCAAGGGGCCAAGTCATGAGCTGCTGTTTGCCCCTGAAGCTTCTGTCACGAGTGGTTCCACAGGGGCCAAGTCGTGAGCTGCTGTTTGCCCCTGGAGCTCCTGTGATGAGTAGTTCCAAGGGGCCAAGTCGTGAGCTGCTGTTTGCTCCTGAAGCTCCTGTCATGAGTAGTTAGTCTTGTATCAACATACTATAAGAGCAATCGAAAGAGCATGAAAGACCCATAAGGAAGTCCACAAGTCACCTGTCCACAATGTACCCCTTTCCTTCACGGCCCTCCACCCCTTTCTTTCACAGCCCTCCACCCCTTCCTTTCACAGCCCTCTACCTCAGAGACCTCCAGGCTCGGGCGACGACCCCTCTATCCGCAGCTTCGGTCCCATCGACGGAGAACAGCATCGTGACGGAGAAGAACCTAGGATAGATGCCCCAGGACGACGTTTCCGCACGCAGGGGACGGCCAATCACGCGATCCAGAGCTTCGGCACTCTGCGATCTCTTTGACTTCGGCATGCGAGACTCGAGACGTGTCCACTCCCTCCACACCACAACAAACCACGCAAACCTCAATCGTTCGCGCATCCCATCATCCAAATCTCCCAATTCATCCCTCTTTGAAGCATACACACACCCCTCTTCTCCAAACCGCACGCGACTACCTTCTCAATCGAACGAAGATGGCAGCTCAAGGTCCTCCAGGTTCCGGTGGCCAGGGTCAATCTGCTCCCGTTGCTGCTGGCCGGGGTCAACCTCCTGCTCTGCCTGCGGCTCAAGGTCCTCCAGCTTCTGGTGGCTGGGGTCAGGCTGCTGCTCGCCGTCCCCCAAGGCCAAACCCACACCCGTGGGACAGGGACCTCGATATGGTGGAGATCATGCGTCATCCAATCGTCAAGAACCCAGCTCGGCACTTCAGAAACACCGCCTCCAAAGCCATGGAGGCTCGCCAAGCCATGTCTCTCAAGCGCTGGGATGATGCAGTTCCCGGCCCACTAGGTGATCGCGACGCATATGTAGCCCGCGAATGCCAGCTGCGAAGCCCGGCAGTCAATGTTCAGGGCACGAAATGTGACGAATGCCAGCACGATAACCAGCACAGGATTAAGAGGCATTGGAACGATTGCGTGACGTTTCCTGGGTTTATGGGCGGAGCGTGCGCAAACTGCCACCTTCGCAAGATCGCTTGCTCCCTCACTCAGGGCCAACAAGGTCCAGGCCCGCAGGGTCCAGGTGGTGGAGGTCAAGGACAGCAAGGTCCAGGTGGTGCAGGTCCTCAGGGTCCAGGTGGTGCGAATCAAGGTACAGGTCCTCAAGTTCCAGGTTGTGCAGGTCAAGGCTAACAAGGTCCAGGTGGTCCAGGAAGTGGTTCAGGTTCGGGTAACGGTGGACAAGGTCCAGCTGGTCAAGGTTCGGGTACCGGTGGACAAGGTCCAGCTGGACGAGGCCAAGGTCAACAAGGTGCAGCTCAGTCCGTTGCGGCTCTCCAGTTCCAAGCTCTGGGCTATGTCGTGCAAGCCCGCCCCCCTTCCGTTCGACAAGCTCGGACTCCAGGCGCGGTTCGACAAGGCCAAGCGCCCCAACCCCAAGCGCACCAACTCCAAGTCAACCTACTTGCCTCCCCACGTCAACGACACCTCCAACCTCCCCCTCCACACACAGCAACTACTTCACGCTCAACACCTCAAGGCAAGATGGCTCCCTCCGGCGCAGCTCCTTCGAAGCGCGCAGCCACTCAAGGCCAGCTCAACAAGCGCAGCACCCGCAGCAACCCGGGTGAACAAGTCAAACGTCCCTCGGTTAAGGACGAAGATGTCTTGATGGAAGACGAAGCTTCTCCGGTCGAAGAAGATGAGGCTGTCGCGGCTCCAGACGAAGATATGGACGAAGAGCGAGATTCGGACGATACCGACCAAGATGAAGAGCCTCCCAAGCCCACGCACCGTGCCCCGGTCGTGGAGAAGGTCTTCCCCGTTCCCCCTCCTCCCACCTTCACCGGCGCCCCTCCTCTCCGCGACGTGCCCTCCACTGCGAGCGACAGCCCCGAGCCTCTCCCGCCTCGCGCCCCCACGAAGAGACCCGCCATCTACCCCACGATGACGGAGCCCGACGTTGAACGATTGAACAATGCGGCAGAAGACCACCCAGACGGACGTGGACGCTACTTGGTGGCCGCACAGTCAAGCCCTTATCCCGGCATGATCATTACCTGGTGTTGCTGCCAGTGTGGTGTTGCCAACTGGCTCTATCCGCACCACAACCCAGCCGGTCAGGACGGAATCGTTCCTCTGAAGTGCATCCGAATGGAGTGCCCTCACTTCCGATGCGACAATTGCGACTGAGCTCTCGCTCCACCCTCCTACATCATGGCCCCGCCACCTCTTCACGGTACTACGATCTTAACTCAGCACCTCCTCATTCTTCAGCACCCCAACAACATCTGAAGCCGGAGGTTTCTTGCCGCGCAACTGGTCCGGGATACCTACTCATTTGTACTTGTACTTCTTCGAAAATCTCCACTCGTCGTCCGCACCACCGCATCAGCAGCGCCTCTCGCGCGATGCCTCAAGACTTTCCCACCTCTCCTCTCGCATACAGTCAATTCGGTACATTCGGTTCTTTCTCAACAAACGATACATAGGCCCTAGGCCTATGCAAGGAGGAGTACAGAAGACACATGGCTTCAACGAGACGGAAATGGGCTTGCAGACAGTCAACAGTGGAATCGTAGTGCGCATCAGAAAACCACAAAAATCAAAAACTTCATGACCTGTACTTCACCCCAACTAAGGGATCATGACTGTCCTAATTGCTTCTCGCGTGACCTTCGTGACCTTCGTGACCTTCGCCAATACAGTTACCATCTCGAGTCTCCGACCATTTGTAGATCTTCAAATGAAATGCATATTCTTGCTCATGATTGTGACTCTTGCATGACAGTCTTTCTCTAACAAAGCTCAGGCAAGCTCGCAAAGGAACAGACTTTGTCGATTTCCAATTGCTGTTGTTCCTTGACTTGCTCGCATTCTGAGACTGCTTAATCGAAGCCCAGACATCCTCCTATACATACCTTTGTTTATAACTCGCAAGAGTCCAGAGTCCTATCAATTGCCAGTTGACTGTCGTTCCTAGACTTGCTCGTATTCTAGGATTGCCTTATCACAGCCCGGATAGCCTCCTATATTTATTTCATACTCGTAGGGTCAGGAGCCTCTCGATTTCTTGTTTCTGATGTTCCTAGACTTTGCTCATGATCCAAGATTGTTTGATCCAAGCCTGGACGACTTCACATACCCTTTTATACTCGCAAGACCAAGACATCTATAGATGCTCGATTGCTGTCGATTTCTAGACTTGTCTCGACATTCCAAGAACTGCTTTAATCGAAGTCCTGACGAACTTCCCACGTCCCTATACACTCGCAAGACCAAGTTTTAAGTCGATTTTCCGGTTGTCTGTCGTCCCTAGATTTATTGTAGCAAAAATGCTCGGTACGCAGAATCAGATAACAGCAAGCTGGTACTCATCCTTGATCCGGCAAAGCCACGCCTCCCCTCCCCTCAAAATCCCCAAAATCTCGCGCATTGTCTCAAGATCCATAGGTACTCTCATCGCTCTTACCACCCTCCAGCATCCCCTTCAGCATCCCCTTCAGCCCATCCGTCGCCAATCCACCTCCTTTACCAAACTCCACTTCCAAGAATTTCCTCGCCACCTCTTCCGCGCCCTCGAGTTCCGTCATTTCCGCATCCGAGATCTTCGCACAAGCAGCCACCAAGTCTTCACCCCTCAGCGTCATCAAGATCAGCTGCTCCGCTCTCTGTATAATGCTCGAATCAATACCATTGATCGCCGCACAGCAAGTGCCATAACTGCTCGTGCTCCTGCCCTCCTTGAACGTATACAGATAGGTAATCTGGTCTTTCACATCTTCGGTTTCTTTGTCGACGAGCACGTCCATGTAGCCAAACTTCAGCGCTGGCCGCTCTCGAAGCATCTTGTTCTCGAATAGCTCGTGGAAGTGCGTTGCGGCGAGCACTTTGGGTCGCTCGGAACCGAGAGAGAGGAAGTGCTCAAAGACACCGCAGGCGAGACCAGCACCGTCGAATGCGTTGGTGCCTTTGCCAAATTCGTCGATGATTACTAGGGAGCGACGTGTGGCGAGACTGACGGATAGGGCGATTTGCTGGAGGTCGATCATGAAGGCGCTTTGGTTTCGCGAGATGGACTCGCGGGTTGCGATGCGGGTGAGTAACTTGTCGGTGACGCCAATGATGGCATACTCTGCAGGGACGAAAGAGCCGATGTGAGCTAGGTAAACGATGAGGGCGACTTGTTTCAGGTACACGGATTTGCCGGAATAGTTCGGACCCGTCAGGAGAAGCATGCTGGCGTCGGTTAAGGCGGGAGTCTCGATCGACTGGTGGACTTGGTCTCTGCCAGGAGTGTGACTAGATTCCCTATCAGCCGCATCTGAGCCAGACCCGCCTTGTAGGTAAGTATTGTTCGGGACGAAAGTTGGAGTAGTAAGCTCTTGAAGCGGATGTCGGCCTCCATCAATTCTTATGACATTCTCGTGCGTCATGTGTGGTGCAACGAACTTGTACTTTTGAGCTCCTTGTGCCAGAGCAACAAGGCAGTCGAGATCACCACAAACATCAGAAGCCTCGATGAGGACATCCTCGTATTCGAGAACTCGTACGGCTAAGGCATGCAGAATTTCGATCTCGCGGTCTGCGGTCATGTCAGTGCCAGTTTCAGATCCAACGAGCAGCGTACGTTGTCTTACCGCAGATGCTACTGTGGATATCTCCATAATAGTTGTCCATTTCTCTCATATGCCGATTCTTGTAGTAAACGGCAGTTTCCCCCACGAACGACATTTCCCAGGCACCTCCCTCTGTACCCTCTCCCTCATACGCACCACGACCTGTTTCTGGATCGATCATAACAGCGGTCAGAAATCCAACCTGCGGGAAGAAGATGCAGCTGGTCAGGTATTTGGCAGCCCATTCCGGCACTTCAGTCTCCATCCTCGTGGATATGTGGGTCAGAAGGTCTTCCAATCCGTCATATACCCGCCTTTGTTGATCTAGTCTGGGATCAACTCCCTGCAGAACGCAAGCCCGATGTGCCTCGGCGGAAGATTGAAAGTCAACTACTTCAGTGATGATCTCTCCAACTCTACGAAGCTCAGCTTGTCGAATTTTCGAAATGACCTGTAAAACCAGTCAGACCTTTGTTAACACGTGCCACGCAGAAGTTTACCTTGGAGACGACTTCTAGATGAGGAGCATCTGCCAACTCCCGCATCACCTCAAGGATCTTCAGCGCATATAGAGCGAATTGCTGAATACTTCCCCACACCCCCTTCTTTGCAGCCGAACCTCTGCCTGAAGTGACACTGATGCCTTTTTGGAGATGTGTCACAACAGTGCGAATATTTTTGATTTTCTTCAAGCTGCTGACCAAATTCCCTAGCGTCTCCGAATTCTCTGGTCTGATAAGAACACCGATTGTTTTCAGGCGTTCCTCGATAACCGTCAAATCGATGCTTGGTCTCAAAAAGATCTGGCGTAGCTTGTCCTTGCCTTGCGGGGTATGTGCCAAATGGTGGAAGAGGCCATAGAGGGAGAGACTTTCTTTGGCGCCCGAAGCGGACTTGGTGGGCCCTTGCATTTGGAAGTTTGGATGAGACTCAGACTGTAGTATCTGTAGAGATGCCAATGTGTCCTGGTTGACGAACATCATGTTCGCAAGGGAGAAGGGAGAAACAGTACGAATTCGATACGCTACGAGAGCAGCCCGATCGCCTGGAAGATACTCATCGGCTTTTCGACGTTGGAGACAGCTCAGAACGGCACCAGCACAGCCAATCTATAGGAGTCAGTTGCCTGTTCAGCTATATGTTCAGAAATACTTGCCGATAGTCGACTCTCGAGGTCTATGCACCCAGCCAGCCTCATAGTCTTGCCTCGACGGCCAGAGATTCCTTCCTCCTGATCAGAGGCATAATCACCGACGTCTTCGTCGGCGGGGGTCACGAAAGCAATTTGGCCCTCCCCGTTGCCGAGCGTCAGATTGAGAAGCTTGTTCCTGGCATTCTCATAGGCGAACTCGGACGATGCGCGAACATCAAGACGATACAGGCCAAAATTCGCACCTAAAACAGTCAGTGTCTGCTTGACTAGGTTGAGAGGTAACTGACTATTGTTCTCGCCTCTGTCGACGCCTCGAGCATCTTTCTCCAGATGTTCTTCCAAAGTGTCATCGGCTCTCATACTCATTAGAATGACGGTGGGTTGAGCATGCAATTTTAGCATGTCAATGATTTCGAGCCCAGCTAGCTGAACATCTTCCATGATGTAGAGCTTTTCTTCACGTGCCATGTAGTACGCACAACCTACGGTGCCTCGGTCTCGCAAATCAACAGCCATGATAACCTCGTTCATGGCATCTTCGTCCTCGACTCGTGACACATCATCGGCGGTGGACTCGACATCCTCTTGAGTCGCAGCTCTCGCACTTCTTGATAGAGCTGGTGAGCTGTCTACGTGAGAGGTGGGTAGACGAAGCGAAACCCTCTTTTGTGGCGGCAATGCAGGGGAAGATGGGACGGAACTGGCAACATGTGCAGATCGCCTTTGAAGGAGATTTGGAGCCGCACGATTCCTGACAGGAGGCTGAGACCTTGGGACTGGCGTACTACCAAAAGCCGGAGTTGAGGACGAAGACTGGCTGGCAGTCGGACGAGAATGGCCAGTTCCGTTGGATCTCGGAGGAGCCGGACGCTTGTTGGAGCCGTAAGAACCTCGCCATTGTCGTTTGGGAGCCATGATTGCTGCAGAAATGATTCAAGACAAACAATGTTTCGAGCTCGAGATTGACACGAACTGTTGTCCGGAGAGGGAGAGATGCTGCAGCAGACAAGTTGTGGGAACCTAAATCCCGTGACGTTGCGGCTAACACCGGTTCTGGATTCTGTCAAAAGAGGAAGGAACGCACTGAAAACGCCACAGAGGCTGAGAAAGAAAGAGATGATTGATGCTGAGAGTCTTGGACCATGGCTTTCTGTGCCATTTTATATGTGACATTATCCTTACCGAATTCTTCCCTGCCGATGACTTCAGGTAGGAGAACAGATAAAAAGAGGACGGGTGTCTCAATTGTCCATCCGTTCCACGTGCATCGCCCAAGCTCTTACACCTGTCCCTCTATTCATTAAAGCCATCCAGTCTTTTCGCATCAATCTCAGCTCTTCGCCGCGACAGTCATTCCTCCACCCTCCCGTACCCATTCAGCAAACTCCCTCCTCTGCTTCCTGATATCGACGAAGCCCGGCCTGCTCTCCAGCACCCGAAATGGGTTGCCCATATAGTCCTTGGCCAGCTGTCCATCACCATTCATGAAACCCCTTTCGCCCTCTCGCTCAATCTTCCCAGCCCACACGCGCCATTGTATCGGACGGAGCTCAGGTGTGCCGATGACCAGGCCGAAACAGACGGTAACGACTGCGACAATCGTCTCGATGGTGATGTCTAGGGGCAGCGATGATGTGGGTGTCACTGTTGGTGCGGGGGTGGAAGCTGATGACAGCTTTGCCGTGCTGGCGGAGAAGAGGACGGAGTGCTCGTGGGCCGAATAGCAGCTGTGGTGGTATTTTATCAGCGGCTGAGGTTGGCATTGGAATGCAATATTACTGGACTTACGCGTGAGCGAGGAAGAGAAGGCCGAGGCCTGTGATGGTATTCGACAGCCAAGTCATTATTGCAGCTGTGATCCTGGAGTGTTGGTTGCGGTGAGTTTTGGTGGAGCTCAGCTGTTGTCGCTCGGTCGTTGCCAGCGCCGATCCGCGATTGCGGTCCGAATATTTACCGTCTCGGATATCCACCTACTATCTCGCTTTTTGACGACTCCGGTCTCAAAAAACATTCTATGATATAAATCTTCAGTTTTCAAATTCACCGGGCTATGTCAATTTGTCAAATAGCTTCCAGGACCATGAAATAAAGCAAAAGGAGCCAGACGGGAATCCCCGAGTGCCAAGTCCGTGGGATGCAGTCGTGGAAAACCTCTCCACGGTTGATGCTCGCGTGCCTGAGAACTGAGATTTCGGCCTCTTCAAACAACCATGCCTCCCAAAACCCCACCAACTCCTAAACATCTGAACTCCCCGGTTACAGAGACCTGGGGATACGCTTTGGGCCCAACATGGAGGACTACCTAGTCCGCTTTTCGCAGTCCCACGAGACGTTCCGCATCGCCGAACTCAAAGCCCTAGCCGTGCTAGAAAATGTCGACCTTGAAATAGTAACCCACACTGAAGACGTTCGTCGAGCCCCTATACCATGGAATTTTTAGCATTAATCCTGACTTCCTGTAGTCTCCTTTCTGCTTCATCCGAGTAGCGTCAGAAGAAGCCGCCCGACGGCTAGTCCGCCGCAGCATCCTCGCAAAAGGCATATACGAGCTCTGGGGAAGCGGCACTTCTTACGAATCGCTCCATGAGAACCTCAAGACCCAGTCCCAATGGCGATGGCCAGCCTACAAAACCTGTTCCTTCAGATTCTCCTTTGATTCGTACCAAGGAACACGCACTTCCTCGGAACAGCGATCTCTCATCGAGACCTTTGCCTATATGGCCTTCGAAGGACCCATCCGCATGAAATCCCCTGACGCCGAGTTCTGCGTCCTGGAAGAATGGACCATGCATGCTCAGAAACTCGGCATAACCTCCCCCAATCATGTGCATCTCGGTCGCTTTGTCGGCGGAACACAGCGCCATGCTATTGACAAGTATGACCTCAAGAAAAGGAAATACATAAGTACGACTTCTATGGATGCAGAACTCGCACTTGTCACTGCAAATATCAGTCTCGCAGCCCCGGGAAAACTCTTCTACGACCCCTTTGTGGGCACAGGCAGTTTCCCAGTTGCTTGTGCACATTTCGGTGCTATAGCCTGGGGAAGCGATATTGATGGCCGCAGCATGAGGGGAAAGGGGGATAGGAGCCTGCTGAGCAATTTTGTGCAGTATGGCATTGTGGATTGCTTTGGGGATTGCTTTACTGCGGACTTGACAAACACGCCGCTGAGGGCAAGTAGGCTCTTTGATGGCATTTTGTGTGACCCTCCCTACGGCGTCAGAGAAGGCTTGAAAGTTTTGGGCAACAGGGATCCTACGAAGGAAAAAGTGCCTGTGATCAAGGACGGTGAGGCACGACATCTGTAAGTCTGGACTTGTCCTGTGGATGGTGGTGTTCCTTGGGCTTATGCATGCTGGTGTACAGGCAAGATGACTATATCCCACCCAAACGCCCTTACAGCTTCTTAGCCATGCTGGACGATATCCTTGATTTTGCAGCGCTTTCACTGGTGGAGAATGGCAGGTTGTCTTTCTGGATGCCTACATCGAATGATGAAGCTCAGGAGGTCCAAACACCCACGCATCCATGTCTTGAAATCACCAGTATCTGCACTCAAAGCTTCAACAGATGTGAGATTGCCGTTCTCCCCTACTACTTACTGGGGAAGCTAATACTGTTGCAGGGTCGAGGAAACTCATCACGTATAGAAGGCTGCTTGACACAGAGGTTGAGAAGAGTGCAGTGAGGATTCGCAGAAGTGAAGCAAAGGGCACCAGTGCAGATGAGCTCAATCCCTTTCGAAAGCAGTACTTTGAAGGGTTCAAATAGTAGGTAGCAAGCAATCGCATCGCAGATTCACGTCAGTGTCATATCACGTTCAATTCGCAGATTCACATGCAAGTTTCAAGTGAGTGTGATGCATGTGCCTTTTCCATTTCAAGAAGCAGTTCCCGCAGAAACAGCCCTGGTGAAGAAGGAAGGCAAATGCTGCCAGGCAGAGACTCTCTGGTCTCAGAAAACAAACTGCTGCCCATCTGAAGAAAGCAAAAGCGCGCAGGGGGTATCTCGAAAGAAGGCAAGCGCCAGAAAGAACCACTCAACGCCATGCTCATGTCGGTGTTCGTCGGGTGAAGGTCGTGAAAGTCGTGAAAAGCGCAGTCCTCGATCCATGCCACTCCCAAGCGCCCCCAAACTCCGTCCATGCAGTGTCGTATCGTTCAGTCATAATGCTCCTTCGCACCTTCACTTCTGCTCGTACTCCTTCGCCTTGCCCTTGCCTTTGCCCTCGTACTTCTCCTCCTCCTTCTCCTCCTCCTCACCCTTCTCATCCTCGCCCTCCTCATCCTCACTCTCGATGTCGTCCCTCATGAAGTACATCAGGTCAGTCATCTTGAAAGACGTGCCAGCAGCAGCCATCTCGGCCATCTTCGCAGCAGCCTTGGCAGCCGAAGCTTCGCCCTTCTTCCTCTCCACTTCCTTCCTGGCGTCCTCCTTGGCAGCCTGCTCGAAAGCCTTGTTGGCGTTCTCGAGGTTGAGCTGGTTCAGCTTCTCGGTGATGTTGTCACGCGAGTAGAGCTTTCGGGATTCGGCAGGGCGAACGGCGTCTTCGCCGTTGGCGGCGATGGCGGCACCGGGAGCGGGAAAGAGGTTACGGCTGGCCTTGTAGGGGCGGTTGGTGAAGACGGCGGAGAGGCCGTAGTCGGAGGTGGTGGGGTTGGGGGCAGCGGAGCTTGAGGCAGCGGAGCTTGAAGACGAAGCAACGCTGGCACGGGGAGGGAAGACGCCGGTGCCGCCGCTGGAGGCGCTGGGCTTGATGCCGAAAGGACCCTTGTTGGCGGGGGAGGCGAGGAAGCTGTCATAAGCCGAGTGGAACTTGGCATTGCTGGGGTGGTTGGGGGCCATGGGAGCGGGCACCACGGCATCCCACTGGGCCTTGGCATACTCGGTGATCTTGCGGTCCTTCTCTTTGGCCGTGAGGCCGACAAGGGACGCGCGGAACTCCTTCTCGGACAAGGGAGGAGTGGGAGCGGCGGTCAGAGCCACGGCCAGCAACAGAGGCAGAGGCAGAGGCAGAGACGGAACGGGAGCTGGAGGCAGCCGACAGCGAGGAGGAGGCGCGCTCGCGGGCGGCCTCGCTCATGAGGAGCTGCAGGGCAGCAACCTGGTGAAGTTGAGGTCAGTATGTGGATTCGATCGCGTTGAAAGAGTTGGGGGAAATAATGGAGCTGAAGGTAGGCAGAACAAGGGGATCGAGGGTGAAAGAAGAGAGTGAAGCTTACCTCCTCCGCGCTGAAGGACTTCTTCGTCTCTTCAAAGTCTTCTTCCAACTTCTTCAGCGTCTTCTCCTTCTTGTCCTTCACGATCAGAAGCTCTTTCTCAAGCTCCTTACGGCGCTTGGCGATCTGCTTGCGACGCTTTGGAGCGACGCCGGTGGCAGAGTCCTCAGCTTGAAGCTGAGAAATCTGGTCGCGGAGCTTGACGCTCTCCACGACCTCCACCACCGACGCCCTCTTCTTCGCGACGCGATACTCCTCTGCGAGCGCGGCATTGCAGCTCTCGTAGAAATCCATGATTTCTACGGGGCCCTTGCCCAGAAGGAAGGAATCGCGCCACTCCTTCTTCTTGGAAGCGGCAGAGGAGAACGACATGATGGAGGTGGGGCGAGAGACAGTAGGGGCGGGCGTGGTGATGCTGGGATCAGGAAGAGTGTTGGGGCCGGAGACGGTAGTGTCGACGGGAGTGTCAACGGAAGTGATGGTGATGTCAAGGGGAGTGGTTGCGGTGTCGGGGGAAGTTGGCGGGCCTGGATTTGAAGTCAGACGCTGTTGATCGAAGCGAGAAAGAGGACGGGAAATCACTAACCGACACCAGCAGCAGCAGCCTTGCGGCGAGGCTTGCGCGGCATTCTGTCAAGGTTCTGATGGAACATCTTGTCGTCGGTAGGATGGTCTGTCGGACGTGTTAGTAGCTGTCAGTGCAGTAAAAGTCGGTCGATACAAAAGAGACCGGTCGATACAAAAGAGACTGGTCGATGCGGAAAAACTTCTCGACGCGGAAACAGTTGTCGCAGAAGACAGCAAACAGTCAGGGGTCAGAATGACTTACAGAGATTCAGAGAGAGGTTCTGCTATATCTAGTCTCGAACTGTTCAGGATAGTGTCAGCGTCAGCGGTGTTTGATGGAGGTGAGCGAGGCCGTCAAAGAACAGATTGAATGCGAGAACCGCTTGGAGATGAGGGTGGCTTGGAGATGAGAGCGGCTTCGGAGAGTGGGAGCAACTTCACGATGTGGTGCGAAGATGCCCTCAAAAGCTCTCAACCAAGCTGCCACAGGGTGTTTGGGAGGATCGAACTGTTTGCCAGATTGCTAGATATCTAGGTCTGAAGCAATCCAAGTTGATTGGGAAGGATGGACGAGGTGGGCATGGGACAGTGCTGGGGTGAGGATACTCACGTCAAGATGTCGTAGTTGATGAGGGATGGAGGTGTGGAGGAGGAGAGAGCCTTTTTATTTTGAGCTCAGCGCACAAATAGGGGCGGGCGGATGATATCGTCTTCAAGTCTTGGACGGACTGACTGTTTGTTCGGATTGTGAACGGTTTGACTCCTCTTAGCAGAGCCCCTATTCCGTCCGTCCCCAGAAAGCATGCGGAAAATGTCTGTCTAAGGTTGGTAGGAGAAGACTTCATCCAGTCCGGACTTACTGGCAAGAGACTGCCCTCACCCACATCGAATGTGAGGCAGAGATATCCTTGTCAGAACGATAACCTTTCCTAGCAGCTTTATCTAAGGAGCCCACATTGGCAATGAGGTGAAGAGACTCTGAGAAACGGTCCCTATGGCGGTCAATCTGGCCTCGCTAAGTATAGCAACTAGTCTGGCCAACATCATGGGTGGTTCTCCAATGAAAACCGCACTTCTTTAGACATCCTCAATCACCAGGAATATCCTCAATTATTAGGAATATCCTCAATCACTTGGATTATTCCCAATCATTTGGAATATTCTGTCACTCGAAATACCTCCAGTCATTCGGAACATCTTTAAATCATTCGTAATATCCCCAATTATTCGGAATACTCTCAGTCGTTTGGAATGTCCTCAATTATTAGGAATATTTCCAATTATTCGGAGCCACAACCACATTTTCAATCTCCGTCATCCTGTTGCTATCATCTGGGTGACCCCGGGCCCCGGCCTACTAAGGCGAGAACATTCACAAAATTCAAGTTCACAAGCACCGGTGACGATTTTTTAAAGAGAAACAGCACTTTATTCTCGTCAAGGCACGTATGTTGAATACGGCCGCTGCAACCATGTTGAATGGTGTCCGCTTGGTAAATCCACCCCCCCACCCCGAAGTACGCCCCCCTGGCCTCCACCAACCCCTCACTTCTCAACCCCCCCACCACTTCCGCCACCCTCTCCCCACTCTCCCCCGCCGCCCCGCTTGCGGCCATCGTACCCATGGTACCTTCTTCTTCTCTGAGCCTCCATCCTCTCCCTCCTCTCCTCCGCCTCCGCCCTCTCCCTCTCCTCTGCCAACCGCATCCTCCTCTCCGGCTCCCGCTCCGACCACCTCTCGTTCCCCACCCGGTCCACCTCCGACCCCCTTCTCCTCGCCTCCCCCATCTCCACGGCCGTCGCCCTCTCCCTCTCCTTTCCTCCTCCGCCACGACAGCCGGGTCCAGCACCGGGAGACCGTCGGGGCGCCACATGACTCGGCCCGCGACCAGCTTCTGCCGGGCCTCCGACTCCCTCCGGGCTCGCACACGGGCGAGATGTTCCTCCGGAAGGAGTGGCTGAAGAGTGGTATGTTAGCAAATTGCGTGAATCTCAGGGGTTGAAAGGGGGTGAAGTTGAAGGGGTGAAGTTGGGGAAAAAGGGGGGAAAAGGGGAGAAAACTTACGCCGGTGCAGTGGCGGAGGGCTTCCTCATCTTCCTCGTCTTCCTCGTCCTCGTCTTCGTCCTTCTTGCCAAACATTCTCGAGATCTTCTTCTTCATCGTCTTGATGGTGCCCGGCTTCTTCTCGGGTCTTTTGCGGTCGTCATCACCGCCGCGGCCCGGAGGACCGAAGAAGCTGGACGGGTTGCCGGAGGGGTTCGTGGATGCCATCGTACTAGAAGGGGATTTTGTCAGCTTTTTTTCCATTTGACTGAAATGAAAGGAGTGGGGAAAGGGGTGGAAGAGGGTGGTACGTACACGTTGGGAGAATTCTTGTAGTATCTTGAAAGCTAAAACGAAGGTATTGTCAGCTATTTTCTCACCTGACATTCTCTGTTTGACCGCGGTGGAGGGATTTGGGGAACCAGGGGTGGGGTACGTACAAGGAGGGCGTGTGGATGTTCGAGAAGCTAAAACAGAGGGGCTGTTAGTATTGGTTCGTCATAGGGCGTTGTTTCAGGGGGCGATTCTGCTAGAAACTGGGCAGAGCCTTCGACTCGGGAGATCGACTTACACTCGGAAAGCGTGTTTGTAACGGTTCTAGAAAAGAATACGGTCAGCTTCTTGTCTCGAGCGGCCTGAATAGGGCCGAGGGGAGAAAACAGAGTCGGGAGCGGGTTCGGGGAGGAAAAAGGAAGGACTCGGCTCGGGGGGCCAGCATACCGACGGAGGATCGCGATGGACGGTTTCTAGAAGAGAGCAGTGTCAGCATGGTCCATCTCAGCATTCAGGAGGTGTCAGGGGAGCGGGTTGGGGAGTGGAAGGGAAGATCTTGACTGGGGGCTGGACTTACACTGCGGAAAAGTTTTGGCAGTGAATTCTGGAAGATAGAACGTCAGCAAGTCTTCTCTCAAAGGGCCTATCCACGGCCGACAGGCGCAGACGGAGCGGAGAGCGCATCAGGGCTCCACGTGAGCCAATTCTGCCTCACGGCCTCCAAGAGACCGGTGAGGAGGAACATAACGGCCGGAGAGCCGCGAGACAAGAGGAATAGGCGCAGTTGAGATGTGCTGGGAGTGAGGGCATCCCCAACGCGCTCGATGGCGGAGATGAGCCCCGAGGAGCGCACCTGCGCCAATGGCTCAAATCGACCTCGACGCCGCCAAAAGGGACGACGAGGAAGAGCTGAAGCCATTGGAGACCCTCGAGATGGGGACAGGGAGGACAATGGGGTGCTGGGAGGGAGTGGGGATCGACTTACAACTTCTGCGTGATTGTGGTCGTGGTCGCAAAAGGAAGAGAAGGAAGAGAGCGCGAGATCTGGGCACCTGGCGCCCAACCGAGACGCACCGTCCGCAAGCGAGGCTATTGTCGCCGTGACGGCGGTTGGCGACGACGACAGCCTTGCCGGCCACGGTGGTGCCCCTTTCGGTGACAGGTTTCATCAACACTTTCAATTTACTAGCTTAAAAAAAGAAGAATCTTCATGAAATTGATCTTATATAATTGAGCTTTAATAGCTATTTATTCTGATACTTTAAAAAGGGCCTGTATCTGAGTTTGGGGTGCCAGAAAGTGGATAGGAGGTGTTGAGATCGGTGGTCTAGCCCCTGGATCGAGCCTTTCGCGACGGCAGCAAGGAAGAAGACAGGTCAGCGAGAAGGATATTCAAGTAACTGGGAATAATCTAAGTAACTGGGAATATTCGAAGGGATCGGGAATATCCAAAGTAACTGGGAATATCCCAAGTAATTGGAAGATGTTGACATCGGCGCAGGCGTCTCGACTGAGCCGCAATGGCAGCAGGTAAAAGGGAACTTCGGTCTTTGACTAAAGAAATCTCAAGTTACTTGGAATATTCCCAATCTCTCAAAACGACCCTAATAACTCGGGTTATTCCAAGTACCAAAGACCATCCCAAGTTATCTGAAATATTCCAAATTACTTGGGATTTCGCTGGTTACTTGGCGGACGAGCTCGGACTACACACACAAGCACACAAAAACACAGAAGGTTGGATGAGAGCATCTATTTTATATCTCTACAGCCTGGCCCTGATCACAGGGCAAAAAGGGTATTGTGACGAAGCAAAGTAACTGATACGGATCATGAAGCCGCTCGCCGTCTCGAGACACAACCATCACGCACCACCCGAATGACCGCTTTTCCTCTGACCTTTTCCCTATGATATTCTCCCTATTCGTTACAACAAATCGCCTGATCGCCTGATCGAACACCATCGCCCAACGCCAGATGGCACGAAGCCATGGTTTACCCATCCGAAGAGAACAGAAAATGCCCCGAAAACGACGCTATGCCTGTGCAGCCAGAGAAGCAAGCAAATGCGCAGCTTCTTCCTGCCCCATATCCTCCTCCTCCGGGTGGCGAGGACTCATTTGCGCCACCTTTTCCTGCGTGAAATACTCCGCCGTCGGCATATCGACATCAACGCCAGCGCTATCTCCAGTCATCCCCTCTCCGCCAACACGCTCATTTTTAGCCGGCGAGCTCATCATATCGACATCACCCTGCGCCCCAGCCGCCTTCTGCTGTTCCCGTTCGCGCTCTCGTGCCTCGTCCAGCTTCTTTACTTCCGCCCTCCGCACCTCCTCCTCCCTCCTCTGCGCCGCCTCGGCAGCAAGCACAACCTGCCTCCTCTCGTACCAATCCAACTCAGCACGCTTCACCTGGTCCAGCAACGCCTCTTTCTCCAGCCACATCTGTTTCCGCATCGCCTCTGCCACCTCCAGCTGGCGCTGCAGCTCTTCCTGATCCTCTTCCGCCCAGTGCAACTGCCTCCGCATCAATCTAAACAATTCTCTCGGATCCATGGCTGCCTCTTCTTCCGTCAGCGTGATTTCCTCAGGCTGGGGCTGCTCGGGCGGCTGGACCGCGGGCGTTTCAGGTGCATCTTCCACCACGGGGGCTTTGCCATGCGGCGGTTTGAGGCCAGCGCGTTTCTGCTGCTGCATGGTTTTGGGAATGGGATCAGAGGGGCGCAATGCCTCGGTCTCGTGGACGGTGCGCATGTGTTTTGCGAGAGCATCGGAGCGCGTGAAGGAACGGTCGCATTCTGCATCAAGACCATGTCAGCATTCATTCGCGAACAGATGGGATCTGCCATGAATCAGGGAGAAAGTACCTGGTAATGCGCAGTAGAAGGGCTTCTCGCGCGTGTGGCTTCTCATGTGGGCTTTAAGGGCATAGGCACTGGCATGCGGCAGGCCCTTCCTCACGCAGTCACTCCACTCGCAAGTATATTTCTTGGTTCTGTTGTTGCTCTCGATGTGTTCGTTGTGGATATGCTCGACCAGGCGATCCATATTGCCCATGTCTCCTACGGGACAGCCGTCCCAGAAGCACACCGTGACTTGCTCATGAGTCGGCTCCTCATCTTCGGCTCGCAGATTGCTTGGATCATAGGGCACTTCGCCAGAGGTGTCGGAGGACAAAGAAGCATTGTCAAAGTCGATTTCGGGTTTCTCTTCGACGTCGCGAAACGAGGTTTCGGTCAGTTTTTGGCGTTTCGCAGGTGGCATACGCAAGGGCTCGGGAGCCGCTGGGAAGTCGGTCTCATCCATCATGGTTTCTTCGAAGTTGTCTGAAGGGATGTCGGAGAGGTCGCTGGCAGACTCGTCCATCATAGTTGAGAAGTCCATGTTGTCAAGCGAGTTTGAGCAGTGGGGGAAGGCAGGAGCTAGATGCAAGCGCTAATTGTTGGGGCCGTCACGGCGGTCACTCTACTAGGATTGGATGAAGCTATCCATACTTGACACCGGACTTGCCATACCTCCGGACGTCTGGTCTGTGCACGCTGGAGAACCACAAAACTCGGATCTCATCATTCGCATTTCCATTTTCTTCACCAATGGTCGACATTCTTCTTCATCATTGTGAGGCGCCGTATTGTTCTTGCTTCTACCTGTCTAGCCCTTCACTTTTGGCCAGGATGGAAACATACACAATCTGCAATGTATGCAGTTTGTTGCTCACAGTTTGCAGTCCACAACCTTCACTTTGACCAGGTAAGACAATCCTGCTCCCCTCGAACCGCACAAATCTTTTCATGATGAATAACCCTCGAGTTCTGCAATTCGTATGCCTTCTCTCGGGATGGCACAGGCCGACAGACTTTCACATTTCACTTCTTTCTGATTTACATGTAACACTGTTCATGTTCCCACACTCGTGTCATTCTCAACTTCTACACATCGACATACGCTGACTAGAAAATCAATGGTCCCAGTGTGCAGTCATCGCTTCAGGGTATCGCTCTCCCACCACATCCAGCTTCTTCAGCATGGCATCGATCTCAGCCAGTTCCTCCTCAGTGAAGTCGACGACCTTGGAATTCTCTTCCACCCTCGCCACCGTCGTCGAACCAGGAATAGGAATAATGTCCGGATTTCCGTTCCTCTTCGACTGAGCCCTAACCCAGTTGATAGCCAGCTGCGGCGGCGTAACGTCCTTCTTCTTTGCCATCTTCAGCACATCCTCAACCAACTGCAGATTCTTCTCAAAATTCCCCGGTAAGAATCTCGGGAAGCCCATCCCCTTGAGCTCCGGTGGCACATCCTCGATAGTCTTGATCTGGCCAGTCAGGAAGCCACGACTGATAGGTGAGTATGCTACGACGGGAATATCGAGCTCAGCGCAAGCTTTAGCCACGCCGTTCTGCCAGATATCGGTTGAGAAGAGCGAGACCTCGACTTCCACGGCACTGATCTTCGTGACCTTGGCAGCGCGTCTGATTAACTCCTCGCCGACTTCGCTCAGCGAAATACCGCCAATCTTGCCCTCCTGCACCAGCTCCTCCAATGCCTTCATCGAAGTCTCGATAGGTACATCCTTGCCGACTCGCGCGCACTCAAACAGATCAATTTTCTTGATACCCTTCAGCATGCCATAGCAATTTTCGACAGAGCGACGGATGCCCTCGGGAGACGTATCGATCTGCTGCGTAGCGGTGTTGTAAGACCCTTTGATGCAAATAACGACTTTGTCGGCGTCCTTGGGATACTTGGTAAAGTAATGCTTGAGAATGTGCAACGAGTTGTACTCGGGGGTGCCGTAGATCTCGCCGCCGTTCCAGTAGTTGCAGCCGTTGTTGAGTGCCGCCTTCAAGGTCTCGAGTGCTTGCTCCAGAGAAGGTGGCGATTGTCGCCAGGACAGGCCCATCATGCCATAGCCAATGTCGCCGACCTGCTTGTCCAACAGAGTGACCGTCATACTGTGTGTAGGTAGGCGAATAATCTTCCTTTGCTTGGTTGAACTGGGAATTGGAGGAAATCGGCAGTGTAGTGGGGTTGACTTGCTTGGCGAGGGAAATGGGGGAATTTATATATGCAGAATCCACAGCTATCTAAATAGAAACAGAAAGAACGATTCCAAGGACATAAGCAGCAGCAACCACGCACTTAACAACGTGGAGGCTTCCGGGCGGACATAACAGCAGTCCTGTATGAGTAGTATCTCCGTTGTATCGCAAGATCCGACGCGATCCCTGTCAGAGAGTCGCACTAAAGTCTAAAGCCATGATCTAATCGTCCGGAGCCGGCAGTTGGGGCAGGACGGCAGTAGAAACAAGACAGCAAGGTCGAAGGTATTTGTGTAGTTTTAAGCTCCTATGCGCCCCTTTGCCATGCTATACACGAAAAACCGTTCCCTCCACCAAACAACTTTCTTCACAGCGCAGAATTACATCCACAACCTACACGTCCCATCCGCTCCGGCACTCATACACCAAGGCTCCCTCGCATGCCAGTCCACATCCATAACACCCAGTGCATTCCGCACCTTATGGCCCTTCAGCACCTTCACCGGCACAATCGTCGCATTCTCCATCAAGTCACTGACCACCTTCCCATGGAAAATCTGCAGCGACCCATCATCCGACGCATCTGCAAACAGCGGATACCCGCCCTTATGGTACTTGACAGCCCGAATAGCTTTCTCGTGGAAACGCATGGTTTTGTACGGCCTGACACTTAGATCCATATCATGCCACAACAACCTCCTATCGTAACTTCCCACAATCAAATTGTCGCCGCCGGGGTGGATGTCGAAGCTCGAGATCCAGCGTGCACCCGGTTGCAGAATTTTCACGAGCTCTTGCTTTTGCAAGTCGTAGGAGCGGATTGTGCGTTGGGTAGCGACGAAGAAGAGTGGGCGTGAGGGGTGGAATTGTACGGCTTGTGGCAGGCCAGGGAGGCGGCGGAAGGGGATTTGCGTCAGGTGTTTCGAGAGGGTGTGGATGGCAACGGCGCTACGCTGGGCGCTGGGTGATACAGTGGAGAAGAAGTCACCGCGGCGGTGCCAGGTCAGTTGTTTGATGGTCGAGCGGACGGTGATCTTAAGGAGGACGCCTTCATCTTCGAGACGAGCGCCAGGGCGGGCCCAGGTTGCGGGTGGGTCTTTGCGTTCTCCGGCGGCCGTGAGAAGAGGTTTGGCGTTTGCTGCGTAGCCGAAGCCGTTGTTGAGGATTTCATGACTGGCAGCTTCGGTTTCGGGGTCGAGGATGGGGGGAATTACTAGGTAGACATCTTCTCCAGCTGCAACAGTCAAGATCGTAGCATCTCGGCCAGGCCTCCAACGGACGACGTTGATTGCTTCTTCTTTGTCGAGTTGGACGCTCCATAGTTGGTAGCCAGTAGTCAACTCCCATATTCTCAGAGTTCCATCATCACCGCCGCTTGCCAGCCAAATACCAGATGGATCGACAGCCATACTTCGTACCCGACCTTCATGACCGCGGAACAAAGTAGCACACATGGTAGGGAACGGTCTGAGTTCTTCTGGTTTCGGCAGCTTGGGTAGTAAAGATTCGGGATCGATGTTGAGCCTATTCTTGCGTACTCTAGGAGCAAGATACAAGTCCAAAGATCTCTCAAATCGCTCTTTGACCAATTCGTCGTAAGCCGGCACTTTGCGAAGCGAATCGTATCGAGTTGGTAAGTACTCCTTTTCGCGGTCTTCGGGGTCCATTTCCTCCCACTTTTGTCTCTCCGCTTTTGAGGGGAGGTACTCAGGTGGAGGATTGTAGCTCATATCGTAGCCTGGTGGTGGTGCTTTGGGAGCAGGTATGTTCATGATGTGATCAGGCCGGGCTTGCTCATCCTGCCAGATGTCGTAATGAACCTCTTCATCATCCTCCTTCTCTTGCTCCTCAGGAGGTTTGTATGGTAATATGCGGCCCTCCCTGATGGCTCGGACAATCTTCATTACTCTCTTGGCTTCATGTTTGGATGGCAAGAATCTTCGCTTTGGTTCTGGGGCTTGGCTCAAAGGATGAATCTCCTCAATGCCAGTGAAGTATTCGACAGTAGCCTACATGAATGTCAGCAATCTCGGGGAAAAGAACATCAGTTCGGACAAACGTACGGGGTAAGGATCGTAGCCATCTTCAGGCAGCTCGTTCTGCTGTATCCGCCTTAAAACCTCCAACTCATCCTGTGTCAAGTTCAGCGGTTTGCCAGTTGCAGGATCCGTCAGACCAGTCCAGCCCTTCGGAACCTCGATGCTGTCAAGAAGTGCATCCAGTGCCTCTCCTGTGGCAGGACGCATAATCTTCTTGCCGTTGATATCATATCCAATATGCGGGTAGGAATCGTAAAAGGACAGAGGAATGTTGCCAATCGTGTTCGTCGTAGCCGGTGCGTCTGAGTCGTCTGAATCATACACAGGGTCGATCTCCTTGTACAAATAACGTTCTCCTCCATTCGCATCTTTGGTGACAATGTAATTCGGCATATCGTCTTCCTCGCCCGGATTTGCGCCCTTCTCTACAGCTCCAGATTTTTCCTCGTCATCAGAAGGGATCTCGTCGCTATCCAGAGCCTCCAAGTCATCGGATTCATGGTCTTCGGCGTCGTCTTCATCTCCTTCGCTGCCTTCGTCGGACTCGTCTTCACTTCCGGATAGAATGCCTTCCAGCATTTCTCCCGCAAGCTCATCCTCGGATTCGGCACCAGAAAAGTCGACCACCTCGTCGTCGGTAGGCGCTTTGCGCTTTCGTAGGCTCTCTGCACGAGCCATGGCGGATGTTGCAATCGGCTTCTGCTGTTCAAAAAGTCCAATGGAATTCTCGAGAAATAATTTTGCGATTTTGTCTGCTATCTTATCGTTTGAGTTTAGCGTGCACATTTTTAGCCGCGCGGGGACCAGTGACCCGAGCTTCAAGACTTCCTGACGATCGGACGCATCAGCATCTCTTGATGTGCTTTTGTATTCTTGAAATCAGAGTTTTCTGAAACAGTTGTATCAGTTCTTGGTTTTACTGCTGAATCTGATGGCTCACTCGCTCGAAATATTCGAGTTTGAATGTTATCGAGAGCGACCCGAGTAGTTCAGACTTAACCGCAGTGGTGTCTGGGTAGGCATTTGGTGGCGTCCAGGGATCGTCAACCACGCCCTTCGAGCTTACATCGCATCTAGGCTTCCTTTCACCGACTGGTATGGAGCTTTGGTCTCTCGATTCCACTTCAGACTCAGTTTCCTTGCATGGGTTTCTGATGTAGAAACAAGTCTACAGAACTCAAGATCTTCAGCCCCCTCCAAGTCCGGGAGCGCGCCAGAAGTCCAGACTCCAGATACCAAGACGAGATACTCGACATCCACCCACGACCGTGATCATGCCAGCTTCCACTGCACCACCTACCAAGCACCGAGCCTGTGACGAGTGCAGTATGTGAATTTGCAATTCCGTCCTTCCGATTCGTGCCCACAAACTGAGAAAGATTGCAAGGAAACCGCAAGCTCGGCTGCTCCAAAGACTTCGATGGCTGTGCCCGATGCAAGTTAGAAGGCATAAAATGCCACTATTCAAAACAAAAGACCATGGGCAGACCCCGCAAGAGACGGCTGGCCGAAGTTCCTGAACAATCTAGCCGCGAAACTGGTAATCAACGGCTGATTAAACCATCCAGCCATATCACTCATCCCACCACGAACGATGCGTTCCCAGAGGCGTCACACGTGGAAAGTTTAGAAATCTTCAATATGGGACTGGGAGTGCCGGATTTCGAAAACACAGTCCCTATCGACCCGATGCTGACAGAAGCAATGGAACTGGCCCCTTTCGAGGACTGTTCAGCACCACGGACAGTGTCTCAAGAGACAGTCCAAGATACCGCCAACAGTATGGCCACCACGATGGAAGATGGGCAGGAAGCTTGTCAATTTGCTCTGAGCATGCTGCCGCCCCTGAATTTCAGCACAACCCCCTCCTCATCCCCTCGTCCCCAGACCTTTGCCGAGCACTTAACCACACCCATAGACATCCATATCTACGGTCCCCAGAGAGTCACCAGCTGTAGCTGTCTCGCATCAATATATCTAGCACTCGCTTCCCTACAGCCCTTCCCACAGGACATAGCATCCGCATTAACAGCCGTTCGCTCCGCAGCCAACACCGCTCATACGTGTCTCCAGTGCCCTACATGCAGTTTCGTGATACCGCGCGAGATCAATCCGCCAATAGAAGCCTTTCAAAACACCATGATGCTGGGTACTATATTACACACTAGAGCACATGGCTACAAACGCCTACTTCGCATGGTCGACTGCGAAACAGAAGTTGCCCAGCAGGCTGGAAGCAAGAAACGATTTGCCTTCGCGAACTATGGCGTTTTGTTGAAATCAAGCACTGACTGTGGCGAATTTTCACATTGGGCGAACCAGGACCTCGAGCCGGCGGAATGGCGAGCGAACGTGAGGAAGCTGCTGAGAGCGGACGTGTATGGCTATGAGGGCTTCACGAAGGGTATCAGGGGCATTTTTGAAGAGATGGAACAGAGGCAGAGGAGTAGACATGATGCGCTGGATGCTTTGGCGCTGTCTGGAGTGGACATTTCACCCAATCGGTTTTGCCCTGATGAGAAAAATCGGTTTTGCCCTGATGAGAAAGATCGGACGTGCTTGAGGATCTTGGATACTGCGAAAGCGGCTATTGACGACCTTGTTATTGCATGAGTCAATTCAGGGGCTCCATGCCGTTCAAGGGGCCAGTTCTGGAAGTCAAATGGCCGGCCATTATCGTCTTCAAAGACCGAGAGATCAAGTATGACCAATTGCAGAATTGTGCAACGAAGACGAAAGCTCAAAAGCGAGAGGAAGCCCAAGAAAGAAAAAAGGATGTTCAAAGTGGAAAGTGAAACACAGTCCTATTGCAAGCCAGCCAACTCCATCTTACATGGTATGATTGTGCATTTCTCGCCCAATGCTGTGTGATCGAACGAGGTAAGAAGTTGCTTATCTGGCTCAAGCAAGAGTTTGTTCATCAACCACGGTTGAAAGTTCAGCTAGGCGATGTTGACCAGGGGAAGAAGGCGGTGGGTGACCTCTCAGCGAGACCCGAAATATCATTCTTATCTTAGACATTCTTGGTGGTTGTTCCCATCCCATAGCACCTGCCTCCAGCTACACTCACTCCGTACCTATGGCAAGAACGGAAAACTCAAAAGCCAACCGCTCCTGCCTTCTGAACTTTAGTGCAGAGCATCCACGAAAACCGACCGAGACATTCACCGAACCTGCAAGTTCTCCCTAATTTGCAAAAGCATCCAGAAAATGACTGACCTAGATAGTGATTCCTCGGACTTTGCGTCCATCTCTGACACCAGCTCGCTCTCAACTGTTACAATAACCGATAGCTCTCCCCTTACCAGCATCTTCCGCTTCCGCTCTCGCTCCTCTCCACCCAAGCTTCACTCTGCACCTTCACACCAGCGGCCAGCCAGTAAAACCCGCGCAGCCTCACCCGCCAGTGTCATTCCAGCTTCACAACTCCATATCCCACACATCGTCCTCGTCCCACCCACCTCCTCGTTCCGCTTTCTCACCTCCAATTTCCACTTCCCCACCAACCATCCCAAAACACAACCAAGAACAACTTCACAACCGTCTCCCAAAAATAAAATGCCTTCCCGAACACCTTCTAAACCACCTCGCAAAATGCCGTCCACCACAAACCTCAATCTCCCCAACTACGACCAAACCCCCAGTCCCTCAAACTCTCTCCAAGTGCACCTCCACGTCCCCGGTGCGCTCACCCACCGTGAATGCTCCCCAGCACCCAGCTCCATCGCCTCCAGATCACGCGCATCAGGCTCCACAGCGCCATCAGCACGTATCCGCAAATTCGCCTCTTATGAGCCGCTGCGCTCGCGCATTCCGCAAGCTACGTATATCGCACCGAGCACTGATGGACAGCTAAGTGCGCTGAGTTCTGATGAGGAGGCGGAAAATGAGGCGGAGGAGCAGAGGGCTTATGACTTTGTGGTGGAGCTGGAGAGGATGAAGGACGAGGGAGAGATCACGCATGAGCGGTGGAAAGAGTTGTTTGATGAGGGGAAGATGCCGGAGAAGCCCGAGGAGCCAAAGACGCTGGAGGATGAGTTGATGAGGGGGGATGTGGATGGGGAAGAAGGAGACGATGAAGCGGCGGAGGGGGAGAAGGGGGATGAGGTGGAGGAGCTGAGGAAGAGGATGCTTTGGGATGCGTTGCTTGCGCAGGCGCTGTTGAAGAGGGCGATGGAAGGGGTGAGGAAGCAGCTAAAGGCGAGTGGCGCCGTTGAGAGCGATGACGAAGAGAAATCGGTCCTCGAGCAAGAAGAGGAGAAGGAGCGAGATAGGCTGAGGAGAGTGAAAGACTGGGAGGAAATGATGGGCGTTAGGGATGGCAGCGATGATGGAAAAGATGACGACGTGGCGGTGCGAGAAGGTGCGCATGAGGAGGATAGACTCGATCGAGTTGATGAGTGGCGAACTTCAGTAGAGGGAGAATACGGTCTGCGTGTTGAGGTTGTCGCCGGGGATGATGATCCAGAGACGACTCCGAGGGGCCGAAAAACAGGGGGAAGAGTCTGAACCAGCCGGAGCCTGTCATCTCGGAGACATCCGATTACTTAAATCAAATCTGCTCGTGCTCTCTGTTTCTGGCAGCTGATCTCGGAGCATATGCCGCGGTCATTTCATTTGCACTTAGACAAAGTCGCGATACTTGGTCTCATTGTAGACTCGATCTTCGCTCCATCCTAGCAAACTACACCCCTTGCGCTCAATATCTTGACGTGCTCTGAGCCTCTGAATGATTGTACCTTTATGTGAATATGATCGTCTGTGTCTTATCCCCTAGAATCTGCGTTGGTGCCCGGGGGACTGGTTATATCAGAAGCAAACCAAGTTCATTGATTGTCACATAACTCACTATCTGCCGAATCGCTTCAAAATCTCCTCTCCTTCTCTCGCAGCAGATCTCAGCATAGAAATCTTCCTTCAAGACCTCCAAAATCACATAATCGCCAACGCATTTCCGTGGCTGGACACCCCATTCGGGCAATTATCAGGCGCGCTCGTAAAGAAGAACGTCCACCTCCCCTTCTCCCTACACTTCTCCGCCAACTTTTCCAAATCAAACATTTCGCCCAGCGGCATACCCCTATTTTGCGTTAGCACGTCCGTCCTCAGCTCATCAACATCCAATCAATTTAACCACACCATCCACTCCCTTCCCCTCCCCAAGATTAAAAGCAGGCACCAAAGAAAAATCGATACCTACCAAAGCGCCAAAATATACTCATGCAAATACCGTCTCCCCTCCTCCTCCACCGGCCACGCCTCAAAACACGGACTATCACCCGCCACAGCCGCAAAATAGCAGTCATGTAACCAGTCCACAATCTCATCTTCCTGGGACAAGCCAACATAGCGCATCCCATCTTCTTTCCCGAAAGCGTGTTTGCGGACTGCTGCTGCTGCGTTCTCTTCTTCTGAAGAGGAATTGTAGCGTGCTGTCCAGCCACTGCGTACGAGAAGGATGGTGCCCGGGATTATGGAGCCGCCTGCTGAGATGGGACGCTGGGATGGTTGTTAACTTGGTATACTTGGATGACTCCGTGAGAAGTACTAAATATGGGCATCTTTTGCTTGAATTGGATTGCGGGGTGAAAAGGAGAGAAAGGAGAAAGGGGCCCGAAAGAAAGGGGGTGGGAGGTAACAAAACAAAACATACAATATCAACCCCCTGACTTTTCCCACAAGCCACCAGCTGCTCATAGCTAATAGCATGTCTAGTATAAGGATCATACTCAATCCCCTTACTCTTCGCATATACCCAATAATCCAACAGCACCGCTTGTCCAGCAATACCATGTTCAGCCCAATGCTGCATGCTGCACTTGTTATTCGCCTTCTCACCAACAATATCGCTTCCTTTGGTGCCATTATAAAACGTCTGGCTCTCCAGGTGGGAAAAATGGCGGAGCCCGTCCCATTGCGTGCCGGATTGCGTGTTGAGCGTGTAGAGATCGTCGTAGGCGATTCCGGGGGCGAGGGTCTTGATGCTGTGCACGAAGGGCTCGCGGCCGAAGGCGGGGGTTTTGGGTTTGTCGAGCGGGAGGCTGGAGATTTGAAGCATTGGCATTAGCTTGGGGTATTTGGAGTGGGATGGGAAGTGGGAGATTAGAAGTTCAATCTCTTGGGGTCGGAGACGAAAGGTCAAGGAGTGGATGATGGATAATGGTACGACGCGGGAATTTGGAGAAAAATATGATGAAACTACCAGATATGGGGATGGAAGGTACGTACTTGAGAGGGATGATCTCGCCATCAAGGATCATTTCCTTGGCTGCAGCGACTCGAGCTGGTGTGAGGAGGTTGAGACGACCAAGCTGTATGAACGACGTGTTAACACTCCAATACTCCAATACTCCAACACCGCAAGTCGATTTCATTATAGCAGATTAACGAAATACTTAGGTATAAAAAGAACAGAAAGGATAGAGATAATCTCCATCTCCCCTCTGATATTTCCATGAAGCATTAAAATAGGCATAGTCTTGTGCTCACCTGATCATCAGCACCCCAAACCCACGCCCTGAACAACTGGTTAGAAACTCCTCAAAAATCAATGCATGTCCCAAGCCCACAAAAGAAGAACATTTAGGAGTGTCGCGGAGAGTTATGATCGCAAGATTTGTCGAGGATCTCTGTCCATGCAGGCAGAGGCTTATTTTGACATGGGATTCCGAGGACACAGGCAGGAAACTTACGCGCCATCCGGAGCGCCTTCAATTTTTGGCACGTCCTTCCGTGCCGGGAAGCTCTTCGCGTTGGCGTCGAAGGGAATCTGCATGTTGTTGGTGTTATTCAGAGAAGTTGTTCCGCTTTGTATGTGTTCAAAGATATGGCGGTTGATTTGGCTGATTCGGCGTGATGTCATAGCAAGATTACATGTACCGGAGGTCTGGAGGCAGGAAGTTGTGAAACTTCACAGATACGAGAGTAGGAACAATTGATGAGACGAGAAAGGAGGTATGTCTGGGCGAGCTTTGCGAGTGGGAAGCTCACTTGTTGAAGTTTGGAGCCATGTTGTCATACAGAATGCGGGGTACGGTTAGCTGTACGGACTTGGTGTTGAGGGGCATGCCGGCATCATGCGGGACAGCACGAGATCTTCAAGATGGTCGGCAACTTGGCACAGTAGTAGCTTGAAATGATAAGAAGTATTCTTTGATATCAGCCTCCACCGCGTCAAGGCAAGAAGTCTTCCTTCTTTCTACTCAATCCAAGCACCCCGTCCTCGGTATCCGCGCAAGTGCAAGGACACAAACTCCATGCATGTATCCAAGTACATCAGACCACGCCATGAATTACTAAATCCATTTAACAAAACGCAGCAAGACGAAGCTCGTCTTTCCCAAGTCCTCTGAGATGAGACAGAAGATCTGCCCACTCTCCGCCTGATACGGGTATATAGCTGGAGAAATCAGCACACAATGGCCGTCGTGGTTTGTGTACCAGACGCTGGCTGTTGCGTCCGTGCTGTTGCATAAGTGCAGATGCTCAGCAGTGGATGATAGCATTACAAACCCATCACCCCCGAGCAATAGATGCTTCGAACTATCTGCGATCCCAACCACGCAGAGATGCTCAGCAGCAAAAAATGAGACCAAATGTCAAGGACGCCAAGCGCTAGAAATGCTAGATGACTGACCGCCGCAACCCGCGGGTGCGAACGGTATTTTGATCGGAAAAAAAAATGCGAAGAAAGTTCTCTGTATTTGAGGCTGGTTCTCCCATGCTCGTTCCGAACATCGCGAAAGACCAAGGATATCGAAATTTGTAGCGACGAAAAATAGCGAACTGCGGGTTTGAGCCATAGGCTGCCAGGTTCATCTCCATCGAGGAGCATATGTCGATTAAATAAATAGATTTCAAAGACTTATCAAACACAACACCCATTCTGAAAATGTCAGAAGTTAGGTGTTACTGAGATGCCTGGGTATAATATGCGTTCGAATCCGAGCGTTGAGGAATGAGGCCTGTCACGCTGGCCACGTGTCTTAGGATCTTCAGGTGGATCCATAGAGCTGACGATGGCTTGGCGACGTGTTCGAGAAAGTTGATGGTCTTTTGCACCAACACTCGAAGTTCACCGGGGTCTATGTATGGGCGAAGAATGGGATTCGCGTACGCGGCTTGGAGGACGAGACAGTTTCCCCATTGTCTGTAGTATGTTAGCAACTTGGTTGGTACGAGAGTCTGGGGAATGTGGAACATACGCAGTCACAGTGCCCCATACGTTGGTAACGATCAAGCGCCCTTTCATACCCCAAAACGCCCGGGTGCTGTTGATCAACGCCCTGATACCTTTCTGAGCGTACTCCAGATATTGTGCGGATCTCGGATCGTTTTCAGAAGGGTTGTAGAAGGCATTAGCTAGGGCAGTGGTGGGTGCATTACGCAGGCCTGCTGGCATCTTGATAGGGGAGACGCCGTTGGCGTGTCCGCCATTGTGGAATTCCAGGATCTTTAGAACGAAAGGCCGGTATGTGATGACCTGGGCGCCATACTGCTTAGCACGCAATCGGGCATCGAGGATATCATTATCGGCTGGAGGGTCGTGCTCATTCCATTTTAAGCAGGCCGGTAAATTGGCATGGAAGCTGTCCAGTGCGTTTTCCATGAGTTTCACGGTTTCGAGAAACGATTCCTCTGATTGAGCTGCAATTGGAAATTAGTGTGTGGTAGTTGGCATCAATTCGGAATGACTTACTGGCTTGCGAGGGTGAATAGAAAGTCTTGTGCAGCGTATTCAAATGCTGTCTGTAAACCAATTGATGTATGTAACTTTCACACACTTTCTCCGTGAGGCCGCTCTCCACGGCCGCCTGTTTATTTGGGTACGGCATGTGACCCTCATAAGCCAGGATGTTGGAATCAGGACACTGGAGCTCCGCCTTTATATCACTACATGCATGTTAGTACGGAGTAGAATCCACCGAATAAAGACACATACCTTTCCAGTTGTAGAAGAGTCCAGTATGCGAACAGAATAGGATTATCTTTTGCAGGCGGAACCGTACTATCAGCTGCGAGCTTGCGATACCTTTCGAAACGAGGTCTCATGATATATTGCAGAGCACGCCCAGCTTCGTGAATGTAAGCATGGCTTTCAAGAACACGGCCCAGCTGACCATGGTAGAGACCAGCTAGGGTGTTTGCATGAACGTGGTTCAGAGAGTTGCCTCCCAGCTGGTTGCCAATGATGTCTGTTGCGGCGGCAAAGTAAGCAAGACCAGGGATCACATCCATATTCCGCAGCCCGGGTTGCGCACGTCCAGAAGGCTGGCCATCAGTTGACCGTCGTCGACCGGAAAGACTTCGTTCTGCGTCCTGTGGAGAGGGTCGGCCTGATGAATGCGGAGATATTGCTGTTGGCGAGTTGTGCATGGGGGATCCAGGTGGAACGGATCGCATATAAGGGGAACCATTTGATGTCACCGGGATATCGTGTATGACATCCGGGATCCTGTATTCTTTCCACTCGCAAATCTCTCCCAAAGCAAGAACTAATAGCACAAGTGCAGTGGTGATTGATCTTGAAGGCTTCCCGGGAGGACTTGGGTAGCTGAAATTCCCCTCTCTGTCATCAAAGGCACCCGGTGAACGTTTCCGTTTCGTACCAGGACTCTCTATGGATGCGACATTGCCGTCCGTGTGCCCACTAAGAAACAGAGCCTTTGGCTGCTTTGCCTTTCCGCCGACCTCAGGAACTGTTCGAAGGAAACGACTCACCGTCGCCCTCAGTTTGTCGGGTAGTAGGAGAGGATGCATGATGTTTATGTGCGCGAGGTAACTATCCACCAAGGGCCATACTTTGCCCGGTCTCAGGTCTAGAGCATCGTGTATACAGGAACGGCCTCCTTGTGTCTCGCGTATTTCAATACCAGGGCGTGGCAGGCCACCTATCGATCCCCATGAGCAATCTGGACCTTGCAAGGCCGATGCCTCAGAATTGCTACCATCTGGGCTTTCAGCATCATCATCGGTCAGCTCTCCACCATGAGCGCCATGCATACCAGCGCCTTCGCCACGGCCATAAAGACAAATTAGTCCTCGCTGTTCTTCGCGAACCATGGGATACTTTTCGTTCTTGATTCTCTGCGTCTTGAGGAAGTCTCCGAGCATGTTTGCGATCGCTGGAACGAGTAACAGTCGGACTGCTCCGGTTGTGTGGTTCGACGGAATTGAGGATTCACCTAATGGCCCAGGCTCGTCAAAGTCATCGTCAGATTCCGATTCGGGCTGCTGTATCGGTATAGACTGTTCGCGCCGATATGATACAGTTTGATCGAAAGTGCTGCTAGGTTCGATCTTGACATTATGATTCGGCATCGGCTGCGGTGGCAACGGTTCGTTATCATCCTCCGCTATCCCTTCGAGGTAAAGTCGTTCAGAATCTGGAACGGTCTTGAAGACGACATTTCTCAGGTGTCTGCCCTCCCCCAGATTGAGCTTGATCTCCATCATGTCTCTCGCTTGCTGCGCCTGTACCTCTCGCATATTTTTCAGCTCATCGACGACCTGTTTCAGTCCAGCCATGATCTCGGCCTGCGCTTTATCGCCCTGCTTCGGGGGAGGGTCGCGGTAATTACATGTTTGCGCCTTTTCGACGCAATTGCAGCAGGGCCGTTGTTCATCGCATTTGGCCTTCAGCGATCGGCAACTGTCACAAGCTTGTGAAGCTCGCTGAGCCTTTCTCTTGCCTCCATTCATAGCTGACCCCGCATACCCAATGCTAGATCCGTAGGAATCGTGAGGAGGCGCTGGCGGCGGGGCAGGATAGCCTTGATGACCATACGGCGGCTGACCATGAGTCACAGGCGAAGGTGGTGGAGGAAAGGCCGTAGATGGGGTTCTATATTGAATTTGGACTGGGCCCGGTGGCCCGTTTGGCGCATCGTACGGCGTCATTGTTTGCCGGCGCATATCTTCGGGGTGTGCTTGGTGGTTTATATGATTCTCTTGGCCCGGGCCGGAGACATGATTCTGGTTCAAGTAAGTAGGTTGCGGCGCGTCGTCGGACGAATCCCTTTTGATCATCGAGTCCCGGGGATTGGCGTATGGGGCATATGCTTGTGACATGGAAGCAGACCGGTGGACATCTTGAACAGGTGACGCATACTCGGCCTCAGGATGCCGGTGGTGCTCGATAGGTTGCAGCATCCGAGGCTGAGATTCGGGCCGCGAAAAGGGCTGCGGTTGGTTTTGTGTATAGGGGCTGCTCAGGGCCGGGGGCGGCGGTGGAAGAGCTCGTTGGGAGTTTGACCACGACCCGGCGCCCGAGCCCAGTCGTGGACGCTTGGAATCTGGCGGTCCACTGTCCATGGCGGCGGGGGGAGACTCAAGCAAGCACGCCTGTGGTGGCCATGGAATTCAACAATGGAGAAGGGCGGCTTCACGCAGCGTAGAAAGCTGTTGGATGAGGTCTCTGTCGCGTCTGCGCTGATACGTAGGACAAATATAGCTGGAGGAGCGCCGCACCACTGAGCTTGACCGTCGAGGTGTGCGTTGGTCGGTGGTACAAGACTGGCGCCTCAGTCGGCTGGCGAAGATGCAGTGGCACAGCAATCGCAGATCCAAGACAGCGATTCGACAGCTCTCCACGCAACTATTTCTGCGAGCCAGAGGGCAGCGGCTCGGCAATTCGGGGGAACCAGTGGGAGCACACGGCCGTTTTCGTGTCGGCGAGCAATCAAGCAGCCAGCCGGGAGTGGTGGAGGGCAGCGAGGAGGGAGGCAGGGTCTTGGGGCGGGCGGCCAGCAGTGTTGAGGGCGGTGGTGCCTTATGCGTCGTCGGCGGTCACTGGCCCGCAGCTCTGCAGTTAGTAGTCGCAAGTGATGCGCCTTACTCAAGGGCAGGGCTGTATGGGCAAAAGCTTGCTGTCCATGTCGTGTCACGCTGTAGTTAGATGGCCGATCCATCTCGGCGAAGTAAAAAGGACGCGAATGATTGGGAAGGTTAGTGTGGAACAGGGGTCAAGAGTGCCGGCCCAGACAGTGACCTGTGTATTATTATCGTGGGCCATCGACTTAATTTTATGTATATACATACATCAATTCTCGTCCAGCCTCCGCAGAAATCATCCGGGTCATCAGGTCCTCTCTCCAACTGCTCACCGCGTTTTATATGTATGACAGTCGACCTTAGTCTGCAGCCCAAGGCCTTCCTCGCAGGCAGCACCAATGCACGTCGCAAGGCACGCCATGCCCCGATCGAGCGTTCCAGGAGCCCATGCAAAAAGAAATGCTTCCAGCAAAGCCAGATTCGCGAGGCAGCACGAGAGTAGTGCGGGGGAGCTGATAAGAAAGAGACTTTTCAACGTCAAACCGACGTCGAGAGCCGATCGGGCAGCAATTCGATTGATGTAGAAATAAGATTGGCATGGTCGAGATGGCCGGCATCCGCGGAATCCTAATCAAGAAAGATCACTTCCGCGCCGAGGCCATGGAACCGCGATGAGGTATCTACATGTAGGAAACGAACCGACTTTACCGCATGAGCGCGAAACTAATGAAACCGAATAGGAAACTGTCCGTAACTTACGGCTAATGTTAATCAGAAGGCGGCTATGATACGACATATTGCAGCCGTGTCGCTGAGTCCGTGACCTCGTTTGCGCGTGTCGCTGCAAAAGTAAAAGCCCCTGTGCTTGCCAGCTGGTCTGTGCCGCTACTAGTATCCGATCTAATGAATTAATACAGCTGCAATTAGAATCCTAATCCAACTATTACCCGGACTATAGCGCCGTCAAAAGCCGATATGGCTTTCCTAAGTAAATGTTTCTAAAATTGCGAACCACCCTGGACGTGCATCTTCCGCGTCTTTAAGGTTGAAACGACGGCTTTATCCCAGAGACTTGCTTTCCTTCTCTTGCTGCCCAGAGGTTCGCAGTCTCAATTTCAGCAACTTCAGAGCTTTGGAGCTTCAACCTCCTCGGACCTGTGAGTGGCCAGCTGCCCTGTCGTCCAGCGCCATCAATTTTGAGTGCTGACGCCGTTATCACGAACCCCAACGTCTGTTCTATCCCAGTCTTGCCATCTTGCCCCGCGAGCATGCTGTCGCGCTGCTCAGTCTCACCAATGGTCCAGGCCACATTAGTGATTACAGTACAAGATACGATCGTTTCAAGGTCTCCGAAAGCCGAAAGCCGGCGTCGCTTTTTACAAGTAACTTTTACCGAGCTTCGTCCCTGAAAAGAAAAACGGGTTTTTACTTCCCGGGTTTGTCACCGCTGCGGCCCTGGCTTGGAAAGTCTGAAAGATGGGTCGTGGTTTCATCTTCAGGCTTCTAGAAGGAATAGTGGGGCCTCGTCACAACCGATCGTGACCTGTCAAGTTGTCAACCACGTCCAAAAAGCAGATCTTGAATAATAGGGGAAGGTATGCCGTCAAGTATCATCGTATGCGAGATCTCCAGTCTCCACTCTCCACTCTTCCAAACATTGAAACTCCTTACCGCCTCCAACCATTGCCTCGGGTTCAAAAAGCATTTTATCTTATTATTTTCATGACTCGGCGGAACAAGTGAAACAACTCTTCAGTCGTTGCACTACTACGGAGTACTAGTTTGGACTGGCAGATGGCCGCTTGTTCGCCTTACAGTAGTCGTTCTAATTCCAGGGTCTGCGCCTTCCATTAGCATATGTATGCCCTCGTCACGTCTTTGCGAATGGCAGCTCATCGTGAGGTAAAAGAGCCATGAAATAACGCCACAACGGTCAACTACTCTAGCGAGAAGACTTTGGAAATTGCCACGAGGTCTAGCTCCAAATACTAGCTTGTGTCACACTAGCATAAGCAATAATGGCCCTTATTATTGACAAGCTAGTATTCGTGCGGATACATGTACCATTACCAATCTCTGATTTCTGTTTTCTTCAGCAAGGGTCCAAGATCTTGATTAACATCTGTCGTTTCTCAACTTCTCAGCTCCACTGCCCGTGTGTCCATCAATGCCGTAAGTCCGTGCTACCCAACTTCAACTGCCGGCGGTAGGACTCAACTTTGCGGTGGACGGGCTAGGCTCCGGTTGCCTTATGGTAGGAGGGGTCAGGAGGATCTACACCGTATGTTACGACGTTGCCTTGATGCCGGCGGGCGACGTGTGGCTACGAGGCTTCGATCAGACGCTCTTGATGCCACTTCTGTCCGTGTACAACCGCTTCTCATATCGGGTCATTATTGCGTCTCGGCGCTTCATGTGGTTTTAACTCAGAATTCGGAAATTCCTTCGTGTCAGATTTCTTCTCTGTGGCTAGAGCTAGAGCTTCTTTTGACATCGAGCTGCTCACCTTCTCGAGTCTCGACTCCTTTCCACATCCCATGCCAAAGTCATACATTTGTAATCATATTCTAAAAGAGAATTCTGCATAATACCTTCATTATTGACATGGCAATGAAGGAATACGTCTCCTGTTAACCACCAATGACAGGCCAAGTTTGGACTTCCTTCACCACCTGTTGAAACGCATTATTTCCATCAAAAGTTCATATTGAGGTAAATGATATCAAAGGTGGAGCATCGTGCGGGTCTCCAAGCCGAACTCATCATTATCAGATATCAAACGCAGACGGACCGGGACGACGACACGAGATTCGAGGTTCAACGGCCCTTTCAATTCTTCACCGGTTCCCTTCGGCCCGGGAAACAGCGGAGCTCGACCCCCTCTCCCAGTCCCTCGGGCCTGGGACCGATCAACATATCAACACACAGCGGGACCGTGGACCACCTCCGGAGATGTTGCCGATTTCGTCTCGGACAACACCGGACCGAGCAAGACGATCTCGAACATCCACGTGGAATCTCATGGTTCGCGACGCTGGGATCCCTGGGTTCTGAGAGTCTGAGGGTTTGCAGAACTTCAGTGCACGATCACCAGTTCGTTGTTGAATTCGCCAAGACCGGGAGACGAGTTTCATACTTGCGGAAGTGAGCTGTGAGCCTGTGATGCTGGCCCGGAGACTGCGACATGCCGAAATGTGATGTGATATTCGGCTTCTCCAGCTCCTTGCTGGGTCTTCCGGCGTTCAATTTCAGACGTCATGCCTTTTCCAGTTTTCCTACTCACCGAACGAGAAAATATCGTATCAAACGACGGAATATCAAATCGGCTGAATAGCAAACCAAACTCAAGAGAGTATTCCGCGTGCCGCCAGCCTCTACTCTACCTAGCTTTCCGTTATCCAGCAGTCCAGCACTAGATAGCCTCGCCCGTCTCACCCGCATCCACCACACCACCTTCATAAAAAAAACGGTAGCACACTAGCACCACTATCTCACAGACACCACGCGTGACACTAAACCGGGCAAAGTCCCATCTCAAGAGTTCTAGCGTTCCACGGCCACATGCGGGAGCTGGTCCGCGTAGATAGCGTGGTTCTTAGCTGCTCGGGGGGAGCATCTGGCGAGGGGCCGGTGCGTGCCTGAATGTTGCTATGTGATCTGGGGATGACGATGCCCAACACGTGGAATGGAACGCGGATTTGCAAGGCTTGCGAATTGCGAAACGCGGGCCGACGACGTTGATCCTGGGGGATTCTGGAACAATAGTTGATTGGCAGATGAAGTCTTCGTATTGGTTGGTGGCGCTTTGGCTATGAGAGAAGTTGATTTCGCCCGAGGGTGGAATTGCATTAGGACTTCGGCCTCGAGGTCATGTTTCTCCACCTTCCAGCGCGCGTGATGGCTTCACAGTGGTTTCTAATTTCAGAAAGCTGGATACTGGAATCTAAGACAGTAGTCTAGATTCTTGTTATAACATACGTCCTACGTCAAGGCCGTCGTCACTTGTCAAGGGCTGTCAGCGACCCCTTGCTTAAGCTTGTGGAAACTATCGCAGTTGCATTAACTATGTAGGTACTGAGTACTCCAGTTTCTTGGCAACGGCCGGTTGGACATCCATTTTAAGAATTAAGAATTAAGAATTAAGAATTGATCCGAGACTAGTACTCAACCGTCGCCGGCGCTTGAGTATTCGCAGGGCCCTTTTTGCGGATCGTCGCTCGGTCTGTCATCTTCCAGACTGGAGCGATGATCTCGGTGATCTTGGTGATGATCTCGGTATTCTCGGCGCGCCTTGCAATAGCAATGAAACCTTCGTGGCAGGCGCTAGAAATAGGCGTTGGGCAGCCATAACCTGTCAGCTTGCTTGCTAGTTGAGAGTGCGAAATCGTAGGGTTCGACAACGAGCTTGAGAGCCTCGGGGGAAGACCCCTATTTGCAGGGGAATTAGAACACCGTCAATTCGTCATCAATTCGTCGCTGCAATTCTTGAGAGGGGCTCTTGGCGGGGTTTTCTCCGCTAGATGCGCGGAGTGCGAAGCTTATCGACCCCGCTGAATCCTTTGACGCCTCGCTCTTGATGACTGTGGAGGGAGATCATCTTCCTTCGCCCATGAGATTTTCCAACTACCACTCAATTCTGCAGCAGGCCGTCACGATCCGGTGGAAGAATTGCCTTTTCTCTTATCAGCCAAGGGTGATGTGCCTCGTTCTGAACAACCGTCGAATGGTTCGCACTGTGTGGGAGAAATCGAGTATGCGACCAGGGTGACGATCTCCTCATTTCAATCCGCCGTTTCGGTTTCCGCTCGCGCTCACCCTCGCAGTCGCACGTGTACTCGGAATCTCCTAGGACAACACACATGGTCCATGGATCCCAGTGGACCACAATGCAGCAAAGCGCTCCAGAACCAGGCTCCCGTCTCTTGCTTGCAGATAGCAAATCTCTGTTGCCGCTGTTGTCTAAGATCGGAGGGGCAAGCAAGTGAGAAATCGACATGTCATTTCTGTCGGTACTTTTTTGTCCTCTGGCGGGACGGACCTGATCTGCTTCGGGAGGGAGATTTGCAGAAAGACAAGGTCAGGTGTAGCTCGGTGGCGAAACAGCAGAAAAGCTGACGAGCTATGAAGCGGGCACTTCCTCTTTCGACTGTCGTGAGACGGCACGAGACTTCTTTTCACTGTCTGGGACCTTCGCGGGTTTCCGATACGGTCCCCTTGTTTTGCGAGGTTTGGCATTGCTTTTCTGGGGCGCAGGCTCGTCAGCTTCGTCCAGGTCACCTAGAGCGTCGCGGGCGAGCTCCTCAACGAGAATACCCATGGCCAGCAGCGCTGTTCCATCCAAGCTTTTGAAAGCGCGCTCGCTGCCGCCGGACCCCGCCTTCATGGATTTTGCGTAGAAATGGGAGGCGTATTCATGCAGGTCCTTCAACAGGTCGGAATTAGGCAAGGTATCGGGAGGCAGATTATCGCTTGCGAAGTAGGATTCCTCGTCCTCGGGAGCCGCGTTCACTTTGCGCAAGAACAGATCTTTGGGTGTAGCAACGGAGGCTCTGGCACCGGGTCGCGGGGCTTTGTGGAGGGAGCCATTTGCAGAGACGCGCCCTAGTCGCGAATTAGAGAGAATTTCGAGTTACACTGCTCTTGGAATTGAGTACTTGCCAGCAACCGCGTCGTAGACTGTGGCAGGTCTTTTGGCCTTGCGCGCCGTTTTGCCACCAGCGTCAGACATTTTGAAGCCAAGGTTTCGCAGTCATGGTGGACGAGATGGTCGGTCACCGTCGCCTGTCTGACTGATTCTCCGCTGTGTGAATTTCAATTGATGCGAAAATTAGAGAAAAAAATTGATGACACTATCACGTGCTGTCGTGAGAATTTGGCGTTTTAATTGTGGGCCCGCGGTTAATCAGGCGCGTTCACGCGTATCCACTCAACGTCATTCCTCGATCTTCACAATCCAACATAGGCTCACCAACCTCCAAGCCTGCAGGAAATCTCAAATGCATGAATAGACTCTTTTTCGACCGCTCCACTGGAGCCTTGGGCCCCCAGTCCTTCACGAGAATATGCTCAACTTCACTTCTGACGCGCCTTCAGCCGGCTTTAAACCTGCAGCTCCAAGACGGCCCTGGAGACCGCATCTGTGCCCATCCCGAGGGCGTCAATACCATTGCTATTGATCCTCTCGATTCTAGATGGTCTGTCGTACCATGAGGCTCTTGTCCCTGGCTACGCCTGCTGACGCTGTACAGGCTCTTGTCGGGAGGTGCTGGCGCTTCGATAAAGCTCTGGGACCTTGATAATTTCAATGCGGATGTCGAGGACCAAATACTCAAACCTACGGCTACCTCATTGAAGTGTGTCCATAACACCCATACGTGAATATACCACCAACTAATGACATTGGGATGCCAGATCTTCCCATCAGTTCGGCATAACGCACGTCAGCTTCTACCCGTTTGATCCTGCCGCGTTTCTGTCTTCATCCTACGACCATACTTTGAAAGTCTGCTCAACCGAAACCCTCGAAGTATCAGCCTCATTTGATCTCGACTCCATAGTCTACACCCACGCTCTTTCTCCAATAGCGTCCCATCTGCTTGTCGCAACTGCAACACAGCATCCCGCTATTCGCCTCGTCGACCTACGCTCCGGCTTCGCTGGCCACTCTCTTGCCGGTCATTCCGGCGCCATTCTCTCTCTCGCCTGGAGTCCCATTAAAGAACACATTCTCGCCAGCGGCGGTACAGACTGCACGGTCCGCTTGTGGGACATCCGCAAAAGCTCCGGCAGCCTTGGTCTGCTCGACAAAGAAGATGCCATCGGTATTGGCAACCTCGGAGCCCCTTCACACTCTCGCGCCTCAGCCAAAGCTCATTTGGCTGCCGTAAATGGCCTGACCTGGACTTCCGACGGAAACTATATAGTTTCAGCGGGCCAGGATCGCCATGTGCGGGTCTGGGATGCTGGGACTGGTGCTAATACGCTGGCGAGTTTCGGGCCGACGCTAAGGAATGGACAACTGAGCACGCTGTCATTGCTTGTTTCCCCCACGGGACTCATGCCGCCGAAAAAGGAGTTGCTTTATTATCCTAACGAGCACGAGATTTTGGTTTTCGAACTGCATGAGGGGAGAGTCGTAAATAGGCTCAGGGTGCCAGGGGAGCATGTGGCGGCTGTCAGGTCGGTAGCGGGAGAGCGGAACGTGAGGAACAGGATCACTTCTATGGCATGGCGAGGTATGTCCGAAGGTATCTACTCGGGCCATGCGGATGGCAATGTGAGGGTGTGGAAACCATTGATCGAAGCGGAAGATGAGCCTGACTATGTCAGGGCTGAAGACGCAGTTGAGGAAGAGAAGCGAACGAAGAAAAGGAAGGCGCTGGACGATGTGTTCCGGGACTTGACGAGGCAGAAGATCACTTTCGGGTAGGCAATTGTGATCGAGGTCCTCCTCCCTTGCCCACAGCTATGTTGTTACTGCTACAATGCAATATTATTTTACACGACTTGATGGTCTCCGAGAAAACGAGAACCTCCCAGCAGCGGCTGCGCTAAACACAGCGTTCCAGGGTAGCTAATACAAAAACACAGTCAAAACACTTGGGTGGGGAGGAGCGGGGGGGCTTTTTTTTAATAAAAAAAAAAGCAAAAAGGAAAACAGAGCAAAAACCGGAGCCGAACCCGGAGGTTCCTACCAGGAAACACAGCAGAACTGTGTTTTTATGCGTGTAGATCGGTGATTCCCTATAACCACTCGACCACAGGACGACTTTTCTATTAAACCTATTCATGAATTAGTCTCGGTAACTGCTATATGTGTGGCGTTCCTCTTCCATTTTCTCGCCAAGTGGTAAGGCCTGATGCCCCTGTACTTTGCCCTCTCCTCCTGCCTACACGCTCTCTGCTCCGACCTTGTAACTGTTCTGTCCTCTTTATCCATTTCTTTATCCATCTCATGTCTCATTCGGATTCCCATCCCTTTCGCATGCACAATTCCCAAGCACTTGAGTTTTTCTCAGTCAATAGTCACTCGGAATGCTTTTCGTCGTTCACAATTTCAATTTTTGATCAATTGCACACTTGTCTTTCCAGTATATACATCCCCCGATATCCTCCAAACAAGCCGCCTCAGTGTCGCTTGGGAGCCATGTTCCTGAACGAGTAGCTGGAACTTGAATTCGCAGCAGCACCGCCGGTAGATCCAATGTCTCCCCACCTGATATTTGAAAAAGTCACATACGCCCCTGGGTCTTCTGTCTGAATAGTTGCTGGGTTGCCAGCCGTGCTGCTGCAAGGACCATTGCTTCCTTCATCCAGCCAGTCCATGAACTGGCTGTTATCATTCCAGATACTGAAGATCAGGACCATACCTTCGCCCAGCGCTGTGCCCATGGTAGTCAAACCACCGAGACTGGCAGCTGAACTATCGGATGACTCGCACCAGTCGGCAGTGATGGAGTCGAGACCGGACGAGGTTGACACGGGGTTTGCGATTGTCACGCCGTTTTGAATGTAGGAGCGGCGAATCTCGGTAAGAGTGCCGCTGGTGGTGTTGTCGCTGGTGAGGAACTGCGTGATGACAGTGAATGGCTCGAGCGTGTTGACGGTCATGTTGTTGCCGTAAAAGTCAGTGTGGCCTTGAGCATATGGGTTGAAGCCACAGCCACCACTGTCGCAGGTAGTTTCTAAGCATGGATGGGGCGTCAGTGCAGTTGCATTGGCGTTCGCTTCCCAGACGTCCATCTCGTTGCAACAGTAGCCTGATCCATTGGTGTTGAGAGTGCCATTCTTGAAGTTCTCTACCGGACACTGGGCGTCGCAGTATCCAGCACCGTAGTTGGCACCGGCAGGGTTATCTGCGCTTCGGCCACCCGTGGCGTCCATCTGAGAGAGATAGAGCGCTCCGTTCTCGCCGCAGACAAGTGTCGAGACGTCGACGTCGTATCGAAGCTCCTGACCGAGAAGTTGCAACATCTCGTAGTTGCCGTCTGAACCCAGGAGATAGACTCTTGGGGACTCACTGGTCGTCGTGCCATTGTCCGTGAGGAACTGCTGGAGCGTGAGAGCGTCGTCAGAGACGGATATTCCGTAGCTTGCGTAGTCAACACCCTCGACTGCGCAGTTTTGAGCGCATTCGGCTTCGGTAGGGCAAAGAGTGGTGTTGAGGCCACTGGAAGTCGTGCAGGAGTCGTAGCCGTCCACGGTATGAATCCAGCGGTAGTTGTAGTCTAGGGATGGGGAGTTAGTGGCCGTGTTGGGAGTTTGGGATATCTTTTTGAGGCGGGTGGGAAGGGCGTCGGATCTTACCCAAAACAATGGATGTGTTTTGCTGGACACATCCGCCACTAGTAGTGCATTTCCAAGTTGGCAGCTGGGGATGGACCTCAGCAGTGTTATTTCCAATCTGCTGTCCAGCAACGATGGGGAGCACCGCTGCCAGTGCTACAACGGCAAGTTTTTGGGCCATGATGTTGATAAAGCGGCCGACAAAAAGTCGAAAAAGTGCAATTGGTAGAGTACGGAAGGAAGAATCGTGCCTACTTCAGTCGGTCTCTCAGAAAAAGAAAAGAAACAGAGTTTATATACTGTAAGCTTACGGAAGATGTACCTAGTCACGAAGTGGAGGTGAAAGGTGCAATCTACGTTTCCCCTGATCTTCAAACATCCAAATTTTGGATAAACGGACTTCGCATATGACAATATTGTTCTTCCTTCAATCAGCATCACGATTCTCGTGATCCAGGGCATTCTGCTCAATATAAGTGTTGCAAGTTTAGATTTCGTGTTTCAATGTTTCAACGTCATTCGGTCCGGCGGTCCACCAGGGTAGCGGTGTCGTGGGTAAAGTCGTTTCATTTCTCCGGGTAATGGAAAGGTTTGAGCAAGCGCCGGATTGCCACCCGGCATACTAGACACCTGTCCGTCACATCGCCTTGCGACTTGACAACAAGTGGTCTCGCCAGGCATTGCGGCTTGTAATAATATGGGTGTTGTCAGTTGGCTCGGGCACTAGAAATCGAAACGGTTTCCGCGCTTAGTAGAAACAGGATAGTCACAACTCACAACGACCCCAGGTCGATAATCAGGATCGCCCGTTGTCACAATTCCACTACACTTGTGGAAGATCTGTCACTCATCCCTACCAGTCACCTACTTGATACTCTCAGTCAAGGTTTTCCTGATTTTCCATTGAACATGGAAAAGAACTAGACCGAGGACGAAAAGTTTGCACTGAACTGTCCGTTCTCGACCAGGGATCGTGTCATATGAATACTGACTCTCAAGAGCCAATGACTGGCCTTGCCTACCTCCGTTTCGATACGATATTTTCCTGAGTTCCTCTTCAGACGACCATGAAGGTACCGTAGTACTCATCTAGCCACGCCTTTGCATCCTCTTGCTCACCCTCCACAAACTTCCGGAGATACCCTATATAGCCATCTGGCCTAACATTCACCAGAAAGACTTCGTTTCGCTCCAGCGCACCAACATACTTTTGCGTACAAGCTCCCTTCCTCCCCGCGATCTCGTCAAGATAGAAGGTCCATCTGCTGTCTTGCAACTCTCCAGGCAGACCGACGAAGTTTACATCCGCCTTATCCATTGTGGTAACACACGCGAGAGTAAACAGTTCCGAGAGGTACGTGTACCTACCCGGCTGCAAATACTCGTCATCCTCTGTCTTCGGCACTGGCATGTCTCGATAGCTCTTCTCTGCCCGTCTGGTGGCCCTTCCTAGGACGGATTGCTCGCCGTAGATCCAAGCGGAAACCTCGGCCAGAAAATGACATGAAGCTATGTCATCGGCAAAAAAGAAATATATCCGAAACTGCGACAGCATAGGAATGTCGAGCTGCAGATCGACGGGATTCGCATCTATGTATCTGGTAACCCTCGCCGGCGGCAACAGTGCTCCAGGTCTCAGCTTCCCGTCGAATGATTCTCCTTCAGCCATCGGAACGTTCAAACTTCCCTCCTTGGGTATGTATTCTGCTCCCACGCCGGAGATGAAGCGTATGTTGTCGTCAAAGTTCTTGGCCAGGGCTTTTGCGTCGCCGGTCGAAAAGGCTTTTGCGTGCTCGTAATCAAATTCTATCAGCTGTTGAGCGATCTGTCGGCGCTCTTGCGAATATGTTGTGAGGAGAGATGGGGAGGCAATATTTCGGATCACGAGGTTCAGTTTCCATGCTAGGTTGAAAGTGTCGTGCATGCTCACGTTGGCGCCTTGGGCAGCTTTGGGTGAGTGTGTATGGGCTGCATCCCCGGCAATGAGTACAGTGTTTGATGGTGACGCAAAATGTGTAGCGAGACGTTGCCCAACACGGTAAACGGAGAACCAGTCTGATGCTGTCAGTGATTTTCTTTGTATTCTGCCATAACCAATCAAAGAAAAAGGGGCAAGTACCTATGGTCTTCCATTCTAGGCTGAACGGACTCATGATTTCTTTTGCTCGGTTCATGACAAATTCTTGGCTGGCGACTTCTCTGGGCAGATCTGTGGTCGTATCGGGGTGCAGTTCGATGTACAATCGAGTCATGTTGCGTTCTCGTGGTATACAGAGAACACTGCCGGCAGTAGGAGAATGTATCGCCGACTTGGTCCATATATCAGGGAAATCGGTGTCCAGAACTCCGTCTATAACTCCCCACGCGGACTGCCCACTTTGTCCTAACATTTCCACTACAGGTATGCTCTTTCGCACTTTCGAGTGAGCGCCATCACATCCTACCACGTAATTCGATAGAATTGTTTCAAGCTCCCCACTAGTGGTGTCCTCGTACGTTGTCTCAACAATATCGGAGCTGTCAAGAGTTTTGCAAGACACAAATGCTCTATTCCTCTTCACCTCAAGCCCTCTTGTCTTCATGTCTTCCAAGAACACATCTTCGATCATACCCTGATGCACTAGAAGTACATAGGGGTCCAGAGTATCTACCTGCTCCGGATAATGGACTTGCTGTGCCAAAGAGTGAGCTGAGCATGTACCTTAAGGAGGGAAGCTTGCTGACTCACGCGAGCTGTAAATTCCATTGTTCCAAAGCGCGGATGCACATTCTTAATTGAACAATTAGCAGCCAATTAGCAACACTATGCGAATGGGAGAGGTCTAAGTACCCAGAAGCAGATATCGTATACTTTGACTCCTTTACGGAGCAGAGGTTCAGCAAGCCGCATTTGTTTGAAGGTCTCGATCGTCTTGGGTTGGAGACCATCTGCTCGACCTCTAGCTGTCTTGTTGGGTCGATCATCGATGATTTCTACGTCGATGCCAAAACGAGCCAGATTAGACCTGTTAAATATGAGACTTGAACATTAAACCAAAAGCCTAGGTTGATAGATATATGAATGGGAAGACCAAAAACTCCAAGTCTGGACTTACGCAAGCATCACTCCCGCTGGTCCAGCACCCACAACTAGTACGCTGCGCACATTCCCTGCGGCTTTATGGTCATTGGAATGATCTGCATCGTTAATCATCTCTTCGTTGACTGAGGTTGCCATTTTCCTTCTTTTTGTCTTCCAGGCCTTATCTCCAGCGGCCTATGTTACCCTTCAGCAGTCCTCCGAGTATCAGCAAAGCTGAAGTCCTGGTCGGGGATGAGAAGCAAACTTCGTCGCGAAGAACCAAGAGGATGTACTGGTGAATTTTCGAGTTCATAGATTACCTTTTTTGTGAGAAATCAGTAGTCCAGTGCGAAGAAAGCTTGAGTGTGACGGGAGTGGGATGCCATGTTGTTGAGCGGAGAAAGTGGGACGCCGATACTTCCCCGACATGAGTGGTGTGACCCGATTAGTCTGCATACAACCCCTAACCTAAGAGATATGAGGCCGAAATGTGTAGAGTACTAGGTACAGAATCTATTATTTTTGCTGTCTTTTTACTTCGTGATTTTTATGTTGTTTTCTTTCGTTGTCCTAGACAGAAGAAGCGACTGCAATAACCTCCATGGATTTTAAGTTTCTAACTTCTTAAATTAGAGAAAGTGTTCCACAGAGGACATGATTATGATCATGGGTCATGATACTCCCATGTTATCAAGGATATATCTGAGAGCATGGAACTAACTGGTGAGTTGAATGGTCCAAATTCCGAATTGCTTTGATCGTCTCCAAAACATAGAGTAAAACCTCGGAGAGATGTACACAGACTTGGTTCCTCCCAAGCTTCACAACACCTTATAGCTTTGAAGAGAACTTGAAATTATCACTTCCATCCACGTCTTGGCCCCAGTGTTGCTCCACATCTTTCAAGTGATCATAACCTAACAACTTCGGGGCCAGCTCAGGGTCCCGCCAAGCGAGCGCCTCCCCAGGCGGAGTAGGAGTGAGCCTCATTTGCCTGTCTCTCTCACGTTGCTCTTCACCGTCATGCAAGTGATAGAGGTATTGCTGAACATTACCTCTATGCACCACAATCTCTGTTCTGGGTTTTCTGCACCGCTCATAGACTTTGAGAGCATAGAGCTTCTCATTCGGCGTCGCTCGACGATGCCTAGGGAGGCGAGAAAGACACTCGCCGAGTACCGCACCGTCTTCGAAAGACATGCCTGCTCCAGATGCTAGGTATGGCAAAGTCGCATGTACCGCATCGCCAAGCTAGAAGGTGGGTGTTGTTAGTAACTTGATATGTTTGGAGAAATGGGGTAGTGGCTAGGGATAAGGGTATACCAGTGTGAAGGCTCCTGTCGGTGACGACCATGATTTCATACCCAAGCGAATACATAGTCGCCATTTGTATACTGACGTGCAAAGCTTGAGGAGTTTGCCGATTCTGGGATCCCAATCTTTGTACAGGGCTCTCATCTCCTCAACATTTCCTTCTAATGTCGATGCTCCATCAGCTGGCATATCGTCTGGAACGAGTAAGACCATGTTGAAAAGCTCTCCCCCGCGGAGAACATAGTTGACTGAAAGTCATTGTTGTTAGGAAGGGTTTCAAATATGATCGTCTTGGTATACACTCACCAGCATGTGCATCCGGACCTAGCCAATAGTTGACTTGCGGATCTGTCACAAAAGCCGCGAGTTCAGGATCTTCCAACATGGATTTCGTGCTCAGTAACAGCCTATAAGCCAAGTCTCCCGTTGGAGTTGGTGGGTCTTTGTGGCCCACCATCACTTCCCGCAATCGACTGTTGATGCCATCCGCGCCCACTACCAGGTCCGCCTGGAATCTTCTTCCGTCAGCCAATACCGCCGTCGCCGTCTCGCCTCCGTCTAAATCTTCCACATCCACGACTCTGGCGTTTGTCTCCACTTTACCCCCTAATTCCAAGGCTCGTGTCAAAAGACATTTATGAAGATTCGCTCGATGGAAGTCCCAGTAAAACGTCCCCGGATACTTGGATGCACTTTCAAACATATCCATGCTTGATATCAAATTTCCTTTCCAGCCTAGGAAATTGACACTTCTCGGCTTTGTGGCATAAGGCTCTAGCAATGAAGCCATTCCCCAGTATTGGAGGATTTTACTAGAGTTTGGAAGGACCTGAATGCCCGCGCCGATCTGATATTCGTGTCAATCACCATTTACCAAAGTTTTGAGAAGGCCATACTTCACCGATATCTGAGGTGGACTCAAGCACCGTAGCATGGTGACCGGCTAGTAAAATAGCTATTGCTGCCCCCAAGCCGCCGAGGCCGGCACCAACAATTATGACATTTAGCCTTGCGGCTTCATCGCGGACAAGCTTTTCTCGAGGCATCGTACCTATGAGACCCAGGCTCCTCCTACTCGTTCAATAGTTCAGAACGAGTGGAAAGTCCTACTTTCGAGCAGTAATCTTGGAGTGAACCCCTCGGTATCGTGCAGGACCTTTGTAACGTCTGAGTGATATTTGTTGGGGTATACCCCCTATCATGCATGATAGCACGACAGGGATCATTGGAGGCCGCCACATGCAGAGCTGTAGTAGGTGGGCTGATAAAGCTTGTCCGCTGGAGGGGAGAGAGTGATTCGCAGATGTAATCATGTACTCAGGTACTACCCCAATACCCCACTCGTGCCGAACAAGATAAGAGTTCGATTGGTCATCCCACTTTCGAGTTTGACGATGGCGGAATACTCAAGAACCGACTCGAGTGACTATTCATATGACCTTGACTAGAAACCGGAATCCAAGTCGATGGGGTGGATCACTGGAGTCAAGCTCCTGAAGCAGTATGAAGAAATTATTACCTTCACTTAATTACCCGCCACTGGAGAAGGGTACAACTGATCCTCGTTTACCTAGTCCTACCCAGCAAGTACGGAGACAAGTTATACGAAGTAGCCTGCGAGATCATATTATTGTGAATTTTGTGTTCCTGACTCCCTGCTCTAGACCACCTGTCCCGTCTCGTTAGATATTCCAATCTGTGTCCGGATTCCTTACAAAGTTCAACTGGCTGCCTGTTTCTTCAATATCGCACCTGGCTCTGCTGGCATAATAGCTCCCTCTTCTGGCTTGTTCTTAAACTTGAAATCGTCCGACATCTGCTCGAAAGTCACCCATTCAACACCTTCGTGCTTGTTAATGTGGTCAATGATTCTAAGTCTTGTTAGCAAATTTCGGCGATTATAATTCTAAGTCACAGTACCTCTGATGCATTAGGAGGACGTGAGGGCGCCCCGAGACGTCTGGGTGGATCGTCATAGGGAAGACGAATTCATCGTAATTTTCGTAGAAATAGTTGAAATGGTCCTGCCACACAATGTCAACCCCTTTGTACGTTTATGGAAGCCTGTGATCGACTCACCATCCATAACTCCTCGACATCCCTCGGATTTACCCACCTAGGTGATTGTAAGTTAAGTGTCAATCGAACAAGAATAGGATTCATACCCATGCGAATTGGCAGATTTCTTGATAAACATCATCGGTGGGAGATCATCGATATACCAGCTTGCAGGAATCTCCACCAAGCCGCTTGGCTTCCCCTTTTCCAGGGGCTTCATCCATTCCTCCGCCTTCTTCGAGTAGTCAATTTTAGTCCACGTATCTCCCAATCGCAACCAATACATCTGGCAATCATGATGGCTCATCGAGTGATCATACTCAATGCCGTAACTCAATAGCAGCTCCGCTCCCTCTTTACTTGTCTCCCACCAAGGCGCTACACTCCCACGAGGCGGCTTGCCACAGAAGTCGGTCAACAACTTGTATGTCTTGTCGAGCACATCGCGCTGCTGTTCCAAAGTCATGTCGCTTGGGTTTTCATGAGAGTAACCGTGGAGGCCGATTTCGTGTCCAGAATCGCGAATGAGAGCGCATTCTTCGGGAAAGGTCTCGAGACTATGGCCGGGAATGAACCAGGTGGCTTTGATGTTGTTCTTTTCGAAAAGTTTCAAAAGCCGCCGCACTCCGATCGTGCCGGCAAAGAGTCCTGAGAGAGTGTGAGCATTTGCACACTTGAGAAAGCGATGTTCTTAGATATTACCTCGAGATATGTCGCTGGTGGAGTCTTCGCCGCCATAGGATCCAAGCCATCCTATATCAAACATGAGCATGCAGTATATCTAGCTGGATTTGGTGAGGGAGAACTACCGGCAACTGCATCTATATCTACTCCGTAGGAACAGAGGACTCGCTTCTTTCCCATGGTCGTCTTTAGTTGTCAATTCTCAGCTTCTTGTCGTCTTGTGTTTTGTATATTCACAACACCCGCAAAGAATATTGTGACCACAACGAGAATTCAAGGGAAGAGACGAGAAATCTAAGGAGCGTGAATCTGTCGTTTACAGCTATCAGCTGGAAAGTTTGGAGCTCCGATAGCTCAAAGCTACCCCTCACCGTCGCCAGCCTTGTGCGTCGGTTTGATTGGTCAATTCCTGCAGCTTCCCCCGGTTTCCGATGATAAGACGGTAAATGTTTATCTTCCCCGCCAGCGAGAGTGTATAATTGAACAAGTGTTTCGAAATTCAAAATGATCAGTTTGCGTTATAACTTGATTCTTGCTTTTCCTCCATCTGCTTCAAGTCGTCCTCGAGCGGAAATTTGATTTTGATGTTCAGGATGTCTGAGAAAGTAAGAGCTGTGTTGTCTTGACGGTTTATATTTTTATTTGCTTATTAACGGTATTTGTAGTTTTCATTGAAGGGCCGAACAGCCTTGGTAACAGGCGGTGCTCGAGGCATTGGTTTCTCTCTCGTTCAGGGGCTCGCGGAAGCTGGAGCAGATGTTGCTGTGAGACTCACCCTTTCCACTCACACCGGCAAATTACTCATGATACTGTCACAGGTCTTCGATATAATTGAAGAGAATCCAGAATTCCGCGATATGTCCAGCAGATATGGCGTCAAAACCAAATTTTACTAGTTAGTTGGTTGAGAAGAAGAGCAAGTTCAGAGTCGACTTGGCTAATCTTGGATAGTGTTGATGTGTCGAACACCGAAAGCCTCCAAAGGGGGTTTGATCTCTTTGTCAAGGACTTTAATGGAAAGCTTGACATATGTGTACCGTGTGCCGGCATCAATCGGAATGTTTCGTTTTTGGACACTAGCATGGAGGACCACCAGAAATTGCTGAACGTCAACGTACTAGGAGCTTACCATACGGCCCAGTTCGCTGCCAAGCAAATGATCAAGAACGGAACGAAGAATGGTAGCTTGATCATGATAGCCTCACTAGGCTCACACGTGGCCATCAAGAGTCAAGGTTCCAGCGCGTACTGCGGAACCAAGGGAGCCATCAAGGCCATGGTACCCCAGATAGCTTGTGAGCTTCGTCACTATGTAAGTCAAGAAAACCCTAGGGTGCATGCTCTTTCTGACCTGGACGGCAGAATATTCGAGTCAATTCAATAAGTCCAGGATATATAGCAACGGAGATGACAGCACCAGTAAGAGGCCGTCACTCAATACTTTTGGCATTGGAACCTACTGACGAGCAATAGTATCCTGAGCTCATGGAGGGCTGGAAATCTCAGATCATGTTTGGTAGAGTCGGTTTACCGGCAGACGTATCAGGGGCCTGTGTTTTCTTGGCGTCACATGCGAGCTCCTATATGACGGGGTATCTAGCCCATGCTTCTCGAACTGCTGGACTTTGACTAACAAAAATCTAGCCAGGACATCGTTATCGATGGAGGAGCCACGAAGTGGTGAATACACCGCACAAGATGCCACGTACTACCTGTCATGATGGAGGTTAACATTTCAATGTCGACTTGCGAGATTTGAGAAAGTATACCTGAAATTGGAACTATTTTGGTGTATTGAATATCATTCTCGCCGACGACGCTTCGAAGGTCCCCTGAACTCTTCGCTACTGTCGTTGCTACACATAGCCATTCTCTGGCGACGGGCACTTGTTCCCGACTTCTCTGTTTCAACCATCGAGGCTGCGGCCTCACCCATGGCATCCCACACTCTTTTTATCTGCGGAAGACGCCCAAGTCTATTTGGGCCGACTCTCTTGCCGGTGAAAGTACACTCCGGCAACAAATCACACTTGAATGTTCCCCTCAGGCGCATTCCCATAGGCTCACAAAACTCAATGGTCGAAGACATTTCATCTGAGCCAACCTGAACCTCCCCGCACCATCCCTTTTTCCCCCTCCAGCGATATCGCCAAGTGGAACGCGCAGGGCAGACGAGGTTGGCGTCTTTGTGAAGCTCAAAGATGTTGCTTGGATCAATGAGCGGAGGAGCCTCGTAGTTTAGGTCGTCTTCCACGTCACTTTCGTACTCCTTTCTCATGCTATCACGGCCTTTTTTCTCACCGTCCTTCAATCCCTTTAGGTATCCCTCGGCGTAGCCTTGCTGGTAAGCATCTCCCTTCAAGGCAGGCCTGGTCTTCGCAGATTTCTCTCTCTCCGTCGACGCATCCGATCTCTCAGTCCCCTTGAAACGATTATCTGGGCGTTCGAACCGCATGATGCCGGTAATGATTCCAAAATCAAAAAACCCAAACCGTTCATCTGACTGACCGTGATGTACTCGGTAGAGGACAAGTTGACGTTTGGTCTTAAAGGGGCTGATCTTGCGCCACTCTTCCGACATTTCTGGACACTCGATTTCCCATACCCCCGAAACATCTGGCCAGAGTCCCGGAATACCCATGGCGGCCAATTCTTTGAGAGGTTGCAGCGTCGTCTTCCAATACTCCGCTGTACTTGGCGGATACTCGTCTGACCTGTCGCAATAGAAGCCCCCGTTGATTGGTTCTCTGGCGATGATTCGTTTAGCCGCCTCTTCCACGGCGGTGGGAGTACAGCCGAAAACCACCAATCGATCGCCCTGCTCGCTTACCGGGCAAAAGACGGTGAGCTCGAAGAGTTTCATGCGCGCAGCGGTCGCTTCTACCCTCCCCGGACAGTGGATTTTGTCGATGATGCACGCCTTATACCGGTCCAGATTGTCTTCCAGAAAACGACGTGGATCGTCCTCCATCTTTTCGTGAAAAGACAGCTCGGCCCATTCTCTATCGGTAAGGCGTCCCACTGGACTCGAATGGCGGCTGTGAAAGGTTCTCTTCGACATATTGGGCTCCAGAAATTTGTGCAAGTGTGGTGGTGAGACTGAGAGAGAGATCGAGGTGTTGGATAGGGGATGTCTGTCCGAACGTGTTTGATCGAGGAATTCCAGGTCGACGCGTTAACATGTCAGGCCCGTGCACCGCGTTACCGCCTACTATATGAGGTAGGAAATGGAGAGAACCACTTAAGCATCGTCGATTCTATTGGATGCATTCTAGTTCTGCCTCGACACGCGGTTCTGAAACATGACTACGCGCTTTTTCCTTCTTCCACGGGTGATATATCTGCCTACATTAGTGACTAGTAAAAACTTGGAAACCTTCAGCTGACTCTTTATGGGCAGGGCCAAACCCGGAATGGTGCAATCCTTAGCAACTGGCAAATACCCCTGAGTTTTCAAACAGAGAATAAATTCCTGGATGTCGTTCAATCATTTCGAAGTTTGAAGCTTTTAAGCTGGGGAACAAACCAACTTGCTAGAACCAAGGTCAGTAAAGACTGATTGGAGTTTCACCGTGGGCTCAGGGGCTGTTGAAAATACAAATGTAAGCAAAATTGAAAGAATATAGAACCCACTTACCAATACCAGGTTTTATACATCAATGTACATGTAGTTCAACAGCATTGATGTGATCACCCGCTAACCCCCACCCCCGCAAACTACCCCACACTCCGCCGTCGTCGGCTCTTATTGACCCGCATCTAGCCGCAAGACCAACATCGTCAGTGTGACGAACCGCATGTGTACCTCCCCAACAACGCGGATATTCTATGAAATAGAAAGGAGATTGGGCTCAAACGGCAAACCTTTGACGATTGGTCCAGTTCATCCAAGTACCTGTCCATAACCAGTCAAAAACAAACCATTGAACAATGTCATTTCAGAGAGGCCTTCGCCAACTTGCCCCGCGTCTCACCCATGCAGCAACAAGAAGCAACTCCACCGTCTCCTCCTCGCAGTATCATGGGTCTACCTCCCCCTTTTCCTCCGTCCTCATAGCCAACCGCGGCGAGATCGCTCTCCGCGTCGGCCGGACAGCTCAAACGCTGGGTATCCAATGTACCGCCATCTACACCGACGTAGACACCTACTCGCAACATGCCCTCAGCACCCCCTATGCCGTCAAGCTCGACTCCTATCTCGATGGCGACCGGATCATCTCCGTCGCGAAAGGGCAAGGATGTCAGGCTCTACATCCGGGCTACGGCTTCTTGAGCGAGAACTCTGCATTTGCGAAACGATGTATTGAGGAGGGGCTCGTGTTTATCGGCCCGCCATGGGCTGCAATCGAGGCGATGGGGAACAAGAGCCGGAGTAAAGAAATCATGACTGCTGCCGGAGTCCCCTGTATCCCCGGCTACCACGGCGGTAATCAAGACCCGAATTTCCTCTTACAAGAAGCCAAGAAAATCGGATTTCCGGTGCTGGTGAAGGCGGTCAGGGGAGGCGGCGGTAAGGGAATGAGAATTGTGGAAACGGAAGAGGAGTTTTTGAGCAAGCTGGAGAGTGCGAAGAGCGAGGGGAGGAATTCGTTTGGGGATGATGAAATGTTGGTGGAGAAATATATTAAGACGCCTAGGCATATTGAGGTGCAGGTTTTTGCGGATAAGTATGGGAATGCGGTGGCGCTGGGCGAGCGAGACTGTAGTTTGCAGAGGAGACATCAGAAGATTTTGGAGGAAGCGCCGGCGCCGAATTTGGCTGAGGAGATCAGACAGGACCTTTGGGACAAAGCGAGGGCTGCTGCGCTGGCTGTAGGGTATGAGGGGGCTGGGACTGTTGAGTGTGAGTTATGCGAAGCAAGGATTTGGGTTAGCCTTGAAACTAACTATCTGAAACGACAGTCATTTTCGATAACGACAGAAACGAGTTTTTCTTTATGGAAATGAATAGTAAGTACTGGTTCTTCTTGGGTGACTTGACTCGCTTGGATAAGTCCAACAAACCAGTCCCTCGGGTCTGTCAAAACATTGATCTGGTTTTGATAGCTAGACCTGAATTTGTTGAAGAGACATGCTAATAAGATCAGCTCGATTGCAAGTAGAACACCCAGTCACCGAGGCGGTAACAGGCGAGGATCTAGTATCCTGGCAGTTCAAGATTGCGAGGTACACACCCCTCGAATGAGTGTTCTTTGACAGCAAATTGGGGTATTCCCGAGACCTATTGACTGATTTTGCGCAGTGGTGAGCCATTACCCCTGGACCAAGCAACCATAGCTTCCCGAATAGCCCAACGTGGATGGGCCATAGAAGCACGAATCTACGCCGAAGACCCCTCCAAAAACTTCATGCCCGACTCCGGCAAACTCCTCCATCTCCGCACCCCCTCAATCAGTCCCACCGTCCGCATCGACGCCGGATTTATCCAAGGAGACACCATATCCTCCGACTACGACGGCATGATAGCAAAGCTAATCGTCAGCGGTCACACCCGCGCCGTAGCCATTCGCAACCTCTATGCAGCTCTAAAAGACTACGAAGTAGTCGGCCTACAAACAAACATCGAGTTCCTGAAACGAGTATGCCAGAGCCATGATTTCGTTCAAGGAGATGTCGAGACGGGATATATCCAAAAACACCACGACGAGTTATTTCCAGAGCCAGAAACAGCGCCCGAAGTCTTCGTACAAGCTGCTCTTGCACTGCTACTAAGAGAAACCTCACCAGCAAACAAGATAGCCGGTCCTCACGGGCGAACAATAGGATTCTCCACCACATCCGAATCGCAAATGACATTCCTACCCAGCGGCTCCAACAGCTCTTCAGACCCCGTGACCGTAGCCGTGAAATCTCAGGATCAGAACACTTTCTCCGTGTCCGTCACAGGTGCAGATTTGGATCAAAGCTTTTCCAATATTTCCTGCAAGCCCGACTCGTCACCAAATGCAATAATGACACATTTCCCCCATACGCGCATCCACACTACGCTTATCCAGGACGGTGATGAATTATCTGTGTTTCAGCACGGCATGAAGACACAACTAAAGCTTGCGAGACCGGGCTGGTTTGAGAAAGCGCTGGGGATTAAGGAGGTTACTAATAGCGTGTTGGCGCCTATGCCGTGCAAGGTTTTGAAGAACGAGGTGAAAGAGGGCGACGAGGTGGCGAAGGACCAGGCGCTCGTTGTGTGAGTTTACGCCAAGATTCTGTTTTGGGAGAAAATGAGCCCGTGGGTGCCCAGGTAGCTACTTTGCTGACTTTGTAAATGATACAGGATCGAGAGTATGAAGATGGAAACGGTGATTCGATCGCCACAGAAAGGTGTGGTGAAGAAGCTGGTTCACAAAGAAGGCGTGAGTGCTGCGAACTTCCCGGGTCCGTCAATGCAACAAGGGGCTTGGATACTGACAAGTCACCTAGGACATTTGTAAAGCTGGAACGGTGTTGGTGTTGTTTGAAGAGGTGAGTTCCGATTCTCCTGGATGGGTATTGCCGTGCGACTGATACTTGGATAGCCCGAAGCCGAATAAGATCCTCACTTGAGGGGCCATCGAGTAGGTATATATCTGCTTTCAGCGGAACAGGAATGATTTTTGGTGCTGCTGAGTTGAGCAAAGAGCACTGGTTCTTCCGGCGGTGGTGCATGAAACCAGGGTAGTCAGACATATCCGATAGCATTCCAAGAGTTCTATGACAGGCCCAAGAATCAAATAGTAGTCTGATTAAAACGTATTGAATTACCATCTGCTGTGGGTCAAGCCATCGTGATCTCATGTGCGCCATCTATATGACGCCCATGGCTCATGAAAACACAGAAAGCCAGAACGCCTAGTACCCGCTCAACGCTTTCTTTTGTCTCTGTCCTTCGACGCCCGTTCGCCGTTCTCCTTCCGAGACCCAGATTTACCGTTCTGGCCACCCAGCCCACTAGCCTTTCTCGCACCCGAATTTCCTTGCGCCTCTCGATCCCTCTCCAACAAGAAGGACAGCTGACTCTTCGACCGACTTAGCGGATCGGGGTCGGCGGTGCCGGATGGCGTCTTCTTGAGATTGGCTGGTATGGCGCTGGCAGAGGCTTTGTTTGTGCTTTGCAGCTGCGAGCTGCTTGCTTTCGACGATGCTGTTAATCCAGCCAGCCTGGATAGACTACCTTCTAATTTTGAAGGAACTTTCAACGTATTATTCGATCCGTCGTCAGCACGTCCTTTACCCTTGGAACTTGTGATGTCGCTGGTGGATCGTCCTTCAGACGTATACCTCTGATTAGAATCGATGCTGGGTTTTGATGGCGGGCCCATATCTCCCGCCACCGTAGTGTAAACCGGAGCTAAACTGGCGTTTCCTTTGAGACTGGGTTCCCGCGAGGGCATGCGGGCTGCTGAAGGTTTTGGGAGACCCTGAGCTTGCTCTCGACTGCTCGAACGATCTCTGGTGACCCGTCCTCGATCGTCGGATGTGGACCTTTGGGCACTCTCCCCAGCTCGAGTCCCATTCACGGAAACCACAGAAGATTGAGAACTTTGCCGGCGTCCAATGGTTGGTCTCTTCTTCTTACTCGCTGCAGACGCAACAACCCCCTGTCCTTTTTTCTTCACTTCAGGGGCAGACGGTGCCGTCTTTTTAGGCGCCCGGGGATTACGCGATTCGTGCGTGGCTGTTTTCAGAAGATTGGTCGTGGAGCCGCCAGGTCGTGAGCCGGGCAGCTTGCCAGGAGGATTCCTTGTATCATTATTAACACCGCTCTCATTCGCACCTGTCCGTGGTTCCTCCTCATCATCTTCAGTACAACCAACAAATTCATCGTCATCGCCAGTCTCATCAGCTTCGTCCGACTCTTGCTCCGTGACAAACCTCGCTGTGGGACGCGGGCCGGTTGTAGACGGTTCTCGACCTTTCTTTTTGAGGATTGGAGGGGGCATTTGTACCGCAGCTCTGGGTCCAGCAGAACCTTTGCGATCAGCCGGGCGTCCCATGCGAGAAGGAGCGTTGAGATTGGTTGTGCTCGCCATGGTTGGTCGGTTCCTGTGGTCCGAGGTCTAACGAGCAGCTTTTAGCAAACGCGAACAGTATGGTGTCGTCGTAGGTCATACCAATGGCTCCCCCTCATCCCTATTCGGGGGCCCCCGTAGAGGAACGAAGCTCGAGCCATTCGAAATATGGTCGAAGTTTCTCGCTACGGTTACGGCAGCCAATTCACGTCTGTCGCTGCCCCATATGCGCCACCAGTAATTTTCGAGGCGGACGGCCGTCGGATCGAGTAGGGCTCGGGAAGTGGTATGGTAGACTGTGGCATGGTCAGTTACAGCTTAAGGTCGGTGGAGGAGGGACTGGACCATCCCAGAACGTGGCAATCTCGTCAAGAGACAGAGGCCTGCGGGATCTGCGCTCGATCTCGGCGGTGAGCTTGGGGTCGTTTTTGACAAAGCCTTTCGGCATTGGCTTGTCTGGTTTGTCGTCCAGCATGTTGGCCCAACGCCCACGCTCTCGGCGGCTCGGGGCAGCACGCCTCTACCGCTAGGTTTGCATTTGCGGAGTTGCAGGCTCTGGGCGGAAGAGACGAGTATTCATGAGAGGCAAGGCGGCCAGGTAGGGGTAGCGGCAGTCGACAGGCAGTTGGGCACAGACACTAAAGGTGCTAACAATGGCAAAGTGGGTACAGGTTGCGGGCAATGGGCTGGGTGGTTGACCGTTGTCGAATGGATTGTGGTCCGTGGAGGGGTACATGGGAGACGAGAGAGGCAATCGAGCTTGCAACTTCGTACTCTAGAGGCGGCGTCCCGGTCGGTCGAGTGGGGGGCTGAGTGACATGCAAGAATTTAATACCATATGTCGAGCCCGTCAGTGTCCGGTGGAATTGGCCGTGGCAATCGTACTACCCACCACTGAAAAGGCCTACGGCCCGTCGCGGGCGCTGCTGTAGCAAATCAATATCAGCACCGCAATTGATATATGTACATACATGTGATAGGGGCCATCATCCTACTTTAGCTTTATCGAGCCCGCTAGTAATAACCGCTCACGTCCTCTACAGTCTCGTTGCTTCGAACTCTTGCTTCTAACCCGGCCAAAGCCTATCGCGAGCCACCTGCCCACGTAGGCCGGGCGACATGGATACAATCCCCAACTGTGTACTTGACATGTATTACCGTGACCTTGTACGACCACCCTCGGATGCAAGAAGAACGATGGAAGCATCCGAGCCGCCAACCAGCTCTCCGTACGGCAGGGGAATCCATGCCTGTGGGGGTCCAGCAGAAGACGAAAGCCCCTCGTGATGCCTCCCACATGACGCAGAAGGAAGGCCGAAGCCTGCTGGGAGCGGCTGTGAAATCTCCGCCAGACCATGGCACCTCGACCGCGCCGCCTGAAACGCGACTCTTATCTGCTGATTCCATTACGAATCTACCGCTTCTGCAGGCCTTATTTGTTGCCCGGATGCCGCTGCGGGCATACGAGTATGTATCCTCACCACCCGAAGGCATACTCGGGAGATGGTACATGTATAGAGCGAACATATGGCTATAAACTTGGTAGTAAACCCATGGCATTGCACTACATGTAGCGCTATTCTACAAAGAAAAAAGTGCGAGTCGTCAGGTGCAAGCAGTATATCAGACAACCACCAAACTCCTGCATTTCCCAGTCGTCAGCCCTTATTAAACGAGCGCCATCCTCCATTTCACTTCTCCTAGACACCGTAATTCCAGCTCAGCAGAGTCAAAAGCTCCAATCTTTCGTAGTCTAGACTTCGGTCTTCTCCTCTACCACAATAACGTCCTCGTAAACGGGGGGTGGTCCACGGCTGTCCATGGACTCCTTTGCCGCACCTTCTTCCTCCGCGTCGACTTGCTGAATTTCAGTGTAGGCATTCTTGGAGGCGCGGCGGTATACGACATGCCAAAGGGCCACAAGAAGATGGCCGACGATCATACCAATGAGGCTGACTGTCATTCCGACGGCGATACCGACGAAGACGGGTACCAGGAAAGTCGCAAAGACCATCTCAACGAAACGGGAGACCTTGGCCATGGTGGGGTTGCGATGGTGCCTGTGTCCCTCGTGGTATGGGCGAGGGTGGCCCCCAATGCGTGGCTGGCCGTGAGCTCCGGCTTTCTTACCGGGGCAGGGCTTGCCCTTTGTGAGTCTCTCAGGCAACATAGCCTTCCACTTGCAGAATAGAGTCGTGCAGTCCTTGCCGCTAGCGTCACTTGGATTGGCTGAGGCACCGGTGTGGATGTTGGCAAGCATCAACTTGCCGCCGGGAGCCTTGATAACCTTCAGCTCGACGCTGTCCAGTCCATCAACAAAGATATCGTCGACCTCGACTACCTGAAAGCGCATCGCGATGAGCTCCAAGTTGTCTTCTTCTGGGTTGAAGCCGGTTTCTTGCTTCATAGAGAACTCGTATCCGAGGCGGACTTTGTCAGCCTTGCCGGACAAAGGGGTGGCCTCAGACAGCTGAGGTGCCTCGAGAAGAGGTGCCATCATGAAGCGGTGAGGTGTCGGATAGAGCTGCATTCCGTTTAACAATAATCTCTCCGACTTCTCGCCGTGTTCGATGGAAAAGTTGAGCTGTAGGCGGTTCTCAACCGCGGCGTAGATGCGGCGGCCGGTGTCTGACGTCTGTGCGAAAGGGCAGGTCGAGCAGTCCAAGTCGAGGACCTGGCCGTCGTTGCCAGCGGTTATCTCGAATGGCAGAGTACTGACGACATCGCTATCATACTGTGAAATAGAGGGAGGGAGGAGGAAGGCCTGGCTGGTCGTCGCCAGACCAGCCAAAGCGAGCAAAGTGGTTGAGAGCATCATGGTTCGGGGTCGCGGCTGGGCGAGGGAGAGTGTTTGTATGTGTAGTGCCGTTGACGGGCTTGTATGTGAGTTCGGGTAGACCAGCTACGTGGTATCGTGTGATTGCCGTGTGCTTTGTACTTGATGATACGTAGGTGGTGGACTGAGGTTTGGGGATGAGAGAAGAGCATCGAAGGTGGCGAAGCGTGGATGATTGAAGCGGAGGTGGGCTGTGCACTGTTTCGCTTTACGATGGACCCGCTTTTAGGGGCACTTCGATTGGAGCCCGTCAAGCTCGGATCGCCATCCCGGCTGGAGTCAGCTTCACATTGACCCATTGCTCTTGTCTTTCAAGTAGTTGACTACAACTTTATAAGCATTTAAAAGAAGTCAGAAAATAGCTACAGAGCAAGGAGATTGTATCTTGGGATACACCCTTGCTTCTGGAACATTTTCTAGAATTTGTTTGAGAATGAATCGGAAAATGTTTGCCTGTCATTGCCAGACGGCATTGACATGGCAATTTCTTTAATGTTTTTCTACCCCGGAATTTCAATCACATGTTTGGATTCTTTGTTCTCCCTTATATAGTGGCAATTTCGGAGTACTAAATAAGGCCTTTGTTCAAAGCTCAGGCCGACTTGTTGTGACCCCAGATCTAAGAATATCTGTGATTGTGGGGTAAATTGCCATCGGGGGGTACATGTACAGCATTATTAAAATGCACTCCTGAGCAAAAAGCCAAAAGGGACCAGTTGTTCCAGAACGTGCAGGCCTTCAACGCAGCAACAGGCCACAAGATCGTGAGCTTCACTTTCCAGATGTGAAGCACAGAGATGCGGTCAGCGGCAGTCGCCAACATCAGATGTCAACATCAGACGTCAGAGTAGCTTGAATGGGATTTTGCTTGGATGATCGATCTCGCGTGGGACCCGTTTTCGCAGCTCCACACGCACAGTGACGTCGCCGCGCTCAAACATCGTGAGTTCAAATGGCCCAAGCTCGTTAAAGCTCCATTGGGGGGAGGGAAAAGTAGCGAGGTAAGTAACACGAAGGAGGGCGATGCATTAGGTCCCCTTATCATTTTCTCGAGTCAAAGGCTTCTCCAAAACCCATTCACTCTCATCCAAAATTTGTGCCACTTTCGGCATCGTGAACATTCCAATTTGTCGTCATTTGCAGATACACCTCGTTCCTGCCTATAACCGAAAAAGCTCCCTTCACAGCCAACCATTCACAAAATCTTCCCGCACCTGCCATTGAAACTTCACGGCCCTCTTCCAGCTCCGGACGGCATTCAAAAACAATCCCCAAAGTCTTACAGAGCTCCATCCGCAAACACAATGTTTGCATTCCAACCCCTCCTCCGCCAGCGAGCTCTCCGAGCTGCCGCTCAATCCGCCCCAAAGCTCACTGCTGCCTCAACTGCTTCCAGACGATCTCTCCATGCCACTTCTGCCTGGCGCAAGGAGAAGTCCAGTGGCACCCCACTTCCTGATTCTCCAGAACATGCCGGTACCTTTGCCAGAACCGACTCCTCTGTCCATGTCGAGTACCCGGAAGAAGCAGATCTGCCATCCAGTGCGCCAGTGCAAGGCCGTGGTGGACTGCACTTCAAGCGTACTCTGGCCTCATTCTCGCTCGAGGGCAAGACTGGTGTGGTGACAGGAGGTGCACGAGGCCTGGGCTTGGTCATGAGCCAAGCTCTGGTCATTAGTGGTGCTGATGTTGCTATTGTCGATCTGAACAGTATGTTGTCAACCTAGTTTTGATGATAACCGAATGTACGCTCACCTGTCTTGTTAGAGGAGGAGGCTCAGAAGCAGGCCATCAACCTCATGGAAACATTCAAGAAGGAGAACCCTGGAGCACATGAGTAAGTCGTCATGCTACAAAAACCTCTAAACTTGACCACCTAGCTGACTGCCAAAAAGATGTCCTTCTGTGACTGCCCACTACGCCGATGTGTCATCTGAGGAATCCGTCGAGGCCGTAATTGCCGAGATCATTCAACAGCACGGCAAGATTGACAGCTTGGTCACATCTGCCGGCTTCACCGAGAACTTCGAGGCCATCAACTACCCAATTGACCGTATCCGCAAGCTCTGGGGAGTCAACGTCGACGGAACATACCTTTTCGCAACCTCGGTGGCTAGACATTTGATGGAGCGCAAGGCTCCCGGAAGCATGGTGTTCATTGGCAGCATGTCCGGTAGCATTGTGAACGTGCCCCAGCCCCAAGCTCCCTACAATGCCGCTAAGGCTGCTGTCCGCCATCTCGCTTCCAGTCTTGCGGTTGAATGGGCCCACGCTGGCATTAGGGTCAACTGCATCAGCCCGGGTTACATGCTCACTGCACTGTAAGTCGAACCGATCGATTGCAGACGCTGGATTTGCCTCTCTTCTGTACTGACTCATTTTTAGTACCAAGAAGATCCTTGATGACAACCCAGATCTGAAGAGCCAGTGGACTTCTCTAATTCCTCAAGGAAAGATGGGTCAGCCGGAGGATTTGATGGGAGCTGTGACTTTCCTGACCTCCGACGCAGCAGCATATGTGACTGGAGCCGATCTCCGTAAGTTTCCCTTTCATGAAATTACTATGGATGTGCACTGACCTTGATGGCTTAATAGGCGTGGATGGCGGTTACACTCTGACTTAGAAGGCTCCTATAGAGTCGGCGCATATGTATGATTTGCTACAGGCGCATCATGGGTATAGAGGCCTGCCAAAGTAGCTAGATTGCTATCATAGACCACATAGATCTCAAAAAACAGAAAATGATTTCATCTGCTGCTCTCCTTGAATACCTGGCCTGACAAGATCCTTCGACTGTAATTTAGTGAGGCTGACCTTCTAAATCGGTGCAGGAAACTGTTTGTCATTAAGCTACCTACTTACAAACCTATTTATGGACAGGCATCCGGCTGTCAACCTCTGAACGGTATCATTCCCTACATGTAGATAGGAGATGCAGACTATCAGTCCGAAGAGGCTCTGATATCACTGCTGCAGATTAAAAGAACGCCAGTTGCCTAACCCCTAGGTGGAGCCTTGGGACTACCCGCCCCACTCGCCTGGCCCCTTTTCATGAGCCCCTGAAAGAAGTTCGCCAAAGCCTCATGCTGTGTCTTATCATCAGCTGGCGACGTCGGAGCCGACGACTCAGCCTCAATTTGTCGAGCCTACAAAAGAGTCAGTCAGCATAAAGGAAAGCCGCAGCGCAACATGACAAATCTGATGAATTCCAGCTCACCTTAAGTCTCTGCAGCATGTCATCAGCATCAACCTGAATACCTCCCATGTTAAACTGCACCGGCCCAATATGCTCGCTCACCCTACCCTCCGCCACAGCAGTCGATTCACTCGAAGACTCCACAAGCGTAGCACTGCTTTTCTGTGCCGCGCGCTGATTAGAGCTCGATTCGTCACTCTGGCGCAATCTCTCTAGATGGGCTAGTTCTTCGGCTAGGAAGGCTTGCGTGTCGATGTTGGCGACTTGCATAGCGGTGCTGTCGCGGCGCGTGGAGGGGCCTGCGGCGGATGCGAGTGCAGGATCGGAGATGGTGGATTCGTAGATGGACACGGCTGCGTCTTCAGGATCTGCGACTTCACGCGGTTCGGGGGAGGTTGAGGAGGAGTCGGTGGGGTGGGGCACGTCGATGTCGACGGACCAGGCTTGGCTAATACCGTCGACGTCGAAACCTTCGCGGTGCACGCGGATTTTGGTCCAGTTATCCCAGTTGGTGGGTATGAAGATCTTGTCTCGGTCGACCCAGTTGGCTTTGAGGGTATCGCGTTTCATGAGGGATTTGATGTCCAGGGAGGAGTGGATCAGTGCTTGGAGGGTCGAGGCGGAGGATTGGGTTGTGTAGATTATAGAAGATCCGTCTTGCAATTTAGTCAGCTTCAAAGTTCTGTTCCTGGGTATTTCTGAGTGACCTACGCTTCAAAAGCACTGTACGTAGGTACTGCAGGATGAAATCAAACTCTTCTTCTTTCCACCCCTGTTCTCTTTCGAGAAGCTCAATTTTATCGGACTGGCAGGAAACATGTTAGTGACTTATCGGCAGGGTTTGAGGATCATAGGCCAGAGCTCTTACATTCTGACAGACAACACAAAGTGGCAGGCCTAAACCTTCATCCCATTCTCCGGGTCCAACGGGCAGAATGACCTCTGAATCAGTGGTCGTACTCGTTGCGCCATCTAAACCTGATGTACCACGCCCCCTATCCCGCCAACTCTCCATGTTCTCTGCCAGCTTGTCCTTGCACTCAACATTGAGAGAACTGAGCAGTGTTCGGAGTAGTCTAACCCAGTCTCTCAATTGCCGTAACCAGAACCAGGGTTCTGACCAATCGAGCAGGATAACTACCAGGGTGTTGGGAATAGATTGTGGTGTGAGAAGGGATTTAAGGAGGGGCGCAAAGGCCGGAGATGGTTCGGTTAGGAGGTATAAGGAGAGTCGCGCCAGGATATCTGTTTGATAGGAGACTTAGTTAACCAGAACCGCTTAGCTGGGGAGATGTGTAAGTAGACACACCTTCGTGATCGGCATCGAGAACATCGTGGTAGGTGTAGCCAAGCGCAAAGTGATTTGCGATGGGAGCTTGCTTTCTGGAGTGATCCTGGGTTTTCGAGGTAGTATCGGAGGTCAAGGACTCTAAGAAGTCCCTCTGCAGCTCGGTCGAGGCTCCTGTAGCTATCATCAGCATGGAACATAGGGTAGTGATTTTAGGGGTCTTTCTCTACCTAGTACAAGGAGGTTCTTCTCTGGCAGACGCTTTCCACTAGCCACGCTGTCGAGCATAGACGACCATAAATCGGGCTTCGCATTTTCGCTACTCTTGCGCCGGTCGTCGCTCGAAGTAGAGGCATTGGTATAGGTCGATATTCTCGCTGCGTTGGTAGACATGCTGGGCGGTGTTCGGGGAGCCGTTTATGGGACAATTATCATGGCAGGACGGTGTAGAGAACTAAGGCGAGGTGTCGCCTCATCATTGTCTCGCGGATCAGATGATGAGAATCGGCAACGGCAAACGGAATTCTTGTCGTTTCTCAACAGGAGGTCGCGTGAAGAAGCTCAGGATACGCGACTAATTTGCAAGGCTGAGGTATGTAGAGCTGCGATGACATGGCTCGTGGTGACAACCTTGAAATACATTTAATTATTGAAAGCTTGATAATTTTGCAGAACGTTCCTAATTACGTGGAGTATTCTTAAGTACTGTAAAGAATCTCAATTATTAGGAATACTATCCATAATTATTTGGAGGGTCCAGGCTGAGTCCCGAAGAACGGTTATCACGAGCATGGATGGATGCACCGCCATTTGTTTTTCTTCACAGCCTCATCATCGCTGCTTCCTACAAATTCAACTCCTTCCCTCCCTCAACCAAGCAATACTTCCACCCTCGACAATCATGAATAGTATTCGCCAAATTCAGGAGCTCAACAAGCGGGAGCTCGAGCTCGGCATCTCCCCAAACGCCTCGTGGCACGCTGATTATCGCGATACTGCCTACATCTACATCGGCGGCCTTCCATTCGATCTCTCCGAGGGCGACGTAATCACCACTTTCTCCCAGTATGGCGAACCGACTTTCGTTCATCTGGTACGCGATAAGGAGACGGGCAAGTCCAAAGGCTTTGCCTTTCTGAAGTACGAGGACCAGCGGAGTACCGATCTAGCCGTTGACAATCTGGGAGGAGCTGTGATAATGGGCCGGACGCTGCGAGTGGATCATACGAGATACAAGAAGAAAGATGAGGAAACGGGTGCAGGTGTTCAGAGCAATGACATCGTCCTGCCAGCCCGAGCCTCCGCCGACCCAGAAGAGGCCGAGCCCGAAGAGGAGAGACCTATGATAAAAGAAGAGCTGGAACTGGCAAAACTGATTCGCGAGCATGATGAGGAGGACCCTATGAAGGCTTTTCTTATCGAGGAAAAGAAAGAGGAGGTCGCTAAGGCACTGGCGAAGTTGGAAGGTCACAAGAAGCACAGATCAGAGCGGAAGAAGCATAGCAGTTCACGTAGTCACAGGCACAGAGGAGAAGACGAAGAAGGTCGACATTCATCTACACGACATTCTCGACGAAGATCTCGCTCAAGAGACCGCCGCTCCCCTGAGTCCCCAGATGGCAAGCGTGCGGACCGCTCGCGACGTCGCAGGTATGAGTCGGGATCAAGATCCAGAAGCCCAGAGCGAGACCGCAGTAGCCGACATCGTCGTGATGGCCGGTCGTCAAGATACAAAGGTGATACTAGCCGAGACTCGCGATCCAGGAGAGACAGATGAACGCCTCGGGCAAAGCCATTGTCCATAGGATATTGAAGCCAACCGTATCAGCCGCATATTATGGTCTGATCCCTCTGGCCTCTTTCCAACGATCTTCGACAGGACTCATTAATAGAGCTTTGTGATGCTGCATCAAGTTCGTGACCATTCAACCAGCACCGAGGTAGTGCTTCCAGCCATCCCGGTAGCAGTGTCGCCTACCGCCGTCCCCAACCGTTATCACAAATTTCTCCCAGCGTGCATCTCGTCCAGCACCGATCACAATCAACACCTCGTTGCTGACCCATCCAACAACGCCCTTGTCGATGCGGTTTCCGTTGACGTCGGTTCTCGCCTCGTCTCCCATCTCAAAATGGGCAGAGGCAAAGGAATAGATATCGGAGAAAACTCGTGGCAAGAGGGGGATTTTGCTGAAAATTCCCCACTTCTGGCCGCCGCCTTCTTCTACCGGCGATCCGACCGTCTGGTTGTCAGGGGACCTTGGGGGCTTGGTTGGGTGCGGAAGATCGAAGACGTGCAGCGTAGATTTGTCCGAAGTGACTGCTAGCAGCTGACTGGAGGGTGAGATGGCGAGCGAGAATATGACAGCATAGTCCACCCCGCGTCTGAGTTCAGCTATCTTTGCACAGTTGCTGGTGGCAAAGACTCGGATCAGAGTCCCCTATAGATATGATTAATAACAGGCCTCGAGTAGGTATGAAATTGACTTACTGTTTGACTGGCAGTTGCAAGCACCTCTCCGTCAGGACTTATCGTGAGAGCCTGCAGTGCCGATCCGTGGGCCGGGATAATGCTGACATTGCCAGTTGATAATTCCACGAGTTGCACCTGGCCAGGAGTCCTTCCAGGAAAGGCTAGGAGGTTGGAGGAAAGGCAGCAGAGTCCCAGGGGATTGTCAGCAGTTTCATAGACCGACTGCTTGGTTGGTGGTGCGGAAAAGCCGTAAACATGGACACTGTTCTGCAGCACCACAACTATTCGGCTCTTGGACAGTCTCATGCTCCGCACTGCAGTCCGAAATTCCAGAGGAGCGACGGCTACCTTCTCTTTGGCATCATCCCAGATCACTACCTACACTGCTGTCAGCATATCTAGTGGGCACGATGGCTCTGGATGGAAGTACCTTGTGTAGGGCAAATTTGGGTAGTCTTCCGCCGCCAACTAGGCCTATGTAGTTGGCCTTACCAAGCATTTCCACGCGTCCTATGCCTGCGTTGAGGTCTTGAAGAAGATGATGAGAAACAGGCTACCTTCACACAGAATATGTAGATCTGGGACCTACCTCGCGCAACTCGCAGCTGGCATGGATTCGAGTTGAAAACTGAAAGATATCAGTAATAGCGTTGTATATTTGGCAATAAGACGTACTGCAGAAGCCAGTATCCAGTCCCACAGAGAAACAGCTGCTGTCCTGGTTGAAGGAGACCGAGAGGGCGCCGGGCCTGGTGGAATTCTCGATGGCCGGTCTGGTATCCATCTTGTCGAAGCTGCGCCGGCTGCAGTGATCCTTGGTCTCAGTATCTGCGCAGGACGTCGTCGTCCGCAGCCCTTGAGGATGAGAAAGCGGGCGATCTATGCGGAAGTTGGACAGGTTCCGGAAGGAAACAGTCGGTCACGATGACATGAATGCGCAGCAGCGGAGCAGAGGTGTTGTTGTTTTCGGGAACGCAGTTATCGCTGAATTATGCCCAGTTCATGTGACGGCATTTCCAGGCCCAAGCGTGACGAGTCGCTACTTGGTCATGCTGGAAAGACCTGTCGTTTCTGCGTACTTGTTTCAGACGGTTTAAAGCATCTTTAGGGCTGTAGAAATTAGGATTAAGAATAGCTGAGCAGGTCGCTGAACAGGTGGTTTCAGGGAGGCTGGACCATGACCCTCCCAAGTCTGGTACATGTCCTCTTGGCTTCGGTTTATTTACAGCCTTGTGCCTGGGAGGACGTGATGTGATGCCGGGATAAGCCGCTGGTCTGAGCTTGTTACACCTCCCCGGCAGACACCACTAGAGCTTCCTGAAATACTCTACTCCCTCTCATTGAATCGCCAGGAGCCATTTTTATGCGAATTATCAGCTACAGTAACAGATGGTTGGATACATGTATTTGGGTGTACTGAAGGATCTGCCTTCATGCATTATTAATTTCATAGCAAGCAAACTGATCTCGATATATTGATAGACAGAAGTTCAACGAGAGCATAGAACCAGAGAAACCAGACTGGAGATGATGCTGGGCTCACCCTGCAGTCCGTACTTCAACCAGTTTGGCTCTCTTTTGACTAAACGTGCTTCTGACAGTTTATACACGTCGCAGTCTTAATCAAACGCTCTCATTGCTTTCGTTGGAGGTGCCCCATAATTCGGAATGGACCCTTTCTTTCCCCAGCGGCCCCGGCGCGAACAAATGCGATAAAATGAAGCAGGCACTTCCCGAAATAGCCTCGCGCCGCACCCAATTCGCTAAGCTCCTGCCCCTGACCCGCGCGACCTTCGGTGTCCTGCCATAACTCTCGAGAACAATTTCATCGTCGCCGCCCGACGAGCACAACTTCCGCTTTTCCATATTCACGCGCCCGCGCCCTTCCCACTTGTCATCATTCGCAGTCTCGTTCTCTCCGGCATCAACCTCCAGCCATGTCGTCCCCGGCAATGAACGCGGTACGTCGCCCTAGCTCTGCACGACGGGCCCAGCGACGGCAGTTCACAGCAATGGCTGCTCGCCGTCTGCTGCCGCACGATTGGCACTGTACTGACTTGTGCTGCTGCGCTAGATCAAGATTCGCCGCAAGAAGAATGTCAAGAAGGGCATCCAGTTCTGTTTGATGGTGTGCGGTGCCTCGGGAACTGGTGAGTGGCCGTGTTGGCGCATCTGCTATCCCTCTTTCCAGCACTTGCTGATCTCAGGTTACAGGACGAACTACCTTTGTGAACACTCTCTGCGGCCAGCAAGTCCTTCAGAGCAAAGACGCCGACGATGCTACCAACGCGCACCTGGAGGAGGGTGTCAGAATCAAGCCCGTCACTGTTGGTAGGTTCCACCACAGCGCCTTCCTTACGACGGTCACCACTGACCTCAATTGCGCCCAACAGAATTGGAATTGGACGAGGAGGGAACCCGCATCTCACTGACTATTGTCGACACGCCTGGATTTGGCGACCAAATCGACAATGAGGCAAGGTATGCTGGAACCGCCGTACTCCGCAGGAATATCCACTAAAGATTCGTTCCCCAGTTTCGGCGAGATTGTAGGATACCTCGAGCGCCAGTACGACGACATTCTGGCCATGGAGTCCCGTATCAAGCGTAACCCCCGTTTCCGCGACCACCGCGTGCACGCCCTTCTCTACTTCATCACTCCTACCGGACACGGGTAAGAAAAAGCAATTACGCAGTGTTGGCGGTGTATGCTAACCAAAGCCTAGTCTCCGCGAACTCGATATCGAACTCATGAAGCGCCTTTCACCACGAGTCAACGTGATCCCAGTCATTGGAAAGGCCGACTCCTTGACCCCCGCTGAGTTGGCCGAGTCCAAGAAGCTGGTTATGGAGGATATCGAACACTACCGCATCCCCGTCTACAACTTCCCCTATGATATCGAGGAGGACGATGAGGATACTGTCGAGGAGAATGCCGAGCTTCGTGGCCTGATGCCTTTCGCCATTGTCGGCTCCGAGGACATTGTGGAGATTGGTGGTCGCAAGGTCCGGGCTCGTCAGTACCCTTGGGGTGTTGTCGAGGTCGACAATCCACGACACTCTGATTTCCTCGCCATTCGAAGTGCTCTTCTCCACAGCCACTTGGCTGATTTGAAGGAGATCACCCACGACTTCCTGTACGAGAACTACCGTACCGAGAAGCTCAGCAAGAGTGTTGAGGGTGGTACCGGAGCGTAAGTCCTAACCAGCTTGCCCCCACTGTCTAGTATTACTCACTAACTTGTTTTTTAGCGAGGCAACTATGAACCCCGAGGATCTCGCTTCGCAGTCCGTCCGCCTCAAGGAGGAGCAGCTCCGCCGCGAGGAGGAGAAGCTCAGGGAGATCGAGCTCAAGGTCCAGAGAGAGATCAACGAGAAGCGACAAGAACTCCTCGCCCGCGAGAGCCAGCTCAAGGAGATCGAGGCCAGGATGCAGCGCGAACAGAGTGCTCAGCTGGAGGCAGCCAGCAACGGCGATGCCGAGAACCAGTAGAGTAGCTTTTTGTTTTTCTGGGGGTTTTCAGATGGGATGATCGGTCAGCCATGGCCGACTTTTATGGAGCTTTAAGCGTCTACGATACGTCGTCTCGGGGAAAGTGATACCTGGGAAATTTGCTTGCGTTTCAATGGTTTCGTTGATTGTATGCGGAGCGAGTCTGGGGCTTTCTACAAAAAAAGCTAGCGATTCTCCCCCACCAACCGTTTGTAATATGCAGTCGATATGTGTTATGCGCTTCTCGTGGTGAGGGCTTGCTGAATACTATTGCTATGGATTAATTCTATTTCTAAGTCTGCCCACTTGCGTCCGCGATGATCTTCGAAGTTGTCATTCCCTCAAAGACTGCATGATCCCTCCCGCTTTGAGGAGGTTTGTTTTAGGGAATCGCCAAATCGCGTCTGGAGTTTTCAAACCGCATACAGATCAAGCCTATTTAGAAATAGCTCGACCGCCGCTTTGGCTTTTTTCTTTAATAACTGGAAAAATTCCAACTTCCAAGTAATTGGGAGTATTTCAAGTAGTGTGAATATCATTGCCGATTAAGGAGCTTAGAGCGATACCTAGAGATATCACTAAACAAACCTAGTTTGTATGCGATTTCATTGAAGACTCCAGATGCGATTTAGCGATTCGGCGATTCCCTCCCTCATCATATTTTTTGACACACTAGGTACTGTATACTTGGGACTCCCTGCCTGTTCCAGCCCTTTTTCTTATCCCACTGCGGGTATCAACGAAGGATGCCATTATATATGATACAAATGATGGCCAGCCATGGCCCATATCTGTCATTTAAAAGACCTTCGAATGCAGCTCTTGCAAAAGCTTAGATGTGTTAGTATCACTAAGCTTCATCATGTCGTCTCTTCACACATCAACTACGATCCTATCACATGCTAGCACAATATCGAGGGGTCCTTGAACGTATCCATTGCTATGAAAACCGAGACTAGGTGAATGGTCTGACAAACAGGGATCGATAGAAAATATCGAAACCCCAAGCAAGATCCAACCCAAGAACTAGGATTTCTACTTGTTTCTCTCCTCCTTACTCGACGACGGATTGGCGCTTATCGAAGAAGTTGGCGGAGAAAGATCTGTGTTGGGGAACTGTGAATCCCTGTTTTGTGGTGCTGTGATGGCTGCTGTGTCCTGTTTTGTATGAGGATGGACGTTTCCTATCCCCAGTGAGAGAAGGACGAAGTGAGGATGAATCAGGGAGGTTGGAGGTAGAAGGGACTAGCGCCTGCTCCTAGCATGGTATCAAGATCTTCAAGATCTTTCAGTTGACGACCGAGCTCCGGTTCTAGTACACGCCTTCGAGGATCTCGCAGCTGTTCCCGGATCCACCGTCTCTTTGCTTCGCGTTCGGCGGAGCTCATGAAACAAAATTGCTTACCCCAACCTAGGCGTTGCGGATCAATATAGGAGTCAAACGTACTTGAGGGCTCCACCTGAAGGGCCATTGAGAGCCAAGTAAGGTTCGCCGGTACGGGGACCCTCTGGGGCGAGAACCCGCCCTGCGTAGCCATCGCACCCGAGGTGAACGATGACATAGAAAATGGTTGATTCACAACCGGAGTATCGTCCCAGGCCCTGGTGGAAAGTCTTGGTGACGGCTGAGTATTTGAAAAGAGACCTCTTTGGGGAGCACTGGTCAAAGTATTGGGATACCAGCCTTGAGCATCACCTAGCGAAGAAAAAGTGGGCGATTCATACACTAGTCCTGGAGAAGTCTGAAAGCTTGCCGAGGGAGTGACCCAGTTGACATCTGATGCTGTATATTGAAGAACCGGGCCGCCAAAGTTTGAACTCATACTATTGGGATCTTCGCCTTGAGCATAAGATTGTGGAAGGGGAATGGGCGCTCCATACGCTAGTCCTGGAGGAAAATGGCAGCTTGTTGTGAAAGTGACCGAGTTGGCATACTGTGCTGCATCTTGCCGCCCTGGATCGCGCTCTGAAGATGTTGGATCTGAGTCTTGTGAAAAACAACTTTAGCTTTGAACACGAGAATGACAGTCAATGCGAGCAAATGCTGGGAGAATCCTACGCTTCATGAAGGAGCACTTGGTCACCTTGCTTCGCTCGTCACCATTTGCCTTTCGCTGTGTCCAATAGCAATTTGCGCAACTTCCATTCAGAGCCCATTTCGTGCCACCATTAACGGTAATCCGAGCCCGTCGACAATCGCGAAAAGGACCGCGTGATCCGCAGTGAAGACCGAAGGAGGCACAGGAATCGCAAGCCATGGGCTCAGTGTGGCCGGCAAGCTCTACGATCCAGGCTGCTCTTTTGTTCGCATCTTCGAGGCAATTTGAGAATGATTCGGGGTTGCGACCAGGGCGTAGCTCAGCCAGCTGCCGAGAGGGATCGAGGTCTAGCAGGTATCTATCGTCGCCCACGAGCCTCGCATTTCTTGGCTTGGCAATATACGCTTCATGCGAAAGCGTCGTCAGGATGGCTTTGTCTTCATCCGTGTAGGCAGGACCGTGATCTTGAGGTTCGGAGTTCATGGTTCCTAGAGATGCTGCGAAGGAAAAGAAGTGGCAGAGCAGTATGAACACGCCGTTATGGATGGTAATATCTGGACGAAAGAGTATAGCTTGACGTATAAGAGACTAATTCAACTCGTACCTATGCAGTAACAGAGTAGCAAAACTGTTGATACCACTTGACAAGGACTCTGCGGAAAGCTGGTGATGGAAAGAGAGGCGAGCTGTTGCTGCCTACCTGTTTGTTTTGGCCCATGATTGAACGCCTAAACTCTTGGGGAAGGAAGCAGAAGGTGAGGTTGAGGAAAGATGCAACCGCGACGCGCTCTTGTCACACAGTAAATTCCTGGCACGTGATGATAGAAATTGCCAGATCGACTGATGTCTTGGCAGCCTTGCGCTAGCGACCATGGTGGCATCCACTCCAGCTGATGGATGGTATGTCATGGTTCCTTGACAGAAACCTACCGAAACCATCCACCTCCGACCACTACTATTTAGCCCTACCCTCTCCAAATAATCCGGGCATTACTGAAGAGATCGACCACCATGTCTTCGTCCACCAAATACACGCCTGCGCCCCAGCGCGACTCTTTCGAGCAGTCGGGCTACTCCCAAGCCCCGCCGTCCTACGATGCAACCGCCACCACTGACAACGATGCCTTGCTTGGAGGCCCGCGAAGCAGCGAGGACAACATTCCCGATGATTTCAAGGTGGGTGAAGATGGAATCAAGGCTGGCGCATCTGTACTGATGATATTGGTGTAGTTTGGTGGCTCGGTGGCGGAAGCCTCTATTGAGATCAGAATGCAATTCGTGAGGAAAGTCTACGCCATCTTGACTTGCCAGTTAGTGGCGACTGCAGCTTTATGCTCGGTGTCGTTCTTCAGCGAGAGCTACAAGACATGGATCCAAACCAACACATGGATGATGTGGATTTCGGTACGTGTTTCTCAGCCGCCATATCTTGCAACGCTAACAGGCGATAGCTTTTTGGTGCTATTGGTGCCATGCTCTTGACCTACTGGAAGCGAAAGTCGTATCCCGCAAACCTCCTATTCCTCGGTCTTTTCACCGGACTCGAGGCATATGCCATCTCGGTCGTCGTGTCGCTCTTTGACACTCGTATCGTCCTACAAGCCGTGCTTCTTACGGCCGGCATTTTCATTGCCTTGACTCTCTTTGCCTGCCAGACCAAGTACGACTTTACACACTGGATGCCATATCTCTTTGGGGGTCTGTGGGCCCTCATCCTGTTTGGCTTCATGACCGCGTTCTTCCCAGCAAATAGCACTGTTGAGCTGGTGTACTCCGGGATTGCAGCCCTCATCTTCTCGGGCTACATCCTGGTCGATACGCAGCTTGTTATGCGCCATCACCATGTCGAGGAGGAGATTGCGGCCAGTATCTCGCTCTACCTCGACATCATCAACTTGTTCCTGGCTATTTTGAGAATCCTCAATAGCCAGCAGAGCAACTGAGCATTGATGGAAAAAGTGGAGGTGATGAGAGTGGTATTCGGAGGAAATGGGCGGCGTTTAGTTTAGGCAAAGTGATTCAGTATGGCGTTCGCGGGTTTGGTGGATAGGAAGTGGCCTGGGTTTTCATGCGGAGGACTTCTCCGCTCGCTCATAGCAAGTAAGGCTTCAATTTTCTCATGGTGAACATGCGTGGTGATGCTTGGCTTTGATTGGTGAATGATGGGAAGCGATATGTGGTGGGACAGAGGTTGCGACCACAGACAGATGCAGGGGCCCGGGGGAATCAAATATGGCGATGTGCACGAAAAAATAGACGGTGACAGGCCTAATGCAGGCAAGTGTGGCTAGCGTTAGTGCACATTGGGAAGCTCAAGCTCTCGAGTGTCAGAGGGAGTTCGTTGTGTTGAAAAGTTTCGCTATCGGCCGAGCCAGGGCCACGCTGCGAGCCTGCTAGACACACCTCTACCGCTCTTTTGCTCCTAAGCTGCGACCATCCATACTCAGGGTCGAGGGTTAGACTTAAGTGGACTGAGTCTCTGCGGCCACCAGCGCCCCAAGCAACGATCAATTGATTCCCCGAACGACAATCGAGCTCCCGCAATTCCTCGAATTCCCCAGGACCCTGACAGGCGACTAGCCCACTCTCGTTTCGCCCACGATGGGCGATGTTTCTCCCGAGTACCAGCGCAGTGAGGGAGGGGATGTCTCGCCCGAGGACTCCCTGCTCGAGAATGACCATCTGTCTAGTTCCTTCAGCACCCCGTTAACGAGCACAAGCTCTGGGCCGAAAATCGACAAAAGAATGCTTGTTCGCCGACGGCGGCGGAAGGAGGAGACCCCAGCGGCTCAATGTTGCGCCTGGATCCTAGAACACCAGATTGGTAAGTTCAATTCATCGTTTACTGTGTTGAATTGGTCAATTGGCTAATCACTGAAGCTCTAGGTCTCTCTGTTAATCTTCTGCTGCTCTTAACCCTCACCCACATCTGCTTCCCGAAAGCTCGACGACACACGCACAAATTTGTGGAACTTTCCTACTACAATCCAGAATCTGGAAGATACACTTCAGGATGGGACGATGTCTGGATTGTGACGTTTTGGTTCGTCCTCCTCACAGGCCTTCGCGCTGCCGTGATGGACACTGTCCTGAAGCCTATGGCAAGATGGGGCGGCATTTCCAACCCAAAAGACGTAGTCCGCTTCGCAGAGCAGGGCTGGCTTTTGTTCTACGTGCCTGCATCATGGTCTATTGGAATGGTAAGCGTGGGTCTTTTTGCAGCTACTGGTTGTGCCGCTAATACAGCTTAGTATATCATGTACAACTCGCCGTACTGGCTGGATTTGAAGCAGCTGTGGACTGACTGGCCGACAAGAGAGATTGGCGGTCTGTTAAAGTGGTACATACTGGTGCAGTTCAGTTTCTGGTTGCAACAGGTTGTGGTGGTCAACATCGAGAAAAGGAGAAAGGATTACTGGCAGATGTTCAGTCACCACATTGTGACTTGCATTCTGATCTTCACCAGCTATGGCTACCATCAGACGAAAGTTGCCAACTTGATTCTCTGCCTGATGGACACAGTCGACATTCTGTTATCGGTCGGTCCTTGATTACCCCCTTTTTACGCTGTTTGCTAACTTGTCTTAGCTGGCAAAATGCTTCAAATACCTCGGCTTCTCGACGCTGTGCGATGTTCTCTTCGGGCTGTTCATGTTGACGTGGGTCATTACGCGCCACGTGTTTTATGTCATGGTCTGCAAATCAGTCTGGCAGGACATCCCCGAAGTCATCAATCTGGGCTGCTACCGTGGAAAGGAAGGCAACATGACCGGCCCCTTCCCCCCACCAGACTACTTCATGCACCTGATCGAACCCTTCCGCGATCCTGAAGGAGTCGTATGCTTCAACCAACCCATCAAGTGGGGCTTTCTCACCTGTCTGCTCTTCCTCGAGGGTATGATGATCATGTGGTTCGTGATGATTTGCCGCGTAGCAGCCAAGGTCCTGCGAGGCGGCGAAGCGGACGATGTCCGCAGCGATGACGAAGGCGAGGACGAGGAAGAGGAGGTCGAAGACCAGAGCGTCTTCTACAAGGAGCTAGCGTCGATCGAGAGCAAGCCCCTCGTTCCCCTGGAAGAAGAAGTCGGCGTCGAGGCCATCAACCTGAAGGGGAGATCGAAAAGCAAGCGCTACCGCAGCGGTGTCTCGAGCGCAGCGAGTGTCACGATTCCGGGCCACAGCGACCGAAAAGAGTTGCTGGGGCGCATTGGGTGCGATAAAGGCGTCTAAAAAGCAAGAAGCATGATTTTTTTTGGTTTCTTAATGAAGTGTTTGGGGATGTTGAGATACCGCGTCGTTGTGAGATGCAGAGTCTAGTCTGTCCTGCATGGCCTGTTCTTGCAACAATGCATAGCTACTACTGTCTGCGATTGTAAATGTGGAGGGATTGTTCAGGGACTTTATATACCTATCTTTGTGTGTCGGGATGAGAGCTTAGACGAACTGAACGAAAGCTCCACGAAGTTCTTGCGCCTGTGCTTTGAAATGGGATGATGTGGATTGACTGATTATGCAACTTTTATTGGTTTCTTGTATCGCCTTTGGGTTCCAAAGGCTTGAAGCTATATACTCTGCATGCGAGAGGAGGATCCTGGAGTCCTTGGTCTGCGTGGTCGCGAAAACCCAAGATTATATGTAGGGGGTCGGAGGCTATGGGAAAGTAAAGATCTCAAAAAAAAAAAAGGTGTGCTAGGCCGTATACACCGAATACACCATATACACGTATCGACTAAACAGCTTGACTACAAAGTACGAAGTTGCAAGTTCAGTTTCAAAAATCAGAACCACAAGATGCAAACCTATTGAATCAACTATCAAGAGATGTGTGAAGACTGAAGACTGAACCCGGAGTGCCCATTTGATTCGCAACTGGGCTTCGAAGCTGCGAGCAGTACCCCTATTCGCTTTACCCCTATTATGTGAGTCCGTCCTCTTTCTGAAGACCGCACTGTGGACGCCAAACAGTCAAACTTGAGCGTTCCTCTCATCCTCTCTACACAACGCACCCCTTTACCCCTTTCCACCCCCTTCATACATCTTTCACAACCTAAGTCCAAAAAAAAAACATCACTAAATCAATGCTCCATCAGCAGCAGAAACATGTCGCACGATTGATCCTATCATAATTCATTAAAAGAGCAAAAGAACGGGCCGACGTTTTTCCTTTTTGAATTTAACCGAACCCTAAACATTTAAATCTGCTTCAGAAAGAGGAACAAAGCAATCCCTCGCATGCAATGCAGCGCAATGCATCACACACACACACACAACACAGCAATTCCCCTCCCTCATTAACGCCGTGTTACCCAATAGACACCTCCCGTGGGAATCAGGTCCCTCGAACTCGCTTTGCTTGCTTGCTCCAGACAGATATATCAAATCAGCCCTTTCCCTTCATGAAGAGTAACAGAAGCAAGCCCAGTTTTCGATCCTTGGAAGCCATATTTCCCTGCCAAGCGAAATCCCGAAAATAGTCTGCCCAAGAATGTTGTGGACAACAGAAGAGAAATGCAGGTTCTTCGTGAAAGCTATTCCGTACTACCTAGCCTTGTCCTCAGTCACTTGACAAGAGAAGGAGGGAGGACGTAGAGCAATGAGTTTAGAAAGGACAAGCATGGAAATGGGAATCGTTAGCGAGACATGAATGATACAGCACAACCCAACGCCGCCCGAGAATCCCAAAAGCATTTCGACGGTTCCCTTCTGCCCCCGGAGCTCCCGAGATCTCTATAACAGAATCAGATAATTGGATGGCGCAATGCCAGTCTCGCCGTTTTCCTTCTTAGCCTGCCACCATCGGCCGCTGACATCTGAGACTTCGAGGATTTCGTGCTTGGCGAAGCTGATCTCGTTGGCATCGTCGGGGTTGGCTTCGTACGAGTAGATGGCTTTTGCCTTGTAGGGGTATTCGGTGGGCGCTGCGACGTCGCCTGCTAGTCCGTCGCTGGTCATTCCTGGGCCCATGTTCTGTGGGGTTGGTGCCGGTCCAAAGCGTGCCTCCGACTGTCTCTGGGCTCCAATGGGGCCTCCAGGGAATCCTGATACCGGCGAAGAAGTCTCGAAGCCGTTCAGCTGTGCGGATGTGTACATTTGTGGGGGCGGCTGGTTCGAGACTTGGGTTTCGGGGCGCATGTTGTTGCCGTATGTTGAAGGGCCGCGCGTGTTGCGGTTTTGCCTGTGGTCTTTGTGCAGCGCGAAAGAATCGAGGTAGGCGCGGGATACTGCTGACGGCGTAGAGCCAAAGTAGAATATCCAGACGATCTGTAGGCCGTTAGTCTTGGCTATACACTGGCGGCATGGATTCGGGCACATACCGATACCATGGACATGAGGATATGGCCAGCAGCAGCAGCCTCCTTGGACCCCTCAGGAGAGTAGATCAAAGTGTTGACAGCAGATGTGGTCAGAACAAGGCCTGCCGACAAGTAGCCAACAATAGCCACATGATATGTCTGAATGGTATCAGATGCCACCACAACGAAGACGCCCACAATACAGAACAGCATGTAGACAAGGGCCCACCAGGAGTAGTTGGGGAATTGAGGATCGGGTTGCGCTTGTGCGATGGCGGATGAAATGAGGGCAATGAACCATGCCAGCTGTAGAAGGTCAGCACAATGGTTCATGACAGATTGCGCGCAAAAAGTAGTGAAGGAGCGGACCTACCATGGCAATGGATATGGTGGCGAGGGCGAAGGGGTCCCCTATGATGTTGCCCATACTCATGGAGCTGTGGCCCCCTGTGCGCCTGGAGTCGTATTTGCCGTTCATCTTGCTGAGCGAGGGCGAGGAACCGTAGGATGGCATAGACATGAGCCGTTGAGCCTCGCGTCAGTATGCGACACGCAATTGTCGAGGCGTGAGGCTGGACGGCGAGTCAAGTCGGAAGGGGGTCGGGATCGGGATCGCGATTGCAGCGGCAGCGATGTTGACGGTCGGTTGAAGGAGCGGGAGGGAGTCTCGGCGGCCTGGAGGGCGACTTGGCTCCTGTATCAATTCTTGGTGGTTTGCAGATCTCGGCTTGGTGTCTTGCTCGGGGGTGGGGATGTTTGGGTGTGCCCGTGGGTATGATGTGAGGTTTCGGTGTTGACTTCAATGTTGTTATTGGCAGTGGCCCGTTCTCTCAGTGCAGCTGGCGTTTGGGCAGATTTCGGGCGCGGCTCCTGCAAAGCGACTGGAGTGGACACTACGGTAGGCTATCGTAGCGGGCCCTAGTGTGCTCCCAGTCCAAATTGCACAGGCTCAGGGATGCGATATGCGAACTTCAATGGTTCAGGTGCGCGCCGCTGCCAACACAAGTGCCAAGTCGCTGGCGAGGCTGGGCCAAGAGGGTTAATTTCTGGTTGTGCCTTCTGCAATATGGCTTCTCGAACAACCGCACATCCAAAGTTACACGCAACAACAACTGCAAAAGTGCTGTCACTGCTGCAAGATTCCTGAGCGACCGGCCCTTCCCAAACGACTCCTGAGTAGTGTGATGCTCTTGGCCCGGTTTCAGATGAGTGGCCCCGCGTCTGGAACGTTGGAAAATCAGCCACGCCTTTCAAATGCCTGAAACTGCTCCCTTTCACCCCATTGCTTATGTTATGACGAGCTAGGAATGAGAGCCGCAGCTGGGATCATGGGGCCACTGCGAGAGATACGGATCGAGGAGACGAACTTGGGATAACACATTGAATTACACAGGATCAACACCTGTGGACGAGAGTCTAGCCATTTTGAGCCTGTATAATATTCTTGTGCTCTGCATAATCTGGATTATCGATGATCACTGCGGGGTTGTACTATTTAACTCATTGAAGGACCAGCAGAGTGGATCTCCGCCGACAAGCTTCGACGATCATGGAGCGAATACACTTTTCTGGAAACCGCTTAGTCCAGAGCCTAATCGGCCATTGAAGAACAACATTGAGGTCCCGTGTGCTAGAGACTACAAACAAAATTATCAGTGGTAAAGTAGTGATATATGTAACCCAAGCCCTTGGGAACACTCAGTTCAGATTGGTATGTTGTCAGGATTTATGGACACCGAATAATCCGTGTTATTTAGATTCCTTCTCTAGGCTCCTAGTTTCTACTTTTTACTGATAGTAAATATACCTAGTAATGGCCTGAGCCAAAGCCCAAAGCCTTTGGACAACATAGTTATTAGATCAAGGTGAGCAATCCAGACCCAGTTGGGAGCAATCCCAGCCATTGAAGACATTTCGAGTGTTGAGTCAATGAATTTATATCACGGCTTCTACGGAGGTGGCTGGCTGGCTATTCACTTAGCATTCCCAGACTGTAAGAAACGCCACGCCATCTGGATCTCTAACAAGCCTTGGTCGGCTGATTAGGTTTTTGCAGTTCAATATGTTGTGATTCGGCTTCTTTGGACCGTCCTTTCCCCTTGCTCGAGAAGGGGTACTAGGGTAGATGTAGGAAAGGCGGTATCGTCGTCTTTGAACTCCCCCAACATCCGCCCTAGTCCCTCGAACTTCCATTGTGACTACAGTCGGATGAATGCGAAGTACTTATGCGTACGGCTTAACAACTTGATCACTATTTTGACTTCCATGCCTTTCAGGTTTAGGTGACCAGACAACTGGCGTTGATATAACCAGTCTACTCAGTCACTCGCGTTCAGCTATTCAAATAGTGTACAACCAGTGCTTTGCAGAACCCAACCCCAAGCCCATCGATTGACTGGTGACAAGTATGTGAACACATGTTTGGTGTTTCGTCCTTTCTTTCGAACTGTCTCAAGCGTTTTGATAAGTTCGGTCGCAGAATTAACACCCCCAAAACACTCATATAGGGGCTACGCTGGGCCCTTGTTTTCTCCTCCAGCCTTTCTCCAGCCCAACCATTGTTGTTCCCAACAGCCAAGCGTTTTTATAGGCGAGCCGTGTGGGGGATCTGGCAACTATGAAACCGTCGTTGCTCAGACCCTCCAGACCAGCCCAAAAGCAGTTTGATATATTCGTCTCGGATCTACTCGATCCATCTTCCATATAACTGCCCCAGACGTCATCAACATTCTGATACGTGCATGGAGCGCACCGTCCCCAGAACAATATGCCGCTACTGGTCCAATATGCCGGCCTCGGTGGTCCATCGACCTGGAGCCTAATCCTCCACATCACAACTTTCATCTTTTATCTCTGATATATCGGCCGAAAGTCGATCATGTCGTAAGCTTCATCTCCTGCTCTCGTTCGCGTGCAAGCCGCCGCACTCGTCGCTCAACGTGCTCCACGCGATCTGTCAACTCAGCCCAACACTCTCCGCCCGAGAGAATATTGATCGCATACCAACGCTGCAAGAGCGCCGCAGTCCGCTGTTGGAGCTTTGCGATATCGTGGCTCTGCGCCTGCTGTAGCATCTCAACCTTTGCGAGTCGCGGTGCCAATTCAATGATCTTCGTAGACGTCTCTGCCGGTGGGACAGGCAGATCCGCGATTGCGCTCAGCTGCGATGCTGTGAGGTGGTAGGAGCTGGCGCATGCAAGGATGGTCGATGCGATGGCTTCGGTGTCAAGTATCGAAGGCGGCTCGCTGGGATTGCTCGGTTGGAATAGATCGGGATAGCGGGAGTCTGGTGGGTGGTTAGATAGACGTTGTGAGGTACCGGCAGCAAACTGCACTCACGCAGGCGTACGAGATCTTGAGTAACTTTGGATTTCGAAGTGAGGCGATGGAGAGACTGCTCGAGCTCGGCCAATCTCTGCGAGACGGTCTTTGGGTGGTTCACCTCGTCGGCGATGTCCAAGTGGCCGGCCACAACATATTGGATCCTCTTCAGACGTGCCTCAAGGAGATCGATGGTGGCATGGGCGGTGACAGCCGGGGCCGGGGAAGCGTCCCCCATTGCGAGACGGGTGCGTGGCGGAGAGTATATCGTGCTGAGGCCTCGCGTCAGTCCTGTCGCGGTAGCTCGCTTTTGACTTTACCAGCGACGGCGGAGTTGTGCTGGTGGTCTAAAGGTGTCAGTATGTAGTGGCTCGGCTCAGTGAAAGCGAGGCTATGTGGCCGAGTCGTCGCAGTAGTGCAGCTGCCGAAATTATGACAACGGCTTTGATTGCCCGAAGGTTAAAGTGTCAATTGAAAACCTTGGTGAAAGACGGCTTTTCTGTTTCTCCATCATCATCTCCATCCACGCGACGTACTTTGCGCCTGGGACTCCGACTGCGACGATAAGCATCATTCCTCATCCGGCGCAAAAGCGATGGCCACGTATGCTGTGAGGCCTAATCAGACGAGCCAACACCAACGACAACACTTCGAGCGCGCCATCCAGTCTTGTGTCCGACAGCTCGCGCATCGTATCGCATCGCAAACCCCTCACACATCCATGTCTCTATAGACCGCTGCTTCCGGATACTGCTCGACTGGAGGTCGCAACTTGCCCCGCCCCGTCCCGTAGGCCGTAGGGAAAATAGCACACGACCTTTGCGCGAGAACAGACGGACGGGACCGAAACAAAACCATGGCTTCATACTCGGCCCTGAGCGATGCGGATAGCCATTCCTCGTCCGGCCACGGCGGGCCACGTATTAGGCGGTATGTTTGACGACGATCGAATCCTCCGCCAGCGACTGACAGCAAGACGCAGGCGCAAAGCTCCTAAAGATGGCGCCCATACGGGCCAGGCTTCGTGGTTAAGCAGTAACATCAATATCGTAAACACAAGTACGATTGTCTCCGCGAAAAGAGGAACAAGGGAACTGATCTTGAATAGTTATTGGCGCCGGAACGCTCGCTATGCCTCTCGCCATGTCTCATATGGGTATACTTCTTGGAACAATCGTTATTGTCTGGTCAGGGATGACGGCGGCTTTCGGCTTGTACTTGCAATCCAGATGTGCTCGATACCTGGACCGTGGAACCTCGTCCTTCTTCGCGTTATCACAAATTACGTACCCAAATGCCGCTGTAGTATTCGATGCGGCCATTGCCATCAAGTGCTTTGGAGTCGGTATCAGCTATTTGATCATTATTGGCGACTTAATGCCCGGCGTGGTGGAAGGCTTTCATGGCAACTCGGAAGTTGCGTTTCTATTCGACCGTCGTTTCTGGATCACGGTGTTTATGTATGGAGCGGCCCCTGAATGATCCCGAGAAGCCCAAAAACTGACGTAGCATAGGCTTGTGGTGATCCCACTTTCATTCTTGAGGCGGCTGGATTCTCTGAAATACACGAGCGTCGTTGCACTGGTGTCCATTGGCTACCTGGTCGTATTGGTGATCTACCACTTCTTTAAAGGCGACACAATGGCAGATCGAGGCCCGATTAGAGTCGTACAATGGGGAAGTGCCATACAGGCTCTGAGCAGTCTGCCAGTCGTCGTATTTGCGTATACTTGTCACCAAAATGTGAGAGCTGAGGAAAATGCCCCTTATGGATATCATACTAACCCCAGTAGATGTTTTCGATGCTTAACGAGATTAAAGACAACTCCCCACGACAGTATGTTATCTGACCCCTATCTCTGATCTGACCTAACCCTCTACAGAGTTATCAGTGTTATAGGGACTAGCATCGGGTCCGCGGCATTTATATACGTCGTGGTCGCCATCACAGGTTACCTCTCGTTCGGAAACAGCGTTGCTGGCAACATTGTGGGCATGTGTAAGTTGAACTCTCCCAAACGGCCGTTGGTACTTTGACTCAAAGATCGCCATCACAGATATACCATCAGCGGCCTCAACCCTTGGCAAAGCAGCAATAGTCGTCTTGGTGATGTTTTCGTACCCCCTGCAAGTCCACCCCTGCCGAGCCTCCGTCGACGCAGCCCTCAAATGGCGTCCCAGGCGAGCCCGAGGATCAAGCAACTCGCCAAACGGATCGCCTTCCAGGTCCGCTTTACTCCCAACGGTAGCCGGCTCATCCAAGAGGAATGATTCCATGGGCGAAATCCGCTTCGCTGTCATCACGACGATTATCGTCATCTTAAGTTACATAACGGCCATGTCGGTCAATTCTCTGGACAAGGTACTTGCCTATGTGGGCAGCACGGGAAGTACGAGCATTAGCTTCATTCTGCCTGGGCTCTTCTATTATAAAATTTCTGCGCCGGATTCTATTCATCACCAGAGACTTACAAAGGAAGATGATGACGAATATGACGACCGAGAGACTAGCGAAGGCTTGTTTGGCGAGGGACGTCCTAAGCGCAGTGCTTGGAGAGCGACGTTATTACGACGATTGTCACTGGCTTTGGCGATATACGGCGTGATTGTCATGGTGACCTGCTTGATCACCAATACTTTTTTCATTGCGGCACATTGATATAGTGTCGATTCATAATAGGGGGCTAGGAGGAGGTACGGGATTCCGGGCAGTAATGTTAAAGAGGTGGTCTATTTACGAGCATCAGGGGCGCGGCGGTTATTGGAGCTGTCAGATGCTGCGAGGTGACAGCTCAGATTCCATGGTAGGATTGAGCAACAGCATATTTGAGCGATCTTACCGAGCGATTTTCATTTGTCGTCTTCTGTATATAATTTACAAGGTGGATATCAAACGCCTTTGCCGATGCTTTGAATACCTGAGCCCGATTAGGCCGCGAAAAAAAGATCCCCGTAGACAAAACGCCGTACAATGATGAATAACTATACATTCGCTAGGCAGCCGATGCCGCCGGCTCTGCCCGCTGCGCTTCCGTCGGAGGCTTCGTAACAACCGGCTTTTTTGAGATTGGATGTTGGGCGCCCGGCCGGTACTTGGGTTCGAGGAGGCCAATCTGCGACAGAAACACCTATCAATAACCTTTTTCTTTCCCCAAAGCTCGCGAATTCAAGCTGGTTATCTTTGAGGCAAAACGCACCATTGACATGAGACGCCACGCCGTATCTGACGGCTGGGCGCCGACACCGAGCCAGTATTTTGCGCGCGTAGAATCGAGACGGATGTCCTTGTACGGTTTCCCTTCGCCCACCGGCGGCGGTTTGGGAATGGGATCGTAGGTGCCTATCCACAGAACATCGATCAACAAAACAGAGTCGCAAACATTTCGTTTCGTAATATTGATTTGGGCATCATACCGAGGACTTCGATGGGCTTGCTGTTTCGTGCGGATCTGGGGTGATGTTAGTTTTTGCGACCAGAGGGTTTTGGCAGGGGATTTTGGGGGAGAATGTACCGAGCGTGGGCTACGACAATGTTGTAGAAGGGAGCTTTGCGCTTTCCGAAGCGCGCGAGGCGGATTTTGACGACCATTGCATGGGGTGGGGTGAGGCAATGGCGGGAGGGGGATGCTGGAGTTCGCGATGGTGCTGCTTGGGACTTGGGAATAATTCGTGAGGTTGCTCGGACATGGATAAATGGTTGTTCCGAGTGAGGCAGCTGGTGGTGATGCCGTGACATCAGACCAACTTCCAATAAACTGAACACTTCTTCATTTACGCTTCCGTTCACGAGCTGGCAACTTCAATCTCGTTCTCTTCGACAAATCTCGCGCTTGAGAGACCTCCTACTTCGGTCGAATATCATTTGTTTGAAGAAAACCGTTCAAAATGGCTCTCAAGGTGAGTTTATTAAGTCCCTTGTATTCCTGGCAGCTTGCTCGAGCTTGCCAGCCCAAAAGCTTCAAGCTGGCTTTTATGTTTCGCCATTTCCACCACAAATTCTACTGTGATCATGGTCATTAATAGTTTGGATCCGATTTTCCATACAGACGAGCCTGATGATGAGAAGTCTCGTTGGCTACTCAGCATTTAGCCACAGAGCCCAGTCCCGGGCATTGGCTGCTGTTCATATACGCCGAGCTGCTGGAAATGTCTACTCTCCGCGAGGCTACAATGTCTGGTCATGTCATATCTTCCTATCATCTTTTGCTTCTGCTGTTTACGACTCTTCGTTGTAGATTTCAGGGCTTTGGCTGACTTGCCACCCGCAAGACCCTTAACGCCAAAAATGCTGCTGCTCTCGACAAGGACCTGATGAGCGTTGGTGGCTTCTCTCTCGACCAGCTGATGGAGCTGGCAGGGCTGTCAGTATCTCAAGCAGGTATGCTCGCTTTCTTGACCTCGGAGAGGCGTCTGTCTGACGGTGCTAGTCTATCGTCTGCATCCACCAAGCAAAGGTCGAAGGGTGCTCGTTGCTTGTGGACCTGGTAACAACGGTATGCTTTCCCACTTCTGACAAGTCGACAATTCTCTAAAAAAGAAATGTAGGTGGCGACGGTCTTGTTGCTGCTCGCCACCTGTGGCACTACGGGTACAAGCCGACAATCTTTTATCCCAAACAACCCAAGAATGACCTGTATCAGGTAAGTTGATCTGCCCATTCCCTTGAATACGGAGTGCTTGGTCACAAGGAGAAACCTGATCAAAAATCGTCATAGCGACTAGCAACTCAACTTCGTAGTCTTGAGATACCATTCACTGAAGACTTCGATTCGGCCATAGCCAACACGGATCATGTTGTGGATGCCATTTTCGGTAAGTTGTACGACCATACACTGTGTCTCGACGGGGCCCCTAATATAAATTCTGTCAAGGCTTCAGCTTTTCCGGTGAAGTACGAGAGCCTTTTTCGGCCGTTATCAAAGCGCTCGAGGAGACTGCATTGCCCGTCATGGCCGTGGACGCTCCGTCTTCATGGAGCATTGAAGACGGGCCGCCATCGTCCGGGCCGGGAGCTCGATACCAGCCCACGGCGCTCATCAGTCTGACAGCACCGAAGCCGTTGGTGAAGCACTTCCGGGGCAGGCATTTTGTGGGCGGTCGGTGAGTGCTTACTCAGGCTCCAAATCTCCGAAGGCTGTGAGCTTCCCTGTACTAATGGCGTTTCCAGGTTTGTCAGTCCGGAGGTGGCCAAGAAACACGAGCTGGACGTGCCACCGTATGATGGCATCGATCAGGTTGTCGAGGTCGGCAGCAATGGCGAGAGGCTGTGAAGAGTGTTCCCAAGCAAGGACATCAGTCCAAGAATAAGCCAGGATCCCCACGTGGAAGGGGCTTAGTTCGTGGGCTTGTCGACTGGCGCGTCCATTGTATGCAGGTTTGGCAGAGGTCAAAGCGGATGGCGTGCATATCTCCATGAAGTGCGTTGGCCGTCAATTCACACATGCAAATTGGCTGAAATGAATCGAATGAATGATGCAAAGCGCAGACTTCAATGCACATTGAAGTCAATGTTGGCGGGGGGCGTGCTGATATGACAAGCGATGATTTCCGCTATTATTACCATCAATCACGTGCGCCCATTTAGACGTTTATGCTGTGTCTGGAGAAGGCTTGGCTGCATGGCACGGTCGTTGCAACATTCCACAGCCAGCTGCGGCGTCGACCAGCTTTGTCCCGGGTCCTGTGGCCGGCAAGGCTGGGCCCGGCGTGAGCGGCGATTGCCTCCTCGGGCTAGCAGGCTGTGATCTCTTTTGGCCTGCTTTCAGCGAAAGCCTTTCCACCCGTCTGGTTCGCTGCTGAGCCCTCACTTTTAATCTTGCTGCCGTCGTAGAGTGCTCCACGAGAAAAAACGAGTCTGACCGAGCGGCGCACCCCGTCTTCCAGCAGGAAGCGTCAGCCCTGGCCACACAGGCTGATTTCCTAGTGAGCGAGTCCGCCAACAAACAAACAAGCCAGACTCACTTCCGTGACCTCGACTCAAAACCCGACATCATCGCTCGTTTGTTCCCTTCAATCAAGACCCGGCCCCAGCGTGTGCATAACCACTCCCGTCACCACACGCACACCCACCCTCCTCGCCGTCCCGCCTAAACCCCGTATGCCGCAGCGAGGCCGCATCCACTCTCCGAATCCCAGAGGCTGGGCTGCGTGCTGAGCAGTGAGAAAAGAGGCGAGCCGCAATGTCCAAACAGCAGCAGTCTCAGCAGAGGTGCGCGACCTTTCATTCTCACTGGCTACGGGCTACGCCTTGGCCGTGCTGCATCTTACTGACCGCTGAACTCGGTTTTCGCTTGCAGACGGGAATACCACCTCGTCGTCCTCGGTGCAGGTAGGGCCCTCAGTTCTTTAAGTCGACGTAGCACAGGCTGACCGCGTGCGAAATGTCTCAGGTGGGGTTGGCAAGAGCTGTCTTACTGGTACGTGACTGCAATGCGCCCAGCAACATCCCAGCACGTCCAGAGCACGCCTCCTCAATGAAACCCCCAAGCAGCATATGCAAGACGTATGTACTAACCGCCTACGCAGCCCAGTTCGTCCAGAACGTGTGGATCGAGAGTTATGACCCGACTATCGAGGACTCCTATCGCAAGCAGATCGATGTTGATGTACGTGCAGTCCGACTTGTCGCTGAAAAGTTTAGCTTCTAACAGCACGCTCAGGGCCGGTCATGTATGCTGGAAATGTATGCAATTCTCCCCGCCAATTCAAGCGGGCGACTGGCTAACCACCCCCCTCCCAGACTAGACACCGCTGGAACGGAGCAATTTAGTAAGCACCTAATCTCTCCTTGTCTCGCCACGTGATAATCACGTGATCTTAGTCAATCCCAACTGACAATGCCTCGCAGCGGCTATGCGGTATGACAGCCTCTCATCACGCACAACGACGCAGACAGATACTGAATTTGGTGCCACCAGTGAGCTTTACATGAAGACTGGCCAAGGCTTTCTCCTCGTCTTCTCAATCACCTCCCTCTCCAGTCTCGAGGAACTCTCGGAGCTGCGCGAGCAGATCATTCGCATCAAGGATGACGAAAACATCCCCATCGTCATTGTCGGCAACAAGTCCGATCTGGAAGACGACCGCGCCGTGAGCAGATCGCGCGCTTTTGCCGTCTCCCAGAGCTGGGGCAATGTCCCTTACTACGAGACCTCGGCGAGAAGAAGAGGTGAGCAGTTTTTCGTCCAGACCATGATGAATCCCAAGTTTCTCCTCCTCTTCCTTTACCACTTATTTGGTTTGAAGGCCTGGGCAGCGGCTAGGGGGCACACGTGGGAGCTGTGCCTCAGATCCTCGCATATCTCATCCCCTCATCTACATGTTCACATCCATCTTCCCCCAATTCTCATCACCATACCCGTCACTAACATGCCCCCTCCAGCAAACGTAGACGAAGTATTCATGGACCTCTCCCGCCAAATCATCCGCCGCGACATCAACGCCTCCCTAGACTACGACGGTCCGTCAGACTCGCACGGGGTACGGCGCCGCGAAACCCGCTCCGGCCGCCCCCGAAGAAAGAAGAAGGATTCTTCGAAATGCATCATACTGTAAAAAGCAGCACAGTTTCAGTGTACCCCAACACTTAGAAGATTAGAAATAGGCCATTGCAGCAAGTCTGTGTTCTCCAGCGTTGTTGCGAGTACTTTTAGTTTAAGTTACGCCAGAAATGATACCACGGCACTACGTCTCTCTTACACTGCTATGAGATATTTGATGTTTAAAATTTAATCGATGGAGAATCTTTGAGGAATGAGAGAGCGTAAATGGGGGGGGGGGTGTAGGAATGGGCCTGTTGTGGTTCTGATGTAAGCTGTAAGGTGACGGTCATGAGGAGCTTCCACTTGTTTAGCCTATGTTCAAGCTATGAGCCGAGCTATTCTGTTTATGAGAATTACTTTTGATCGTGAGAAGTGATTTTGATCATGAGGATTATTCTTGATCACGAGGAATATTCTTGATTGTGAGGAATAATTCCAAAATCACGAGAAGGCTTTTTTGGCAAGAACCATATCATGCTATTGAGTTGCTCAGCTACGCTAGAGAACCAGAGAGATGACCCCATTTTTAATCCATCGTCGCTGCTGGAGTGGACCTGCCGGCCCCGCGTTTCTAGAAGACAACAAAGAGCCAGCCCCAGTTCCAACGAAAGAAGATTCCTCTAATGTTTCGCTGGTCTCCCGACAAGTGTGTCCCGGAGTAATTAAGTGTCTGCCCAACTCATTCTCAAATGAAAACGCCATGCCAGCCTTCCCCCCGAAAGAGAGAAAGGTAGTGATGAAATGCCCTCCAGCCCAGCCATATCAAAGCAAAAAAAGCAGAAATAAAGCTGTGTACCTAGTAATACGCGAGATGGAAGCGGAAAACATGCGCGCGCGCCAGTGCTGTGAGTTGCTACAGAACAAACAGGGGATGCAGAAAATATGCGAATGCTGCTGGGGAATTTGGAGTGCTCCTTCGCGCCTTATACCGTGCCATGTTGGAATTTCCCCTTTGATATTCTTCCGCCAGCCCGGCCCCTGTCCGAGTCGTACACACGGAAAAAGTGATGTAAATTCCAGTCGCAATGAGAAACCATGAGAAAGAGATAGATCAGATCAATACAAAGGTCTTCCGAAAGCAGCGCAAAAAAGGATAGCCAGTCCCTGCAGTTCTTCCCAAAAGCAACCAGCCCGAGCGCGGGATGCGTGGTATGAAGAACTCCAGACGCGATGAGTAGTAGAATAGATTTTTCGCAGCAGCTTCGATTTCGCAGTGCACCATGAAGAAGAAGACTCTCAACACCACCAGAATGCTTTCACAATGCTTCCGTTCCGCAGATGTTCGTCGCTTCCGTTGCCGGCCGAGTTGATGTTAAAAATCCCTTTCGACAGCCAGCAGCCCAGATTGCAAGCATGATTCCCGTGATAAAGCGCCCGCCCCGTCGCTGTGTTATGTGGCAGACATAGCCCCGTCTGTATGACGAAGAAGCAGAATCAAATCATGAGTCGCAAGCCCCCAGAAGATGCCCGCCCGGTATTGTTGATTTCCGTTTCCCAGTTTATGCTTTGATGCTCCGTTTCGCAATGATGAAAAATCCCAGAACGCCTCGTTGTATCGTCCACCGCCGTGACCGGATGCCAATGCGAATCGTTTAACGGCCCATCATGTATGGGGGAGGGAAACCATTGCTTGGTCCTCCCATCACCGAGCCCTGCTGGCCCTGCTGGCTCTGATGCCCTGCGCCATTCGCATACCCTGTCGGGTTCCAGCCCTGGTGGTTGGGGGCGTAACTGTTTTGGTAGGGATATCCATTGTTCATAGGCATCCCGCCACCATAAGCATTCCTGTTTGGGCGCAAGCCTGGTGGAGCCGCGAGACCCGGTGGCGGACCATGGGCGGTGCTGAAGGACGGTCCTGACATACCACCATTCATCATCCCATTAAAGCCAGGAGGTCCACCTAGTCCACCCATCGGTCCTGGGGGTCCAGCGTTACCTTGTCCCGAACGTACGCCGAGCGGGTTTTTCGAGAAACTAAGTCGGATACCTCCTTTGACGCTGTTATGGAGAGGATGTCCGTAGAGCTCATGCAGTGCTTTGGTCGCGAAAGAAACATCCTCAAACTCCACAAAGCACATAGGTCCATTCTGCTTCGTTCGGAAACACAAGCGCTTATAACCTCTCTGCTTCGAGAACATGGCCTTGAGTTCGTCCTCGGATGTATCGATGGGGAGGTTACCCACGTAGAGAGTATTGCAAGGGGGATTCTGGTCAGCAGGGTTCACGGGTGGGAAATTGTGACGATGGTAGTGTTGGCTTCCAAGCTGGTAGTTCATTGGAGGACCATTGTGGTTCACCATGCCGGTTGGTGACATTGCAGTCATGCGACCCGGTGTCATAGCAGACATTGTTTGTCCAGGCAAATAGGAACTCATAGGGGCGGGTGCTGGAGGTCCCATGTTGGTGTTCAAAGAGAGGTTGGCGAGTCGCGAAACGGGAAGCTGCGGAAGAGTCGATCGACGCTGTTGGTTCAGATTGTGGCCATTCTCAGCATACGCCACAGGGTCCTTCAAGAGCTCTCCAGTCTCGTCATCCTCGGGGGAGTCATTGTTGATTAACGACTTTCCAGTGATGCGCATTCGGTCATTGAGGTGGTTACCGATGGGGGACTGAGGCGAGAAGAGACTCTGGTACCTAGAGGTAGATTCAGGGTTTGGCAGTTCAGTTCCTACGTAAGCCGACTTGTTCATTGCCGTTGGGGAGACGGTGCCGTCCATCGACTGGAACGTAACGTCGAAGCGTCGCGGAGTTGGACCCGCCGAAGAGTTGGTAGAGGCACTGGAACTGCCAGTTCTCGTCGTCGATGGCGCACGGGCAGGCGCCTGACTATATGAGTACGAGCGCGACGGTGTGAGGACTTCGACGATCATCGGGTTGTTGTGAGGCTTGCCATCAAGTAAAGACTTGGCCTCTTGCGCGCCGGCTTGTGTTTTGAAGTGCAAGACAGCGGAGCTGTAGCCTTGGTCTTGCGACCGCTCGCGAGGCAAGACGTCACCATCGATGAATTCTTTCGACCAGACAACCATAGATCGAAGCGTGTCCTTATCGGCCTTGAGTGGAAGGCGACGAATTAAAATCGAACCAGCTCCTGGATTGAAGCCGTTCGCATAACCACCAGCTCCCGTCGCGTTCCTGTAGCCGTCCCGCTCGTAGCCTGCAGACATTGTCATTGATGCGGTGGTAGACGGAATCGTATGCTGCGAGTTGCTCTGCGCCGATCGATATTGATTGTATTGCAATGTCGGTACAAAGGACGAAGCGCTCATGACATGTTTTGGGGGCCTGTTCCCGAGTAGCCTTGATGGATTGCGCCGAAGAAGCCGACAGGTGTTCTGGCCCGTTCAGATGCTTTGTGATGGGTGAATGCGGTATTGCGGTATGCAGGGCAAACGATGAAAGAAAGTGCGTCGAGAAGAGGGGCGGTTTGGAGGGCGTCCAGGATTGATATAGGTTGTGGGTGAGTCGCAGTGTACCGCGGGTTATCTGATATGGGGTGCGCGATGAGGCCAGAGAGTTGGGCGCCGAGGCTGGATTGGCTGGATTGATCGCTGGGCGCGGATACTGGGTCGCTGGACAGTGGTGTGCAGGAGACGGCAGAGCGAAAGAGAGGTCTAGGGATCAGGCTCCGGCTGTGTTGTTCGGGGAACAATGGCAGAGTGCTTGGGTGGTCCTTTGTTCGGATGCGATTCTTGGGGGGACTGCGTTCTGGGTTGGGAGAAACGAAGGGGGCTGCGAGCTGGCAATTGCGACCCGTAGCAGCGCTGCAGCACTAGAGGTAACTCGCGCACCAACCCCTGTTGGTGCCCCAAGTCGGATTGGAGCACCACTTACCACCCACCACACCTGCATCCGCCTATGTCAATGCCGCGCACAAAGTCGAGCTACAGACGGCCGCTGTACGAGGACTTCGGCCCAGGGGCCCTTCTCGAGTCCACGCTCTGGCTTCCATGTTCCTGCCTGTCTGTCGTCGAGCCAGCCGGGTCACGGTCGCAGCTGTCGCCTTGGTGCGCGATGTGCGTCCCCGCGACGCGATAAGGCTGCCACGGCCAGCGATACTTCTGAGCAGCTGGTGGCCGCATCGGGCGTGTGATATTTCTTATTTCTGACATCCGCGAGCGAGCTAGTTTTCCTGGGTCCGGCGCCGTTGCTCGATTTCTCCTAACGGCGAGGTCGCCAATCTGCACGGCTCACAAGGTGGCTTGCTGCCCTGGGACAGCTCCCCACGCGCCAAGTGCGCAGACTGCAGTCACATCCGGGAGCAGTAGTAAGAATTTCTTGCTGATTACTAGGAATAATCATGCTCGGTAAAAATGTTCTTAATTATCGAAGGTATTCCTAACAATCAAGAATTTTCGAAGAAAGCAGTTAAGCATCTGCGACGGGAAGTCAGCGTGTAAAAGGCGTCCTCCCACCCCCACAGGGATATTCCAGTGCTGCCCTTTCCGCGGCCCTCTCGTCCCGCCATCAATTTCCCAGATGGTGTGTCGGCGCCATCTGGCTTAGACTCGACCATGAACATTCCTGCGCTGCTGTCCTCTTCTCCGCGGAGCTTGCTCCGTCCATCTTTGCATTTTCTCATTTGTTGTCCCCAAGGTCGACGGAGCTGCTCGAGAATCGCGAAGAGTTGGAAATTTAGAGAGCGCGGATTGACCTGACGGTGGTGCGAGGCCAGAGTGGGGTCTCGCGCTGCAGCATCTAGGAACGGGACATGTGTGGGGGAGCTTTGCACCTGCTGCCTGGACCGCGCTGGAAAGACGCTTTCTCTCCCGGATGGCGCTTTGTCAATGTCGCAGAGCCGTCTTACGATTGACGTCGCCCTTCCAAGTGCCGCCGCTTCATGGCAGTTGCTTTCTCTAACTTTTAGTCCCTTCCTCTCCTTCAAGGCTGCCGATAGGCCGATCTGCGCGGTCGAGACCTTTGCAGTCTGGATCATCCCTGTCAGTCGCGCATGGACCGAGTGGGGTTTGAAGAGAGATCGTCAGGCAACTACTCCGAACTGTGGGGGCCAGGCATTGACGAGATCTCCAGATTCGAGATTCGACATGTCAACCAGACCATGTCAAATCTTCAGATCTGCTGAAGAACCGCGACGTCATCATCCGGGAACTTTGGCCGTGCAGTAAGTAATCGGCGCTGCCTCCCAAGCCTTCTAATTGTGCGTCTGCAGTCTGCCGTCATGTCCAAATCTTCAGTCCAACGGATTGGCAGTCTGCAGACTGGCAGACCACTCGAAACGCTTCCCCAGACACCAACTGTCGGCTTGATTTTCATGTGACAGTCGGAGTCCAACATGCCCGCCGTTGATTTGGAATAGAGCGTGGCTCGAGCAACTTGGAAAAACGAAACTCGATTATCTGGAAAAGGAATTCGAAACTTCGGACCTCGGACTAACTTTCATGGGAATCACAAGTTTGATGAACAGTCTGAGACAACAGAGCCACTGCAAAGCATCTCAGGTTGCTAGAATTCGGGCCTGTTAGCTACCTACGACGACGTCTCGTGTCTCAGACCACTGTCCCATTGTCCGCTTCTTCTTCTTCTTGGAGGGTCCAATTCGAGGTCATAGATCGTAAGTAACCTAGGCCTCTTGCCAGACGACCGTTCTCACCCAGAGAAATGCTTTTCATTCTCATCGAGAGAATCTCTTCGCTGTCAGCAGAAGTCCCTAGACTCAAAAGTCTTGCACGCCAGTCTCCCCCCGCTGATTCTCATCAGACGGGCTCTTGCTTTCCCACTCCGGTTCCTCGTCATCAAACCATTTCTCCTCGGCCTCTCGTGCTTCTATTACATCCCACTCGTCGCTGTTGTCAACATTCTCATAAGAGAAATCCGGGTCTTCTCCCTTGGTAAAGCATAGGCCCATCTCGTACTCCCATCTGGCCTGGCCCTCTTCTTTATTCGATGGTACTTCCTCTGGGTCCTCGGGAGACATGCTTTCTCGTTCGCTGTCCCTTCCATTCGGCGCATCCTTTCCGTTCGGCACAGATTCCTCGGCCGAATCAGTACTCACATCTGTCGTTTGTTGTAGCGTCTCTTTCTTGTTTGCCAGGGCAGCCAATTTAGCTTCAGATCGGTACAGATCGGCCTCCAAAACACCAGAATATCCTTTGGCGCGTCCGTCCTTCTCTCGTTCTGCCGGAGTCCAGAAGCGCCGAACACAGCGGTCAAACAGCAGCGGATCTATGCAAGGTCAGTACATGGATTCCAAGTACAATGGAATGCATTGGTTTTGTAGGTACCGGCAAGCTCGAGATCGGGGTTGGTGAAGTACTCTGGATGTCTCTCGAGATAGAGTCTCCTGCGGTTCTTGACACGGATTTGCGCGTCACGGCGTGTGGCCTTGTCGTCTGGCCCTTCATGGCCAGGCGTATTAGCCAAAGTCATTTTGATGTCGTTGTAGTCAATTGGGTGAAGTAAAGCATGGATTGAAAGTTGAGACTTTGCCACAACCTTGTCGGCCCACAGCCTCTTTTTTGAGCTGCGATAAGGAATCTCGAAAAATGGCCCAAGCTCCTTGACGAGCTCGGACTCGGAGGTTACGGGGCTACCCCAGGCTGACGCGATTTCCAGGGCGGGCCAAGACACCAACATGTTTTACAATAATCTTTGTACCACAATTATTAAAGATCAAAGCTGCAAAGGCTAAATACGAAGCCATTCACCTAGCCCGAGTTTTGCCGTTCGCTTTCAAGGCTTTATAGCATGTCGACCACCGAACCCCAGAGCCTGCCTTCCCCGCCGTTTATTAAAGTTTCTGGCGTGAATAACTTCAGAAATGCCGGAGTAGGGCTTCCCACAAATAGCGGTTTGTTTCATGTTTGTGGTTCGATTCGTGTTCGTTTTGGCACGAATACAAATACGAATATACCAAATTTTTCACGAATTTATTTATAATATTCGTTATATAAATCATGCTTTAAAAGGCTTTAAAATGCTATAGAATTAATTTCTGGCTGCTAATTTGGGTGTGGAAAATTAAATTTGTATAGGTATAATATAAAAAAGGTTAAAATAGGGATGTCTGATTTTTATATTTGATATTAATTTAATTTTTGGGTAAATTAATTAAAATCCCTAAATTTAATAGAATTATTTAATATTTAATATTCCGGTGTATTTAACTTTATTGGAAATAATTGATTTTTTAAACTAATAAAAAGTTAAAATCTTAATATTATTTAATAGCCATTTTTTTTTAAAAAGAATTATTTAAAATTCCCAAGTTTAATTAAATTAATCTTTGTTTTTGCAATTATTTATATTGGAGTTTTTTTAAGGCAAAGAAATTTTTGGATTAATTAAATATGGAAATCTAAGCTTAAAAAGTAATTATAATTTTATAATTTTCCCTTTATATATATATATATATATATAAATAATATTAATTGTTTTATAGATTTTAGCTTTAAAAACCATTTTTTAATTTTAATTATATTCCTGCAGCTATTAAATATTTTTTACAGCCAATTTTAAAAGCTGGGATAGCTAAGTAATTTTGCGCGGTTTTTGCTAGGATTGGAAAATCCTTTTTATAATTTTGCCATTAGATTATAAGCTAATTTTTATTTATTTTAAGCTTTTTAGAAATTTTAATTAGTCCAAAATTAAAATATTTTTCAATTTTTAACCTTTTTTAAGCCTTTTTTACCATTTTATTTTTAAATATATTTTTAAATATATTATTAAATATATTATTAAAAATTTCAAAAGTTTTAAAGATTTTGCTAAAAGACTATAGAATTTGAAAGAATAAAAAGCAAGCTATAAAGGTTGTATTTTTTTAAATAGCCATTATAATTTTATTTATAATCTATTATAATAGTCAAAAATAAATTGGTAAATAAAGGTGCGTTATATATATTTCTTAGCTATAAAGAATAGCCGCTGCCTTTTTTAAATAAAAATAGCAATGTTTAAATATTATACGCTAGGAATTTTGCTTAGTTTTTTTAATAAATAATATTTGCTTTTTGCGTATTTTTAGCGCACGTGTTTTATAAAATGCCCGTAAGGCGCGTTTTTTAGCCCCGTGTAATATAATCCGCTTAGCGTTAGCTAAAAAAAAAGATTTTTAAAAAGGGTAGCGGTTTTATAATATAAATTAAAAAATATAGCAATATAATAAATATTTATTTTATTAGCAAAAATATAATATTTTTCCGGTTTTATTTTGGCGTTTTTAATTACCGTGCAAATATATAGCTTGATTTTATATTAAAGGCCTTTATTTTTTAAAATTTTATTAAACTATTATTAATTCTATAATATAAAATTAAGCTAAAATTTATAAAAAAATCTTTTTTGAATAGAAATAATATAATTTTATAAAAAGGCTCCAAAATTTAATAAATTTACTTTAGCGTTTACTATTTTTTTTAATAAAGGTAGGGAATCGGTTATATTGCTTAATAAATATAATAATTTATTAGTGGAGTTTTAAAGCCATATTAATTATTAAAAGAATAAAATTTTAGCGGATTTTAATATTTTTGAAAATAAAAATAGGATTTAAACCGGCAGCCTTATAGAAATTAAGCTATATTTAAAGCCTCTAAAGGTTCAAGTAAATTTATATCACCAGGGTTTAAAATATAATAATTGCAGATTTTTTAGTGATTTACTATCTATTTTTTAAAGCTTTAAATTGATTTTTTGATTTTGTTTGGCTTTTAGATTTTAATTTCGTTAAGAAATTTTAATAAATAAAATTAACGATATAAATTAGGTATTAAATATATTTATTTGGAAATTTAAAAAATAGATTACCTTTTAAGCAATTATTATATAAGGCAATATAATATATTTTATTATTATTTGCGTTAGTTTTAATAACGGCGAGGATTTTGGACTTGATTTTAAGTTTATAATTAATTTTAATAAAAGCTTTTGCTTGGTTTTTATTAAAGTAATTGCTATAAAGCTTTTTAAAATTAAAAATAAGCTTTTTATAAAAATGGTTTTTAATAATATAATGTTTTATAATTTCCAATATATTTTTATTATTTTCGAAAATTTAAGCACTATAAAAAATAGCAATTGTTTTATATTTTTGCTATAAATAATTTGCTAGTTTTGAATAATTAAAAATAAATTTTATTTTTATTTATTAGGCTATAATATTAGCAGATTTAAAAGGACGCTTAATACCAATATTTTTAAAAATAATTTGAAATTTAAAATGCTTAATAATATTATAATTTTGCTAGGTTTTAATTATTTAAATTATTAAATTCCAATTTAAACTGGCTTTAATTTTATTTTATTTTGAATTCGGAATATATTAGCGAGATTATACTAGCGAGATTAAAGCGTAAATATTAAAAGAAATATAGTAATATTGGTAAAAAGATTATAGGATTAATTTGGAAAAAAATTAAAAACCTGGTATTTAATGTTTTGTTTTGGAAAAATACCGTATTTTTAAAATTATTTATTAACATTTATTAGAAATATTTAATACTGGAAATTAAAAATTAAACATTATAGCCAAGCTTTTTACAGCAATAAGTTATATTTTATTGCAAATTATTAAAGCTAGATATATATTATATTATTGTAAAAAAATTATTTTTAAAATAGTTTTTTCATTTGCCTCGATATTAATAATGCTTTATAAAGGGCTTAATTCAAATTTATAGCCTAAAAGTAAATGAAAAAGCTTTATTAAACGAATTAGCAATAAAATTAGTAATTTAAAAAAGGTGCTGGGTAGGTTTAAAAAGGGAATTAATAAGTTTTTGGCTATTTTTATATTAGAAATCGATTTTTCAACAATGATTTTTATAAATTAATTTAAAGATTTTTAAAAATTGTAAATTAAGGCCGATTTTTTTTAAAAATTAATGCTAAATAAAAAAGCTTATTTATTATAATTATTTTGAAATGATTTTTTTAAAATGATTTTTTTGAAATGATTTTTTTATATTTTTATTATTTTTTCTTTATTATTGCTGGACTTAAATAATAAATAGTTAAAATTTCCAAACTTTGCCGAAATTTTACTAGGGGGTATATTGGAAATAATGCCGTTAACATTAATTTAAATCCCTTTATTTAAATTGCGATAATTGGATTTGGGAACCTTGCGAAAGGGTTTTTGGATAGGCTATTATTTTTTTATAATTATAAAGTATTTGAATATTAAAAATTTCAAAAAACAGTAAAATATAGTGTTTTTATTAAAAATTTTGCATCGTCTTAATTTTTTGCCAGCGTTATTTTTTGCTAAATTTATATTATTATTTTTATTATAAATTACGAATACGATTACGAATATTCGTTGCAATTTAATCACGATCACGAATACGAATACGAATAGCATTTAATATTAACGAATTTTATTTATAGCGAGCCCTACGCCGGAGGCTATGCCTCCGCTTTGGCTTCCCAGCAGTTTATCCGTCGGGGTATAATCTACCGCTTAGCTTAGCTCGCAAATATAATATTTAAGGGTATTAAAGGTCTTAAATATATCCAAATGGTATTTAATTATTTAAAAATAGGTCTCGTGAAATAGGCGCGCAATACCAAATATTTAAAAATAATAAATCTAACGTAATTATTTTTCGAATATAGCTTTAATTTATAATAATATTATTATTTCTGCCCAAGTGCGCAGCTGCAGCTTTTTCAGTTAAGGTTTCAATTATTTTAAAGCTATTTTCAATTTCACCACTACCGCTATAGCTTTAATACGCCGCCGCCGCTTCGCCGCTATCGTTCTCGTAGCTGCCGTTTGCAAATATAAATAATAGCGGCGTATTATAGCCCGCAGGCAATATTTGGTATTTTATAAATACCTTTTTTGCGATTTTATTTTTGAAACCATGCCTTTTTAAAATACAAAACGGCATTTCCAATAAATTAAAAATATAGCCTATTTTTAAACTCTAATTTACCCTGGTTAATTATTAGTATATTTGCAAATTTACACGCGAAAAAATCAAGCTATTGGCTAAATTTTTTAATTTAAAAAACCGGTTTTGCCCTAAATACCGATATTTCTCTAGCGTTATTATTGCCCTATATATAGTATTTTGCCGGCTTTTATTTCCCGGCCAATTTATCGACAAAGCCTTTTTTCTATTTACACGAGACGAATCCTAGCTTTTCCAAATTTTTAATAATACAATGATTTTTTCTAAAATAACGCTAGCGAGACCTTTTAAAATAATACCCTTAATTAAGTAATTACAATAAATTAAAGGAATTTAAGAGGGCAATAAAAAATATAAATAATAAAAAGCAAAGGTATATTTAAGGTTTTATAAACGGTATTTTTCATGGATTTTGCAATCCAGGAAAATCGAAGCTTTAAAGTTTTATATATAATGGTTAAAAACAATCTACTAGTATAAAGCATTAGGTTATTATTATATTTAATAATTTAATGTTTTTTATTTAATTATAGCGAGTGAGTAGCTAGTAATAATAATGGTATAAGCTATTGGTGGCTGCATTAAGCATTAGCTTATACCAAAAGCTGACGATATTTTTATTATTTACGAAAAGAGCTTTTTTTATATACTTTAAATATACCATTACTACTATTCCTAACGCTAGCTAGCTTTATATAATTTTATTAAACCAATACTAATTAGTATTTTTTTATACTATTTATACTGGACAAAAAGCTATTTATACAATTTAAAAGCATTTATAAAAAATACGCAAAATATTAAATACTTGCCTTTACTTTTTAATCGCTGCGTTTATTATCCATTTTATCGTCGACTATTTTTTGGATTATAAAGATTGGTATTTTGCGACATTCGAATTTGGCAACTAAAATTTATTTTACTCGCCAAGCAAAGGCCATAATTATTAAAACCCAATTCTTTCTTTCGCCTTTATATATATATATTTTAATTATTACCATTTATTCGTTTTTTATTTATTACGAATTTTATTAATTATTAAATCCTATTATTAAATTAATCTTTTTTTTATTATTATTCTTATTATAGCAAAATTCTATATTAAAAATTAAAATAATAAAACATTTGCCAATGGTATAAAAAACAATTTTAATTTTTTTTATTTGTATATAGCATTTATTAATTTTTCCAAATAAGTTTTTTTGCTTAATACAATTATTAATTATGAGTAAGCCAAAAATTATATTTTATATAAATTTAATATAAATTAAAAAACCATTTATATTTAGCAAATTATTTTTGCCTTTATGCTTTATTATTTTTAAAAACTATAAAGCTATTGGTTAAATAAATGGCGCTTTTTAAAGGGATTTTAAAAATAATTTTAATATCTGGATTTTTTAATTATTTGTAATAATAGCAAAATATATCCGCATTATAATAAAAAATCATTTATATAATTATAATATATATATTTTAATTATTGGCCCGCGCTTTATTATTTTTAATAGCTTATATAAACCATTAAATTGGCCAAAAAATAAGCTTGCAAAACTTTGCCAAATTCGTTATTCTTTTTTTTAAAAAAAATTGGCACTATAAGTTTTATCGCTTTCCAATTCCCAAGCCCATTAATGGCAAATTTATAAGTTTTTTTATCGCTTTAAATTCCATTCCTATCCGATAATTAAATCTGCTAATACCAATCAAATTGCCGATTATATTGAAAGAAATTTACTATTTGCCAATAATAACTTTATTTCTAATAAAAGCTTTTAAATTGCTTTTAAATAATTTAAATAAAAAAGTATTTGAATCCGCTATTTTTGCTTTTTTTAAAATTTTTAATAATAAATTTTTTAATTAATTTGCCGCTTTTTTGATTTTATTATTTTTAGGCAAATTTCAAAACTCGCTAAAGCATATAAAAATAATAAAATAAAATACAGCAGCAAAATATTTAATATTTATGAAAAGAATTGTATATATTTGCGAATTTATATTATAAGCATAATATTTTTATTAAAAATATAATAAATGCATATTTAATTATATTAATTGGCAAAGCTAATAAATTCTATTTTAAGCATTTATCTAGTAAACGCTTAATTATTTGGCAAATGGTTAAATAAATAAATAAAAATTTTAAAATTGGTATTTATTATTTTCAATATTTTAATTTTGAGCAAAATTTAAAATACATTCGCATTATTAATAATTTTGCAAATGTCAATAAATCTTATTTAAAATTGCTTTGAAATTCTATTTATTAAATTTAAGCTTTTTTAATAAAATTTGCGTAAAATTTATAAAAAGAAAACTCTCCGCAATTAATTAATATTTGCAATTAAAAATATTTCTAAATTAAAATTGGCTTTAATAAACAAATTTATTAGCTATAGGAATTTCTGCAATAATTTTTATAATATTATTATAAATCGGCAAATTATTGATAAATTAAATGCTGGCCAATATTTTACCAACTATTAATTTAATTTTTTCTTTTTGCTTTTAAAAATATAAATAAAAGCTATGCTATATTTGCCGAAAATTCAATTACTAGTTTATTCGTTATAAAAAGCCCAATTAATGCAAAAGATTTAAAAATCAAAAAGGTATTTTTTAAAGCATTAATTAAGCCTTTATTATTAAAGCTTATCAGGTTTTTCCTTAGCAAATTAAAGATTTTAAATTACTAAATAATTTTTTTTAAAACCAATTCTGCTTTAATGGGCCTTTTTATTGCTATAGTTAATAAATAAATAATTTAAAATATTAAAATTATAAATAAATAAAAAATAAAAACCGCTTTTATATTATTTTCAAATTAATATATAATATCCATATTTTTTAATTCCATCAATTTTGCCAAAATTGCGTTTATTTTTGCTAATACTGCTATTTTCTATATTTTTATTAGCAATTAGCTATTTAATTTAAATATTTTTATAAGTTTTAAAATTGATAAGCTATTTATTTTGGCTAATTGCTATTTTGCTAATATTTTTAAACTATTATATTAAATAGCAAAGCAATTAATATTTTTATAAAAAATTATACCTGCTTTGAAAATAGATATTTTTAAACCTGGTAAATATTATATTATGTTTGGCAAAAATAATACTAATATCCTAAATATAGCTTAAATTTTAACACTGTTTATTATTATAGATTTTTATATTATTAATGCGAAAAAAAAACAATTTATATTAATAATATAAACCATTTAAAAATTAAATTTAACTGTTATAATACTGACCCTAGGTGCCTTAGGCACGTGCCCCGGGCACGCGCCGCGCGCCCCAAGCCTTTAAGCCTTAGCCTTATATACTAGGCATATATTTTTAGCGCTTTGCGCTAGCTTGCAGGACTTTTAAAATCCTGCAAAGTTAGAAATTTCCATTTCCAGCTTATAATATTGCTTTATTCTAACCCTTATTTTGCCTTTAAGCTACTATAATAATTTATAAGCTTTTTTTATTAGCTAATTTAATTTAAATTCCTTTAAAATAATTATAGCCTATTATTTTGCAAAAGAACGGCAGCCTAAAAATTACGCAAATCCCAAATCTATTCCAAACCCAATTCTAAACCTTGCGCACCCTTACCCCAAACCCTATAATTTAATAAATCCTGCAATCCTTAAGCCAAAAGTTTTGCGCTATATCTCTTATATCTATTATAATTGCTGCAAATGCAATAGCTAAGCAATTTAAAATTATAGGATTTTTATATTTTAAAACCGCCTCTAAATATTTTACCGGTAAAAAAATAAAATAATATTAATTTCAACGCCGCTTTCTTTTAAAAAACTCCTTATTAATTTTATAATTTAAAACTATACCCATTTAAAAACCCTTTTGCACAATATTAATAAGATTATAAATAATTTATTTAGCTAATTCAATAGCAATAAAAAAAGATTAATATATATATAGTTAAAATTATTAAATGTTAAAATTAGCTTATCAATATTAAAGCAATTTTTTTTATTTTTTTTTAGCTATTTGCGCCGCTATGCCAAAAATCCTGAAAATTTTACCAAAAAGATTTTTTTTAAAGAGTTAAAAGAAATTTTTAATTTAAAAATCGGAATTGCGCCGCGCTTTTTAAATTAATAATACCATCTATAATAACAATTATAGATAAATTTAATTTATGGCCAAAATAATTAAAGACAAAGCTATATACCAATATTATATAAACTTTAAAGAATTATTATATATTTAATTTTTTTTAAATAGCCTTGAAAAAATATAGAAGCTTTATATAATGCCTTAATAAAAACCTATATTATTTTAAACAAATAGAAAAAAGCTAAAAAAGCTTTAAAAACGCTAAAAATAAAGAAATTAAAGCTTTGCTGCATTTTATTTTAAATTTAAATTTAAGGTATAATTGGCTAATTAATTTAATAAAATAAAAATTATATAACTATATAATAAAATTTTCAATATTTTAGCTAATTATATTAAATATATTTAAAAAAAGAATTTGTGAATAATAAATATATTAAATGGGTAAAACGTTTTTAGCATATTAATAATTATATTAAAAAAAACTATATTAAAAAACTGTAAATTATAATTAGCAAAGCCTTTAAATTTAATAAATTAAAAGAAAAAGGCATCAATATTAATAATAATTAATTTAAGGCTTTTATCCTAATTTCTGCAAATTAAATTTAAAAATAGTTTAATTAAAATAACCTTATAATTTTAAATATTATATCTATTGCTATTTGGATACTTTTTAAAGCCTAGCAATAAAAATATTATTATAAGCATAATTTTTGCTTTTATTGCAAATAATTAAAAAATTAAAGCCGGAAATACGTTAAAAGACTGGCCGCAAATGCCAAAAATATAGCTAATAGCTTTACTTTTGGCAATTAGTATAAAACAAACCAGCCTTAAAGCAAATACTTATTTATATTTAATTTTAAAAATTCCAAATTCAAAAACAAAATAGGGCTAGCATTTGGCTATAATAAATAAAACAATTAGCTAAAAAAATATTTAAAAAAAATATTTTGCTAATTCCAATTTTTCTTAATTTAAAAATTTAAAATATATTTTCCCTTTTTTTAAATTTGGCCAAAATAAATATCTTCAGCCGGGAAATAGCAATTCTTTAGCCTAAATTACAGCTGAAAAATATTAAAAAATATATTATTAATTAATATAGCACTTTTATAGCTTTAAAACCTATAAAATAAAACATTATTCCGCATTTGTTTTAGCAAAGCCTTATAATTAATACTGGTTATTTTTTTAAACAATATATAAATTTACTTATAAAAGCCTTAATTAATAGCAAATATTTTAGCATTGGTTCTATTAATAAAAAACTTACCAAACTATATAATTTATTTTCATTAATTTTGTTTTAGCCTAGGCTATTAATTTTAGCTAATAAAAAACCTACTTTCCCGGTTATTTAAATTTTAATGGCGAAAATCGCTATTTTTTTAAAAAAAAATATAGGCCTTTTTTTTAATTTTTCAAAATAATATTAATTATTTTTGGATTTTTATAGCTGGAAATTTATAATTTAATTATTGATTAAATTAAAAAAAAATATTAAAGTCAAAAATATTATACTAAAAAATATTTTCCAAACGGCTATTATTTAGCATTAATATATTTTTTTATAATATTTTATTAAAAACATCCAAAAAAATCCAATTTTTAAAATACTATTTTTTATATTTTCTAAATTAATATTTTCTATATTTATATTTATATTTTATTTATCATACAAAATGATAAAAAAAAGCTAATATATTTAAAAAAAAGCACCCTTTTTAAAATTAACTAAATGTTTATATTATAAAAAACAAATCCGAATTTAAATGGATTTAAAATCAAGGCCTATATAATACGCAATAATTTTTCCAAATTCTGATACCCTACCAAAAGAATAATAAATAAAATCCATATTATTACCAAAAGAATAGGAAAGGCAGTATTCCTGCTATTAATACCTTTATTTATGCTTTTTAACTGATATTAAAAATCTATTAATTTAAGCTAAATATGAAAAATATTAAAATAAATGCTATAATTAATTTTATTATATTTGTTCGCCAAAAAAATCCAATATGTAAAAATTATTTGAAAAAAGATTAAAGAATATTTTAAAATTAAAAAAATCGCGCATTCGGTAGAAAAAACTTTTAAAATTACCAAATTTAATATAAAAGAATATTTTTATAGGCCAGAAATATTTAAATAAATTATGCCTTTTATTTTCACCCGCTTATAATAATCTTTTAGCCTTTAATTAGTTTAGGCAAAAAATCTATAATTTTTAAAATATATATAAACTAAACTAAATTATAGAAAATAACTATTGCTAAATTTATAAAAAAAAAGCCTCGCTTAAGCAATAATAAAATTTAAAATAAGCTTTTTAAATGGCTTTATAATATATTAAATGCCTTTTTTTTGTAAAAAAGCCAATAAAGTATTTCTTAAGCAATTATAAAATTATAATATTAAATTGTTATTTAATATAAAACCATTATATAATAAAACTTAGCCTTTTTTATTAAAAGAAATACACTAAAAATAGCTTAATAAGCAATTTTTTTATAAATTTATTTAAAAATTAAAATCCAAATGCGCTATATTGCTAATATTAGCCGCTAAATTATAAAAAAAAAAAAAACTACCGTTAAAAATTATTATTCCCTGCCATTAATTAGAAAAAACTTAAATGCTATATATAAAGCTAAAACTTATATTAAGCTTAATATTATTGCAGCATTTAATAAATAATTAATAATAAAAAATAAAAAATAAAAAACAGCATTTATTACCCGCTTTAAATTTTTAAATTATTAATTATGCCTTTTAAATTTTATAATATTTCAGCTTTGTTTTAATATTATGTTAATAATGTTTTATTTACTTTATTAAATAAGATATATATAATTTATTTGAATAATTTAAAAAAAGATTAAAAACTAGATTCGGAAAATAATCCGCCGCTTAAAAAATACCGGTTTTTAAATTAATATTTTTAAATATAAATTTAAAATTATTTGTATTAAATATTTAGGCTTTTATATTATACCAAACGACATAAAAATAAACTCAAATAAAATATTTACTATTATAATTTAAAAACCACCAATTTTTAATCGAAATTCCAGAAATTTATAAAATTTATCCAGATTTTTTTCTAAAATAACTAAGCCATTAAATAATCTAATTAAAAGAAAATTAAAAATTAAAAAAAGGCTTAATAAAATGCTTTTAATAAATTTAAATAGGCATTTATTTTTAGCCCCAATTCTGCCTTTTTTTAACTAGAATAAACGAATAATTTTAAAAACGGACGCTTTAAATTACGCTTTAAAAAAAGTGCTTTTTTAATATAAAAATAATGGGATTTTCCGATTCGTAATTTATTTTTATAAAATTTATAATAAGGGATTTTTGGCTATTATTAAATACTTAAAACAATAAAAATCGAAAATTTAAAAACTATTGAAAAAGATTTAAATTTAAATTAATTATGATAATTTAAAGTATTTTATAATAATTAAATAGCTAAATTAAAAATAAATTTATTGTTTTAAAAAAATTTCTAGCTTTAATTTTAAAATTATTTATAAATTAAAATCCTAGGCAATAAAGCTAAATATATTAAGCAGGCTTTTAAAAACCCAATTCTAATATATTAAAAATAAAAAATTCTAATATAAAGTAAGAATACTAAAATTAAAATTAAAATTTTTATTTAAAGCATTAAAAAATCTAATAACGGATTTAAAAAAAAACAGCTTGCTTTAATATTAATTTTAAAATTAAAATTAAAATTAAAAAAACCAATTAAAAAGATTATTAAAATAATATATAAAAAAATAAAAATTATGATATTGGCATTAATAGCCCTAGAAAATAGAAAATAAAGAATTTGGCCAAAAAACTTGCATTAGATTTTTAAAAAATAAATAAATTATATTAAAAAACCTAACAAACGCAAATCAAATATAACTATTCCCTAATACCCCTAATTTGGCAATTTAAATTGTTCATAGGCATTATTTTATAGTTATAGCTAAATATTTAAAAAGGGTTAAAATTTTAATAAATATTAATCAATATTATTAATAGCCCAAAATATTTTAAAATATTGCAAAATATATTGAAAAATATAAATTTTATAATAAAATTAAATTTTTCAGGCTATTATTATCCGGACTTTTATAATTCTTACCGGTTCCTTTTAGGGCTTAATTAAATATTTTAATAAATTATATTATACCATTGCCTAAATGCATTAAAAATAGCTATAGCTACTAATATATTATTATAATAATATACAAATTTACCAAAATACGCTTTTTTTATTATTATTATAGGCCTTAAAATTAAAAAGCTTGCAAAAGCCTTTATTAATAAAATTTATTATTTTTATAGCATTTTCAATAATATTATTTTAAACAAAAAAAACCTAATTTAGTTTTTAATTTTAAAAGCACCTATTTAAAAGGCTAAAAGTCGAATTAAAACCATTATTTTTTTATTTCAAAATAAACGCATAAATTAAACAGTTTAATATTTATTTAAAATAATATTTAAAAAGCATTATAATTTTTGCCTAAAATAATTGGGTAAATTAGCTATTATTAATAGAATTTGCTTTTAATAATTAAATATTTAAAATTACGGAAATGATGTTATTTTTTGCTAATTACGAATTTTATTCGCAAATAAATATAAAGCTATTTTAGCCCTGTCTTTTAAATATAATTTTAATTTAAAAATGACTTTTTTATAAAACCAAGATTATTACAAATTATATAAAATAAATTTTTATTTAATTTAAAATGCTGGCTTAATAATTAATTAACCATTATAAATAAAATGCAAATATTTACCGTTTGAAAGCCCCGGCTTTTAAAATGAGCCAATATATTTATATTAATATTAAAAATACAAAACTCAACCGTTTTATAAAAAGAAATAGGCCGGGCTATAAAAAATATTTAAAATATATAAATAAGCATAATTTCTATTTTTTTTTAATAATGTAAAATACTTTTTTATATTTTATATATATTTTTTTTAAATTAAAGCCAAAATCAAAAAATCAAAATCAAAATAAAACTAATAAGCTGAAAAGCAAAAATATTAAAAACAAAATACTAAAAAAAGAAATATAAAAAATTATTAAAAAATAGAAATTTAATAGCGTTTTAAATATTTATAATTCAAATATCCGCCTAAATTAGGGCTTGATATATTATATTAAATAAATAAATTATAAATTAAGCTAGTAATCAAAAACAGATTTTTAAAGCTTTAAAAAATATTTATAAAAATAATATTAAAATTACCTAAATAAATTAAAATTTCTAGGCTTTTTTATTAAATAGGCCTTGCAATATAGCAAAAGCATATTATAGCCAACCGCTATAATATAAGGGATCGACCTAGCACAAAATTCTAACCAATCTATAATTGCATTTAAAAAAAAGGCCTAAAAGAATCGCCGTATAAATAGCAAAAATAAACATAGCTATCCTAAATAAAAGAGGACGGCCTAAAAAGGGCATAATTTTAAGCATTTTAAAAAAAGGATAATTAGTTTTATAAAGCCTATTAATTATAATTAAAAAATACTAAGAAACTTTTAACGCTATTTAGAATAAATAGCAATTTGATTGAAAAAAACTATTATAATACTAATCTTAAATGCTTTAGGCATATACCCCGGGCACGCGCCACACGTCACGCGCCCCAAACCCTTAGCCTTTAGCCTCATATACCAAACACGTGCTCTTAGCGCTCTACGCTAGCCTGCAAGACCCTTAAAATCCTATAGGGTTGGAGATTTCCGTCTCCAGCTGATAACGTCGCTTTACCCTCACCCCTGCTTTGCCTTTAAGCTGCCGTGATATTAACAATCTTTTAAATAAATTAATTTAAAACAATTTAAAAATTAAAATTATTTGCAAATTGAAATATTTATAGCTTTTCTTTTAGCAATAACCATTTTTTTTGCAAACTTTTTTATTAATCTTTATTTTTACTATTGCCAAGCTCTATTGCATTTACAATATATAGGGCTATTTTGGCAAAAGAAAATTAAAAATATTATAAATTGCGCTGGCATAGATTTTAATTACGCAATAATGGAAAAAATTATTAAATTTTATTATAACTGCCAAATATCCAATGATTTTTTAAACAAATTTAAATTAAAGCTTTTTAATAATTTGAATTTCAATTATAAAATTATAATAAATATTATTATTATTAATAGCTATAACATGCTTTATATTATCAATTTTGCAATTGGCTATCAAATTGCAAAATTTCAGCCTTTTAAAATTATTAAAAATATTTAGAAAGTGTTAAACGGGGCCGAGGAGGGCGCCCTGCGGGCACCCTATAAGGCACGTGCGCTAAAACTGCATAAAAGATAAGCATTGCTTATTAAAAAAGCTAAGCAAGGCTTTTAGCGCATAATATTTAAACGCTGCTACTTTTATTTAAAAAAAACAGCGGCTATTTTTTATAATTAAAATATATATATAATATATTTTTATTTACCAATTTATTTTTAATTATTATAATAAAATAGCCGCTTTTATTTTAAAAAATAATAATTTGGCAAAATAATAATTACTTAATTTATTAGCTATAAATCCAAGAATAATCCTATTTATAAAAAATTTGTTAAAATATTTAAAAACCAATTTCGCTTAATTTTAAAAAAGATTAATATTGGCAGCAATATTAAGAAAATTTATATATCAAATTAAAAAACCGCGTTTAATAAAATCAATAATGTATTTATTAATAATATCAATAAAAGCGCTGCTAATATTAATAATTAAAAATAGTCTAAAAGCCTTTTTGCTTTAAATTAAAAATTGTTTAATAGTCCTTTTTAATTAAATAGACAAGCTCTAGCTAAAAACCAAAGCAATTTAATTAAAGGCCAAAACGGCCCAATTAAAAATACAAATACGCCGCGCAAAAGCAGAATTAATTAAATTTCCATTTCCGCTTTCGCTTTAAATTTAATTCAAAATTAATTTAATTTAAATTTAAATAATTTTGCAGCTATTTAATAACTTATTTAAAAATTTGAAGCTAAAACAAATTGCAAAATTGCAAGCTAAAATTTTTATTTTTATTTGCAAATACAGTTTATTTGGCTTAAATTTTAATAATAATTAATTAATTGCCAAAAGAAATTATATATTTAAAAATCCCCGCATGCTAGATATTAAGCTATATTATATATATAATATATATAAATATTATAAATAATTTAATTGCCTATAAAATTATTTTGATATATAATTTTTAATTTTCCTTTTCAAAAATAATATAATTTGTATTTATTATGCTTTAATTGTATAGCAATATTATTAAAAAAAAGCAATAAATACAAAGCAATAGCGTATATTATATATATTAAATCAATTTGTTAAAAAAAATTAAAAGAAAAATTAAACAAAAATCTATTGCAATATAAGAATCTTGTTTTTTTATATAAAAATATATTTTTTATATTTTTTAACAATTAAGTTATTTTTAAATTTCGCAATAATATTAAATAAAACTTTATATTTTAATAAAAGAATTAATTATAAATTAATATATAATATATATTTAATACAATTGAAAATATCAAATGCAAATATATATTTAATTTTTAATTCAAAATTCAAAATATATTGAATATAAATAATTTTAAAGAATGTTATAATAATTATATTAAATTATGAAATCCGTATAATATTTTAAATAATAATATAATTAAAATTAATACTGGTTTTTTTTTATATTTTAATTATAATCTTAATAATTATAATTTATTTAATTGCATTTATAAAAAATATATATATTAAAATTATTAAAAATCTAAATATAAAATTTGCAAATACAAATAATTTAGCAATAAAATATATCTTCCAAATAGCAATAGCTTTAGCGGCTATAAAAGAAAACCCAATTACATAAAAATAGCTTTAATTATAATTAAAATTATAATAATTATAATTAAAATAAATATAATTAAAATCCCTTTATAAAAATTGCAAATAAAATCCCTAATTTTGTAAATTACAAATATAAGTAGAATAATTAAAAGAAATTTGCTAATAATTATTTAATTTAATAATTTCCCTATAACGCAAAAGTATATAATAATTAATTGCTTAATTGCAATTACTATTTAAAATATAATTTCCGCTTTCGCTTTTATTAATAATAAATTAAATGGAAATTTTATACTATTAATATTTGCAAAGAAATAAAAATAAATTAACGTATATACGCAATATATATAAATTTGCTTTTTTAATAGAAATAAAATAAAAATTAAACAATATTGTAAAATTTTTATTAAAATTTTTAATAATAAAAGCAATATAAAAAACCAAAATATTAAAATATATAAAATATTTGCATATTTATATAATTTGCTTTTAAATATATCTTGATTCAAATAAGCAAATAATAAATATTATAATTAAGCTAAATTCAGCTTTATTTATAAATGCCAAATTAAATATAAAGTTATTATTTAAAATAAATTAAAAAGATTAAAAAAGCTAAATATAATAAATAGAAATATATAAGAATTAAAAATATAATATTAAATTGTATAAAATAGTATTTAGGAAAATAAATCAAAAATTTGTTTTATAACAAATACCGCAAATTTAAATAAAAACCTTATTATATATATATTAAGCAAAGTATTAAAATTCTAGTAAAATAAAATAAAATTTTAATATATTAAAATTCTAAATCACCAAATATTAAAAATACCCGTAAAAAGTATATAGCAAAATTAAAATTAAAAATTAAAATTAAAAAAGTTAAAAAGAGTTAATTATTTTAATAATACTTTTAATATAAAAACAATTAATATACTATTTGTATATTTGAATTGGAATTATTTTATAAAAACCAAAATAATTTATTTTATTAATTTATTTATAAACTATTTAAAAAATAGCTAATTACGCTAAAAGAATAGTTTAATAATATATTAGCAAAACGTTGAATTTGCAAATTAAAAAACCTAGTAAAGAAATTCATATTATTTGTATTAAAACAAACAATAATTTGCATTTATATATTAATTATAAAGAATTAAATAATATTATTATTAAACATTGCTGCCTATTTCTTTTTAATTAATAAATTTATATAAATAAAGCGTTTAAAAAAATATAATAATTTGTTTTAATGATATTTTAATTTATATAAAAACTCCTAGCAAATATAATAAGCATATAAAAGCCATATTTAAAAGATTATAAAAGCATTTTTTTATAAAAAAAAAGCAAATGCAAATTTAAAATAAATAAAATTTTATTTTGAAATTTTATATATATATAAAGCCGGAACAAATATATATTATTTAAAAATAATTTAATTTTTAAAATAACTTATTTTAAAATATAGCAGGATTATATTATTTATAATTAATTTATTTATTAATAATATAAATAATAATAATAAAGCCTATTTAAATAGTTTTTAAAAGCGCAAAAAGCTTTTTAATATATTAAAAACAAATTTGCAAAAAAACTAATATTGCAATATTTTAATTTTATAAAATATTTGCAAATTATATATAACATTTTTAAATTTGCAATATTAGAAATTTTAGAATTATTTAAAAAGTTAAAAAGTCCAATATAATATTATTAGTATTTAATAGCTTTTTAATTTCGCAAATTAATAAATATAAAATTAATATATTTAATATATAATATTAAATTGCTTGCAATTATAAAAGAATTTTAGCGTTAAAACAAATTATTAAAAACACGCATTAAAAAATTTAAATATTTTTAAATTATAATAATTTACGCTATTTTTTAAATGCAAAGAAGTTTAATAAATATTAAATAAAATAAATTATAAAATTAAAACTTTATAATTCTAATATTAAATATATTATAAAAATCAAAAACCCCGCTAACTTTTTATTTTATAAGCCAAATTATAAAAAAAATAGCAAAACATATTTAATTTTTTTTAATTATTAATATTGCAATAAAGATTTTGCTATTTATTTAATTATATATTAAATATATAATTTTTAAAAATTATAGCTATTTTTATAAATATATCAATTATATTTTAATTAAAATTATTAAATTGGAAAATTAGTATTGCATATTTTATTTATATATTATAAATATAAATTTCCAAATAAAGAACTGCATTTTATTTAAATTATAAAAGTCAAAGAATCAAAATAGTTAAAGCAAGTTTTATAAGTATTTTAAAAAAATTTAAAACAAATATATAAAGCCAATTTATATTGCGCAAAAATAAATAATAGCAATTTAAAAGTAATATATTATATAAAGAAAAATGTTTTGCGGCAAATATATTATTCAATATATCTTTATATATTTATTATAATAGCAAATTAATAAGCTATTTTAAAATAAATTAATTATCCATTTTAATTTATCATAAATATTATTGGCCAAATATAAAAGCCAAAATATAAAATTATATATATAATTACTATATTTGCTAGCAAAATAAAATTTGCCAATATATATTTTATAATTAGCTATAATTTTTGCTTTTAATTAATAAATTATAAATATAATTATTATAAGATTTTATTATAAATATATTAAAATTATAATATATAAGCAAAATATATAATATTATTTTAATAATAATAAATTATTATATTAAAATTGCGCAATTTATATATATAATTAAAAACATTAAAATATACTTTCTAATAAAATTACTTTTTAATAAAATTGTTTATTTTATATTTTTTTTAAAAAACTTATTATATTTAATTATAGCTTTATATTTATTAGTATATTATAAAAAGCCTTTTATTATAAATTCTATATAATATACAAATATAGCATTGTATTTTATTTACAAATATATAAATAAATAAAGCAAATTTAAAAAAATTAAAAAAATTATATATAATATTGCTATAATAATAATAATAAAATAATTTAATTAATTTAATTAATTTAATTACTTATAGCAAAATTCGCCTATAATAATATAAAGCAAAAACAAATCTTTTATTTTTATAATATATAAATATTATTTGCAATTTCTTTTTTATATAATTTATAAAAATCAAAATATTTAATACAAAAAAGCAAAAGAAAAAATATAATATAATGAATATATATTATTGTAAAAACTAAAAAATTACTATTACTAAATATATAAAAAAATATATAAAACATATATATAAAAATGCAAAATTTTAAATTTTAATAAAAAGGATTAAATTATTTTATTGATTAAAATTAAAATTAAAATCGGAAAACTAGTAAAATAATATATCATTCTTTTTCTATTATTAAAAAAATAAAAATCCAAATCTATTGCTTAAATTCTTTATTTAAATTTTAATTAAAATAATTATATAATATTTTTTACATTAGCTTTTTAAAACCCGCTAAAATATTTTAAAATATTATATATAAATTATATTTTGCAAATTTTTAAATTTTTAAAAATAATTAAAAATTAAAAATCAAGAAAACTATAATATATATATAAAACAAACCAATTAATTTATGTTTTGTATATATTAAGAAAATTAAAATCGAAATCAAAACCAAATATTGGCTTAAAAGATTTTACATTTTTTTTAATAATTTTGAACAAATTTATTTAAAAAACATTAAAATTAAATTATAACAATAATTAAAAAAAATAAAAAAAACGCAAATTTTAAAACAAAATATTAAAAAGCCAGCTCCAGCTTTATATTTAAATAAAAGACGCCTAATTATATATAATATTAAACAAAAGCAAAAATAAGAATATTTAAAATATAAAAACATAAATTTAATTATTTTTTATATTTTAAATCAAATTAATTTAAATTACATTTTATAAAAAACTCAAATTAAAAACTTAAAAATTAAATGATAAATTTAATTTAATTAAAAATTATAAAATGCGCAAATAAAAACTATAAATTCCATATATTAAACAATTTGATTAAAAATAAATATTATATAAAATAGATTTAATTAGCAAAATTAAAAAATCTATAATATTTCCAAGTCCTAATTTATATATATTAAATCTATAATTTCCATATTTTATATTATATTGCCAAACGCCCAATTTTTCCTTTTTATATTAAATAAAATATTATTAAAAGACGATTGAAATTATAATTTATTTATATTTTAATTGAATATTAAAAAAGAAAATGCTATATATATTAAAATATAAATTATAAAAATAAATTTAATTAAAATTCCTATTATAATTATAATATTTTAAAAAATATTACATATTTTATATTTTTAAAAAATACAAATCTTAAAACGAAAAAGAATCCCAATAGCTTTTATATTATTTTTTAATTTAATTAATTTATTATTATAATCGGTGTATTATTTTCAAAAAAGGCCTAGACTTTAATATAGTAATAATAATAAAATACAAAAATATTATAAATTATATTAAATAAAAAAATAGCGAAAATTTGCAAAATAATTAATTAATTAATAAAAGAAAAAAGAAAATTATATAGCAAAAAGGCTTATAACTATTACAGTAATACTTATATTTAAAATCATTTATAATTTAATTATAAATATTAAAAATATTGCAAAAACAAAACATCTGCATATATTGAATATAAATACAAATTCAAAATATAAAAAGAAAATTTAATAAAAGCATAATTTAAATTCTGCAATAAAATCTCAAATTGAGCATTGCCATTATTATAATTATAATTAAAATCTCTATTGCGCAGGGCTTGATTATTATTAATAAAGCTTCAAAATTTGCCAAAAAAATATTATTAAAAGCTATAATATTAAAATTAAAGAAAAGCAATGAAAAAAAATCCGGCAAAAAACTATATATTAAAAAACCTATATAAAAATAATAAAAAACAAGTTTAATAAGAATAGAAAAACCTGCTTTGTATAAATAAAGCCTTTAAAAACTCCAAAATAATTGCTAAAACAAAACACTAAAATTAAAAAGAAAATTACTTTAAAAGAAAAAATTAAAAAAAGATTAAAAACGCAATTAAAAGTTAATATATTATTATTGCAAAAAGCATATAATACGCGCATTAAAAAGAATTAAAAATTAAAAAAACCCTAGAATTAATTATTCAAAATAAATCGCCGCTATATTAATTTTTTAGCATTTGCAAAAAAAGCACGCATAAAATTTAAAATAATATATAAAGATTAATAAAAATAATAAAATCCTGTTAAATTTTAATATAAAAAAATAAAACTTTAAAATAATCAAAATAATTAAATAAAAGCCTAAAATTAACCTAATAATAAATAATATAAATTATGTATTAAAATTAAAAATTTAGAAATTAAATAATAATAAATTTAAAAATAATTATTAATAATAGCAAATTAATAAAAGCCTATTAATATATACGGCTAAAATAAAAAATTAATAATTAATAATTAAAATTAAATATTGGATTACCAAAAAGCGAAAATCCGTATTTAAAAGCTTTAGAGCCCAAAATTATATATAAAAAAATATAAAGCTAAAAAAAGCGCTTTATAAATATTTTATAAAATATAAATATTAAAAATGCATAAACAAAACTAAGCAAAACTCCTAGCGTATAATATTTAAACGCTACTATTTTTATTTAAAAAAAGCAGCGGCTATTTTTTATAGCTAAGGAATATATATAACGCATCCTTGTTTGCTAATTTATTTTTAACCATTATAATAGAAAGCTTTAAAACTATGCTAAATTAATATTTATATTAATTCGCTAAATATTATTATTTATAGTTAAAGCAAAAGATTTATTAGTAAAGAATTCAAAGCCAAAAAATATATGCATAAAACTTAATATAAAGCTATTTTTATTAAATTATATTAATTTATTAGCAAAATTAAAAATTAAAATATTTTTTTAAAAAAATTAAAATATTTTTTTAAAAAAATTAAAATATTTTTTTTAAAAATATATACCAAAAGCCTTTTAATAGCTATAGCTTTAAATAGCTTGTAAAATATTTAATAATTTTACCGGATTAAATAATTTAATGCCTATTTTTTTAATATTTAAAATTTATTTTTATTTAAATAAAAACTTTTTCCTTTTCTAAATATTATTAAGCGTATTAAAATTATTTAATTGGCTATAAAAGAAATTAGCGCATTTAAGCTAAATAAATTATAAATCATAATTTTAATATTCGCAATACTTTAAATATTATTGCTGTTAAATCTTTTTTTTAGCTTTTTTATTAAAATTTATAAATAATAATAATAATAATAATAAAACTGGCTGGAAAAGTCCATTTAAGCTTTTTGCTATTAAAAACTATAATAATATTATAAAACTTCCATATAGCCCTACGACTTTTCGCAGCACTATTATTTAATTTTGTTTAATTGAAAATAATACGCTAAATGATTTTTTAAACAATTCACCAAATAACTCGCCAAACGATTTATTAAATAATTCTTTTTTGATCCTAGAAAATAGGCTAATTTTTAACCCGCTAAAATCGCCTTAATATAGTATACTAAATATACCGGCCGCCCTAGCACAAAATAAATTGCTAGCTATAATCCAAAATAAATTAACTTTTAATATATTAAATAATATAATATAAAACCCTTTAAAGAATATAGTATAAAGGCCAATTAAGCGGTTATGAAATCGCTTAAAAAATAGCAAAAACAAAGTCTGTTTTTTTAATTATTTTAAAATAAAGCTCAAAATCGTTTTTTGCTATTTTAAAGGAAATCTAATTACTATAAAAATCTTTATATTTTTTGGAAAAAGGACAATATAAAATTGGCGCTTAAACTCCGCAAAAACGGTATTATTATTATTTTTGGCTTTTTATTTAAAGCTTTTGCTAAAACTAAATTTAATAATTTTATAATGGCCAATATTTTTAAAATTATTAAATACAATCCTGCAATTTATAACGGCATGCAAATTTTCAATTATTGCATAATTTATAAAATTGAAAATAAAACCATTGAGCTCCTATATAAAAAATCAAAAATAATAATTTAAAATAATAATAATAATAGCAAAAAAATAATTTTTATTTAAATTTCAACAATTTAAAAAATTAGCCAATATTTAATGCTTGTTTTTTTTTGCTTGCTGGATGTTTTCATGCTATTAAAAGATATTACCCAAATTTATATTCAAGCAAAAAATAAGCTTTATTGCCAAATTTCTTTTTAAATTTCCAAGGCCCTAATTTATTTGTTTTTTAAAAATAGTCTAATATAAACTATTAAATTATTATATAATATTGCAAAGTTTAAACTTTATTAATTTAAACTTTTTTAATTTAAAATTTATTCTAGCTATTATATTAAAAAGCTTAATATAATTATTTTTATATATAATAATTGCCTTTTAATTAATATTAAATTTAATACCAAGCGCTTTGCTTTTATTAATATATAAATTAATCATACTTTTATTTTGGCTAATTAAAAATAAATTAATTTGAACAAAAACATGGATTTAAAACTAAGCTTTATATAATGCTAAATGCTAATATTTTTTTAATTTTTAATAATGGATTTTTTTTATTTGAAAAAATATTATAATATTAAAATAAAAAAAGCAAAATAAAAAACTAATATTAATTAATTTTTTAAATCCCAATAGAAAAAGCTTATATATTAGCCAAAGAGCTTTAATTGCTTATATTACCAATATTTGCCAATTTTAAATTATTTGTAAAATTAATATAATTGCTTAAATCCAGGATTTTATTAACGACGATTTTAAAGCCTTCAATAAAATTATTAAATAATATAGGAATAACTTAATTAGAAGCCTAATTATATTAATGCTAAATCTATTTTTTAAAGCTATTTGTTTTTATTAATAGCTTATTTGCCAATAATAAAAATTTCTTTTTCCAATTTAATTATATTCTTATATTAGCAAATAAAAATAAAAATTCTGCCAATAGCTTTAAATTATAAAGAAATTTATTTTATTAAAGCTTTATTAAAAACAAGTATATTATCCGGAGCGCCCTAATTAATAAAATTTTAACTATAGTCCAAAATGCTAATATAAAATATATTATTGGCTAAATTTTAAAAATAATTATTTTAAAGCTTAATTTACTATTAATAAAAATCGTAATTGCTATTAATTTTTATTTTCTTTACGATTATTTTATAAAATTTAAAACAACTATTGAAAAAAAGCTTATAATTAATATTTTTGCCCTATACCAAAATTATAAATATAGGAAGCTATAGAAAATTAAATAAATTTATAGCAAAAACAATTTTATAAACTTTATAATAAACGTATTTTTTAATAAAATATTGGAAATTTTTATTTATACTAATAAATTTACCGTCTATATAAAAAAATAAGAAAAATAAAAAAATGTATTTTTATAAAAAAGAAAACGAATTAATAATCCTTTAAACTTTTCCTTTATTTTATTATTTTACTTTATTATATATAGCGGCTTTTAATATCGCTTTTATAAAATTATTTATTCCTTATATATATAAATTAAAAAAGCAGATTTAAAGCTATTTATTTATAAAAATAAAAAATTCCCAATATTTAATTATAGCAAATAAATAGCTAATAATAATAATAGCGTAAGCCATTAATAATTGCCTTAGGTATTGGCTTATATTAAAAGCTAATAATATTTTCATTATTTACGAAAAGAGCTCTTTTTTTTCACGCTTTAATATATTATTACTATTATTTTTAATATTAGCTAGTTTTACGTAATCCCGTTAAATTAATAGTTTTTTAAAAGCCCTATAAAAAGGCAAGTTTTATAATTGGATTATATATAATAGTTTAAAAATAAAAAAGTATTTAAAAAAATGCTTAAAAATAAGCCCCGATTATATATTTATAAAAATCCAGTTTATAAAAATAAAAATAATATTATAGCTTTTTTCACTAGTTTTAATAATCGCTATTGGCTATTTAAATATAAATATAAAACCAATAAAACGCTTTTTTATAAAAATAATTATAAAGCATAGCTTTAATAAAATAATCATGCTATAAATTTATACAGCCTTTTTCAAAGGGCTTAAAATTAATTTACAGCCGGTTGCTTTTTATTTTGGGATAGCAATACTATTAATTAATTGCTTTAAATATTTGTATAATTGATAAATGAAAATTTAATTTATTTGCTAGCCTCCAAGCATTTAAAACTATTTAAATAAAAAATATTTAATTTAAAATAAATATAATTTATTTTATAATTTATTATTATTATTTTCACTTTTATTATTTTCCTATATAAATAATTTAAAAGCAAAAAAATCAAACTTGCTAATAATATTTATTTGCAATTGGCTAACCGTCCTATTTATATCCCTAATCTCCTGCCGAAGCTTTTTAATCGTCTTTTTCGTTTTATTATCTCCTTCGCCAATTTTTTCCATTACTTTTTCCAAACCTTTAATAAATCGCTTATTCCAATGCTTTTTAATTTCCTATTTTATTCCCTATTTGGTTTTCCTTTTAAAATAGCTTTGCAAATTTTTACGCATTTGGAAAAAGAAAATCTTTTTATCCGGCTTTTTTAATTTATTTTCGGCATTTTTATTATTAATATTTTAATTATCGAGGTCGCTGCTATTAAAAAATTAATTTATTATATAGAAATCCTTGCTATTAGTATTGCCAACGCTTACAATTTTAAAAAACTCGTTCTCGCTATACTTGCATTTATATAAGCGGGAAAAAAAGAAATTGGCGATATCTCTCTCGGCTTTGCAAGCTTTTTTTTTCTATATTCAATTACTTTTTAATTAATTGGCCTATTATATTTAATTATAGCTTTTTTCCATTGCTTATTAAATCCAATTTAATTTACAATATATTAGCTTTTTTTTTACCACATTTTTAAATAATTTATACTTTTTCCATTTAAATTAATTCTGCCTTTAATAGTTTTTTTTAAATAGCTTTTAAATTACAGCTTAAAACACTTTGGCTATAAAATATTTATATATTCTTTTGCGCAATATAATAAATTTAAAAAAAAACTTTAGCTTTGCCTTAATAAATTGCTATATAATACTTTTTGCTGTATTTCTCCTACGGCTATATTAGCTTTAGCTGCGCTAGCTTTAATCGTAATAGCTTTAGCAATATTAGTTTTAATAGCAATGCTAGCTTTAATTATACCGCGTATTTTATATATTCCCCGGCCGCCCTTTAATCCACGATTTTTTAAGCGATTTCTTTTCCCTTTTATTAGCGCAGGAAAAAGGCTATTGCAATTACTATTATAATGGCTATTGCAATAGCTTTTGGAACGGCTTTTATAACGGCTATTGCAAGAAATTTGGCTATTAATTTATTGCAAATATAATTTGACGCTAGAAATAACTAGCTAATATAGGTGTGCTTTTAATTAATAAAAGAGAAATACTAAAATAAAAAGCCGCTAGAAATTGGAAAATCCGCAAAAACTATAAATACGGCGCTAGGATAGCGCTTTAAAAAATCTTTTTGGAAAACTCTTTTGCTGGCGACGGGGAGATTTAAAATTGGCTAAAGGTAAATGCAAATAAAAACAGCTATAGCCAAGGGATTGCTAAAAAAAGGCATAGTAAATTGCTGGAATTATTGGCTATCGTTGGAATTTATATTATTTATAGGCTAAAATCCTTGAAATTCTTGAAATTGGTAATAATTGCCTATAATTGCGAATAATAGAATTTATAATTTATAAAGGGATTTTGTATTGGCTAATTTATATACAAATCGATTTTTCAAAATGCAGCTTTTTAATGACAATTAATTGCATGCCAAGGCCCACACGCTTGCTATTTTCGGCCCTCGCTTAGCCTCGCTTAGCATTTGGGGATTTCAAATCGAATTTGAAAAATTTCAAATTTAATTTGAGATTTTCAGCTATGGATTTTTAAGCATTGGCCAGCCAAAATCCGTAAATGGCTAGTTTGGCGGCGCTATACCCCTTTAGAAGTCCAAATAATAGTCGGTCACTATGTGCTCAAGACCTCTATTAAGAAGTGCAAGGAATTGGGTATCACGCATGTTTTTGATGTGCGCTCGAATAACGAGATCGCGAGGTATAAGGCAGCCAGCAAAGAATGGGATGGATGCCAACGCGTGTCTGTGCCTGTGTTTAAAAACGAAGATTACAGGTTGGTCTTCGACTGTTTTATTGTAATCTAGTAATTTTGTTTTGTAATTTATAATTTGCCTTGTATTTAGTAACTTAGTTTTATGACCTAGCCCGGAAGACGTCGCTATCCGCTATCAAGACTATGCCAGCGAAGGCACGGAGGTAACAAATCCAACTCTTCCCAAAATCCTCTTGGTCATCAGGCCATGATCTTTCTTAGTTATACTAATTGAACACTCCAAGGGTTTCACCCGTGCCTACATGCACATATTGAAACACGCACCAGACGCCTACAGACCAATCTTCCTCCACTTAGCTCACGAACAATCACCCATGCTCATCCACTGCACAGCCGGGAAAGACAGAACCGGCGTCTTTGTGGCTCTGGTTCTCTCGCTGTGTGGAGTAGACGATGAAACAATCGCCTATGAATACTCGCTCACAGAACTGGGCTTGGCGAAGATGAAGCCGGTTATATTGGAACATTCAATGGCGAATCCGGCTTTTGGAGGGGATGAGAAGGGGGCGCTGAACATGATTTCTGCGAGGTATGTCTATTCTCATTGGGTGTGAATTCTGTTTGGCTCTGTTTGACGAGGAGCGAAAAGTGAGGTCAAGCGAAGCTGATTTATGAGATAGGAAGGAGAATATGAAAGCTACGTTGAGGGCTATGAGGGAGGAATATGGGAGTGCGGAGAAGTATATGATCGAGAAGTGTGGTCTGACGGAGGAGGAGGTAAAGAGTATCCGGTCTAGGTTGCTTGTGGAAGAGTCGAATCTGTGATTCTGTCAACTTGGGAATTGTAGTAAACGGGGGACAAATTTTCTGACCAGACACACTATATGAAAGAGCGAAAGGCCGGCTTCTTAATGAGTCCAATATACAGCAAGACTTTGACGGCGAACCTACCGCTCGGCGCTGGCCCTTTGTTTTCTACCAACCCAACCAAAAGCTTCCCATACGATGATGGGACAATACGTTCAATTGTATGTACTATTGATCTCGGATATAGATTGAGTTATTCTGATCCACCCAAAGTCGGTCCTCGTATCTTCCAATTACTAGGTCTTCTTACTCGTCTTTAGTAGCAATTGTTTTTACGAAGTGACTAATTTGTGCTCGTTTGTGCTCAGGAGTTTCTACAAAAAATAGAGATCTGTAACCACATTCACTTGATCCTCATGGTGATATCTCCTATGCCTTTGAAATACAAGTTTCATCCCATATTTCGTAATCCTTGATCTCTAAGGTCATATCCGTAACCCGTGAGAATCTGAGATAGATCCAAGGGCACTTATTACTATTTCTGGATTTTATATTCCAGATGTAGAATTTGATATTTGGTTAATACGTAGTATCCCTCGAGATTCGATTTTTCCACAATAGAACATAATCAACAAACCTATTGGCCTTCCCAAGCAGCAAGACTAGGGTTGTGCTTTCGAACGAAAGTCAATCCAGGTCAGGGGAAACGTTTTCCCGGCTTGGCGTGGTTTCACCCGTGGCGCGTTGAATTTCTGCAACTCAACTTCGCAACATCAAAAGGCTCCCAATTCCACTGCCCACGCAACATCTCTCACCACACATCTCCACGCCGAAGATGCCGCCCCGAATACGGCTCAATGCGCCTACCAGCCTCCTGAACTCCGCGCGGGAGTCAATCTGCGCCGGCTGCGGCGCAGATTCACGCCAGAATTTCTCCTCGTCACCAGTCGCCCAGACAAAACTGACACGACTGCGACGCCAGATGTGGCGCTGGATCAACAGCGAGGGCGAGAACTACAGACAGCCTCTGCCAGGCTCTACCAACTACCTTGGAGCCTACTCGAATGGTCGATTAAGAAGATTGGCTACTCCAGAAAACGAAGAAGGCGAGGAGCAACAACAAAGCGGTGATCAACTGCCGCCTGAGCAAGCTTCTGATCTGAGGCCCTTTCCGCTCAATCCTGCTTTCAAGAGCGAGCCGGTGCTGAGCGAGAAGCTGAGAGAGGCTATTTGGGAAAAGATCATGCGGGAGGGAGAGTCGGTGGAGATGGTAAGCGCAGAGCTCGGCGTTGAGATGAGAAGAGTGGGTGCTGTGGTGCGTTTGAAGGAGATTGAGAAGGAGTGGGTACGACAGGTAAGCATTCCAAAGTTCTCTATCTCTTCCCCTTGCTGCTGTGATGATTCCACAAAAATTTATCGATTAGTCTTTAAGACACCTACATGGTTACAAACATACTCCTTCCTACGAGCCTCTCTGAGTAGCACTGCCTCTGTCCATAAACAATATCCATGTCTTGCTGTTCCAGAGAAGCTTACAACTTTTCGACCCAGGGAAAGGAACTGGCAATACCATACTCCAAGGCCGTGCTCGAAATGCTGCCCAAAACGCCATATTCCAAAGACGCCAAGTTCCGCCGACCACACGAGTCCATCAACGACCTGCCCGTCCACTCCGCCACGCGCCACCAAATCTGGCACCCCACCTCCGAATCGCGCCACTTCACGCGCGCCGACGCCGCCAAAGCCTTCGCCGAAGACCTCCTCCCAGCCGACGACCGCGTGCCGCACCCGGAGATCGCCGAATTAGAGCGAGACAGACTTGCCGGTATGCCCCTGAAGGAGCGCATGGCCAAAGACCAGGAAAGGCGCTCGCAAATCGAACAGGAGCGGCTGGTTAAGGAACAGCGACGGCTGCAGCTGGAGGAGAAGCTTACGACGAAGGTGGATAATGGAGGGAGATGGGTGTTTCAGTTCCGTGAGGTCAATGTTGATGCTGTTGGGCCGGATGGTAGAGGCAAGAATGCGGCGGGCTGGCGTTATGGTAATCCTCATAACGACCGGAAGGTTGGCCAGGTGAAGATACCCACGAGGGTGGAGTAGAGAGAGTGGTGTCTGTGAAAGCATATAATTAGCTGCATGGCTGGAGTTATGGGTATGTATAAATCTTGTATGATTACAACATAAAGCGGAGGCAATTTAGGTGGTATGTCCAGTCTTTCGAGCAAAGGCTTCTACATCAAGTGATCACTCATGTCCCTCGAGAAGGCCTTGCAAGGCGTCTCTTTTCTATGTGTGACTCAGGGGCTATGCACAATGTTTCTGTCGTCTAAGAACTGCAAAATAAACGCCTTCCGCCATACACAACTTTCACTTCCAGTGGCTACTACTACTTCCTCCTCACTTCCCAGCTCAATCCTCTTTGGCTCTCGCATCTTGTGTTGGTAAAGTATGGAATGACCACCAAAATGTCACAAACAGCAACTCTTCCACCTTCCAAAATAGCAGTGTATCGCAGCAGCAGCAGCAGCGATTAGAGAACCGAGAGAGAAACAACAGCCAGACGGACTGCAGAAAGAAGAAAAAGAGCAGGCCTCGCTACCTGTTCGTTCCTGTAGGGTCAGGGTGGTGCGCGCGCGGGGGTGATAGACAGGTTGTATTGGCTATGGAGAGGGGAGGAAGCTGGAGGGCCGCCGGGGAGCTATGGGTGGTCCCCATGGCTGGCGCTAAGCTAGTGCTAGCGCCCCGGGCACGGGGCGCGTGCCCGGCTTAGTCAGCGATCCACACACTCCCAAAATTTCGTAAATCGAGCGTAAAGAAATTTCATCAGACGTCGTTTCGTGTCGAGTCGTCGACTCGTCATCATTCCGATTCGTCACCAACAGTGTACCATCTCCCCTCGTTATCTTCACCGATTCTCGTCAGCTCTCACATCTCCAAGTTCATCCATCATTCGGTTTTTCAATCACCAAAAGCCGCTGCGTTCCGTTTCTCGATCCTCCACAATCACCATAGATAGCACATAAATATCATATCATATCGGCATAGTATATATCCAAGATTTTCGCAAGGCGTCTAGACGGTCTCATCCAGAGCGATGTTTCTCAACGCATCAGGGGCTGGGGCGCCTCACCGATGATAATCACGCCATCCATGGCCTTTTCCTTCTTCCTCTGCCTCTCCATCTCAGCATTCTGCTCTCTCTTACTCTTGGAAAAGGCAAAGTTTCGTTCGGCGAAGGGGAATGCTTCGTCGTTGAGCAAGGCTTCTTCGCGGACTTCATCGAAGGTTTTGCCGGCTGCGCGGGCTTCTTTGCGGATGTGGTGCGTGCGGAGGAGCCAGATTAGATGGGAGATGGCGATGCCTAGTTCGAGGGACATGCTGTTTTGGGACGGGTTGTGTTAGAGTTTTGACACTTGGGGCTGAGCGAAAGGGGCGTGGATAGGAGAGAGTGAGGTGAGGGGTTGAGAAGAGGGAGGAAGTACCAGACGATGTAGAGGACTCCGCCGAGGACATCAAACGTGTGTTGTGCGACTATAAGTTGTATTAGCTCTGGAGCCAGTCGTCCATGGCAAATCGAGTAACTTGGGATGTCTGTTCGAGATACACACAAAGCCTCATCAGTGGGTTGCTTACCAAGAGCCATGAGTGAGAAAAACGCCCCCATCCAATCCGTTGCCAGGAATAGCTAGAACCCCATTTCATTAGCTCACACTCATCCTCCCATCATTCAGTTCAGCAAAGAGCAAAGCACTTACCCAATTAATTCCCACAACCCTTCCTCTCCGCTTCCAAATCTCCAAATACGGAAATAACAAGCCGACACCTAGCAGAACAGACGCAATGATTCCGAGAATCGTCATGGGAAAAGTGACGCCTTGCTCATAGAGAGGCTGGGGTATTTTTCATTAACCTTGCTGAACGGAAACGAGGAGGGACGGAGCTGGTTTAGAAAATTATTGACTTACTCGGAGGGTGAAGACGAGCACGCATTCGATGAGGGCACAGAGAATGGCCAGGACTGTGGTCAGCAAGATCGCGGTCCAGGTTCGCCATTTGCTGCTGCGGGTCAGCATCGCGATCTGGAATTTTCCAAAAGCAGATTTTACCTGTGGTAGACAAGCGTTTGGCCCCAGTTGATGAGCGAGAGAGTGCAGAGTGCCTGTGGTTGCAGTTGCAGAGGTATGTTGAAGTTCTTTCCGGTTAGTATGAGCAGGTATGGATGTCTCGAAGTTTCTCAATGCTTACCTGGGCAATGGCGTATGCTCCAAATGGTACCGCGCCTAAATGAAGTTTTAGCGGAGGGTCGTAGGGTGAAGATATCTTAGTCTTACAGAGAGCCCAGCACATTAGCATGCTGCCGGGGAGACCTTCCGTGCTCTTGGTCTTCCAGTTTGTCCATATCCTGCCCAGTCAGTCATGTGGTCGTTCGAACATCATTCAGGGGTGTGGACTTACTGTGGGATTAACTGGACAAGTGTTAGAAGTCAATGTAGTCAATTGAGGGAGTCTCCTCATGACAGTAGGCCAGGCTGCCAATAATGAAGCATCTGAGTCTGTCCAGGAGAAGGAAAAGGGGTAATTCCGGGGAAGGTTTGCTTACCTGGACACACCAGAGGCTGATTCCGGATCAACATCAGTAAAGCCAGCAACAACATCAGGCAACGGGCCCTTACACTAGGAACATGTCAGTCCTGCTGTCCCGAGTGACTTCAAGAGCAAAAGACTTACTAGTTCCAATCGTCTTCGGAGAGACACATTAGTATCATAGCATACACATCTCGAGTAGAGAATGGAGAAGACAGTCACAAGACTTACACCGAGCACATTGGCCGCCTATATCATCCAGTCAGCAAGTGATGTCATCCAAAATTCAGGAGTTGTCCTCACCACCGGAATGTTCGTTTGTGGAGCCATCAGATAGTAAATGTTCGATATCCGCTATACCCCGATTTTTGAGGCCGTGGACACGTGAAAGAGAACAAAAGAGATCGGCCAGTGACCGAGTTGCAGCGTTCCAAGGCTTTGAAAGACAATCAAAGCGGCTGAGAAGAGCAAAGATCGTGGTTGAGCAAGAAAGACAGTCGGTAGGCTTGCTGCGAGCCAGTGGTTCGATATGACGAAGCAGCACGTGTGATATGGTCTTGTGCAATTGAAGGTAAATCATAAATGCTGTCGACCACAACTTCACAAGCAAGAGTACTCGATGTCCGGTCCGGGATGGAAATGGAATTATCCTTGAAAGCAGGTTTTGCAGTCGTGGTCGATCAAGTAGTTCTTGCCACAGCTCCCAAATTCTCCGCTTTCACCAACCGCGATTCGTTGATTCGACGGCAGCTTTGGGGACAGGGGCAGGCGCGCCCAGGAGCGAAAAAATCCCTCAAATCCGTCATACACTCCCACAACTCAAATAAGAAAACATCAAGAATCGAGCTTGGGATCCTGAATTGCGGGGGGATTTCCTAGTAAGGAAGCCGGACTCGATGGAAGACTCGTACAACGATACTCAAGTGACTTCAAATCGAGCCATTGGGAACACAAGCTCCAGCGTGGTGTCGATTCTTCATTCTTGTCTCCCCGTTTTGACAGTGCGATCGTCTCCAATAATCATAGTTAATCCTGTTGTTAGGTAGTCACGAGAAACTCCTATGCAGTCAATTCGTCTGAAATGATTTGCAGTATCCCATGTCATTGGAAACAACTCAGCCAGTAAAGACTCAGGGGAATGCTGTACATGTATAATACTGGACTACCTAGTCAACTGCCCGATTATACATTAGACTGGGACTCCGAAACCTAACCCACCCATGCGAATAGTACGCCCGCTTTTCAGTCATTGCTTGCCCCCATAATCATTGCTTGTTGCTTGCTGTGTCGTAAAAAGAAACGGCCAAAAAGAGATGCTCGGCCTCATCGCGTAATCGCCTCATGTCGCGGCCACCGCCTGGGCTTCACTAGCCTCCTCGTTCACCTTTGCGCTTCCGGCAAGACTGCCACGCTTCTTCATCTCCTTGGCCTTTGCCTTCGCGGCCTTTTTGTTCGCCTCGATCTCGGCATTCTGCTGCGAGAAGTCCTTCCATTTGCGCCAGCCGTCGAAATCAATCAGCGCCTGCATGCAGCCCCATTCCATAACTTTCCGCTCGAGCCAGACAAAGTTGACAGGCTGTGGGTATTGTTAGTATGGTAAAGTACGGCGGTTCTGCGAAGCAGTGGCTCTCTTACCTTTGTTAAGAAATCGTTGCAGCCGGCTGCTAATGCCTCATGTCTGTCGCTCTGCAACGAACTAGCCGTCAATGCCACGATGATGACTGGGCTCTTGAATAACAAGGTGTTAAGGAGTTTGTCTTCCTCCTTGGGCTCATCTTTGGCGTCTGTTTCTGGAGCAGAGCTCGATGCCGAGGAGGAAAAGACACCAATGGAGTTGAGTCGCTCCAGTCTACGGATCTCCCTCGTAGCCTGAAGACCATTCATAACGGGTAGCTGGATATCCATCAAGACAAGATGGAAGCCACCAGTACGCCATTTGATGACCGCATCTCTGCCGTTCATGGCAGTCTGCCACCTTACCTTCAACCGCTTCATGAAAGCTTCTAGCAGTTGTAGATTGATAATGTTATCTTCTACAATCAGAACGTTGATAGGCGGAACGGCGTTACTGATCATCCCCGCAGGTAGAGCAGGAATATCATTCTTCTTACTCTTCTTCTGCCGATTGGGTAATCGAGGGGAGGAAACTCGGGGAGGAGGGGTCGCGACCTGTTGTATCTGCGGGGCCCCAGTGGTAGGTGGAGTGGGAATCTGAGGCGGAGGAGCCGGAGGGGCGGACTTTTCTGATGCACTAGAGTGAGTTCTTGATCGCTGAATCCTAGCATGAGAACTCATACCATTATTTACTGTTACTGTCGATGCGGTATGATGTCCTAGGATTGTCGGCGATGACGTATGCTGACGCCCTATTCTAGGTCTCGACAATTGATGTCTCCTCGATGCGCCTCCACCCGGCGATGGAATGCTAGGTACATGGCCGGTAGTCAGAACAGACATAGAGTGTGGTGTCGGATGACTGTTAGGAGCCGCCAGGGTAGAACCATTTGGTAAGCGCGGGACCACAGTAGCTGGCATTGGAGGGAAATAATCTGTCGAGGCTTCCATGGGTCGCATGTCCTCGGAGTAATAAACCATGTGAGGGGGTCCTCCTCGAGGGGATGGCCTGGGCGTCCGTCTCAAAGGTACATCGATAATGAATGCTTCTTCGACCGTTTGTCCTCCGGGAAAATAAGCATCTAGTGTGCGGCTCATGGGTTCTTCGGGTCCCAGAATCCTCTCCTGTCGGTTCTCACGAGGGCATATGCGCAAAGTGACATCCGGAGAGTCGAAGCTCTTGCCCAGCGAGTTTGCATACTTTTTGAGAATCATCTCGCGGACATCATCGACCAAATCGTCCTCGTGGATGGCAACCTGCGTGGCAGAAGCACCGGGCCTCCGAACCCATATCTTCCTCATAACCATGTTTGCGCTGATGCCGGCAAGTCCTCTGTCTGACGAGAAATCGAGCGTTTCAGCGCGCGACGGGGGCTCTTGAACGTCGTCTTCTAGTAATAAAGTATTGATCAAGGACGTCTGCTGGTGTCCGAATAGGCTCTGTTGTCTTTGTACAGGGAAAGGCCGCGGGAGGCCTGGCGAGACGGGTGCGCTCTGAGCGAAGCGTGGGGCGTCTGTGTCGGCGGCTGGCGTGGGTGAAGCAGGAGCGGGAACACGATCGACAGGATTTTCAGACTGTGCGAGGTCGACGGGATTCGCAGGCGTGGCGGGGCGGACTCGTGGGACTGAGAGGGTGTCGTCTGTACCGCCTGGTCGCGTTGGTGCTAGCTCCTTCTCTGGAGTTGGCTTCTGGAGAGAGAACTCGGGAATCGTGTCATGCGACTGCTGATCAGCATGGATCTGGGGGAAAGCAGATTCGGCCTTGGCTTTCTGGGCAGAACGCAGCGACCGGACAGAGGCATAGGTATTCAGGCCCCGTGCCGGCGAGTTGCGGGCAGTGCTCCTGGTGGACGACGGCCGGGAGTCTGCAGTCACGGTGGTTGATGAAGAGTGTCTCCGCGTGAACTTCGCTAGGCGCGCTCTGAGATCGCTCAGAGCTTGAGGCATCGGAAGCAGCGCCGAGGGCAGTGCAATAATGGGCGGCCCGCTGGCATGCTGGATCTGCACTTCGTAGGGCTGGAATGAGGCTCGTTCGAGGTGTGCCAATCTTTGTTTGTACTTGATGTTGTTCAATCCAAATAAGTTCAAAGTTCATGTTGTCCACTGCGGCTCTAGCGACTTCCTTTCAACCCCCCAGTGCCGTGCCAGTCCCCAAGCTCCTTCCCCAGGGCCCAAGTGCAAATCATCGGGCCTAGGTACTTATGCACGCAGATGCCTGTCCATGGCGCATTCCCCATTCATCATCGGCCAAACAGACGACGACTTACAGGATCATACTTTGTCACAACTCATCACCATAGAGGAAGTGCACGTTTTCTGAATTGCGCCTTTTCAGCTTGGGATCTGGAACTGGAAGCAGCCGGCGGAGTCGGAGCGATCTCCAGATATTACTATTAGATGGTCTATTTCCTAAGCACTTCTCACATGCTGACCCGCCGCAATGTAGAGATTCAAGTGCATTTTACTGGCCTCTCCGTGCCACGCCTCGCCATGTAATTGGTTCTGGGACCAGAGTCAATGATGCCCAGCTGCAATATTCGGATGTCTGTCTTCTCTGTTCCCTTTCGCCAGTGCTTTTCCATCCAACAAATGAAATCGAGTGATCCCAGCTGTGCTGGTCTGTAGAGTGTAGCAAGCAGTGCTACCTAGACCCCTGCTGTGTGGTATCCTGCCAGCCCGAGACCCTTTTCCAGCGCCGTTGAAAATGATTGAGCCAAAGACGGCTAGACAAAAGGATCCATCCGCCTTGCCCCGCATTAACTCCAACCTTCAATGCTGCCGGCAGTTGCTGCGACGTCTGACCGCTTTCACGACACTTTCACCAGCCCATAAATAGATCGCCGAACAATTCGAAGGGCACTTGTCGTGCTAGGAGACAAATGAAAATAAGGGACTCTCTTGTGTAGTAAGGCACCCACGTGTGGGCGGTTCCGGATGCTGGCGCGATGACCATCAGACTGCGCCAAATGGCCTCCCAAAGTTCATGCTTTGTTTGATTTTCAGCTTCGGTAGCCCCTCGATATCCTCAGGTCCGCCCTTTTCCATTGGAGGTGTCAGGGAGTCTTTGACCTTCCCAAGCATATCTTCGTCTTCGTCTTCGCAACTGGGGGATAGTGCGGTGGGTGAAGTCTTGCCACTGGAGATAGCACCGAGAAGCTTCTTGTTCACCTCACTCAGAAAGATCTCGTCCCTGACAGGGTTGTTCTTCAAACCCAAGGGGCCTTCGAGCGCCGGATCCTCGTCAAGTTCAATATCCGCAACCTCTGGATCTTCGGGATCGGCTGGAGGATCCTGGTGCTGAGCATGGATCTCGACCTGTGTCGGTGTAGCAATGCCACTCTCCATCAGCTCCTTAAGATTGGTGATAGAGTGGCTGGGAGTATGGCCCGCGTGCATCGTCAGTCTGCGAAATTCGGGAACTTGGAAAACTGGCTTGAGTGCCGCAGCCGGCTCGGTCTCTGCAGCCGGTTCGATGTTGACAGCCTCCGGGGCATCGGATCCTTCAGGGCGTGGCGGTGGCGAGACGCGGGGAGATAGTTTAGTAGGTGATATGACCTTCTGTATGAAGGATGGAGAAGCAGCAGTGACCTTGATCGGTACGCTGTCTAGAGTAGAATCGATGTGTGAGATGTCGAAGCTGTCGCCGACTACGCTTTCTTCCTGACTAGACACATCGTGTGCATTTGGGGAGTTGACTCCGAAATCAGCGCTGGTTAACGCCTTTGCTGTGACTCGCAGGGGCGTTTCCTCCGGAACGCTGATGTCGTCAACCCTCAGGCCGTCATTATTCGAGGCAGCAAATGTTCGATTTGGGTGTTCGGGTACTCGAGCATAGAAGGGAGTCCCGTCGGGATTTCGACCAGAGTCTTGTGGAACTGGAGGAGAGGTAGGTCCGCTGCGGCTGTGGGCTCGACGACGGCATCCGGGATTGGTTTGCGGAGCGCTCGAGTAAGCCAGTCCTTGGCCGGACGCTTGCATCAGCGTATAGAGGTGGTCCTCTAATTCCGCAACACGGGCCTTCAGCGACTGCCTCTCGGTATCCCACAACTGCCTCTCCTCGGCCATGATTTCTTCCATCCTGTCTCGGTCGGCCATCATGTGAGCCCGCTCGCCCTGGGCCTGCTGGCGCAGGCGCTCCGTGTATTGTCGCCAATGTTCAATCAGCGCAGCGCTGCCGTGATCTCTCGAGGCGGACCTCGTCAGTGGCGGCGAGATGGGAGATCGGTTTGGGATCGGGTTGGGCGAGCGTAGCTGCGACGTCGCTCCGGCTTGGTGAGGGTAGTAATCGGGGACGCTGCGAGGCAGATGGTGATGGCTCCCATTGAAGAAAGTCGCGTTCAGCTCAGGTGAAAAGCGCGGAGGTTCGATGGCGCCCGAGGGCAAGAATGCGTCGTAGTATCGCGATCTGTCTGCCATGGTGAACGAGTGTCGACTGAAGGGTCGTCCCCTGCAGCAATGACGAAATGCGCCCGCGGGCCGGAAGGTAAGTTGCAGAACGGCCCGCAACTGGGAACAGCTGGCACCTGGCAGGCTGATACTCTCGATCAATGTTGTCGCTGAGGAAGAGAAGAAGACGTTGTGATGTAAGAAGCGTCGAGAAAGTCGACCGTCGCTGCGTCTTTGTTTTGTTTTTGCTTCTGGTGGATCACTGGATTTTTTTGGGCACCGGCAAGCTCGATGCGTTGTCTTCGGGCGCGGTGGGCGTAATTCGGGGCGTACGTACTTAACGCCAGATAATATTAAAATGTCAGATAGGCTGAGATGGTGCCCGAGGCCCCTTCCTATTCTTTCTCGCCTCGTCTTTGGTCATTGCTTTTAGCAGGACCAGTTATTGACCAGAGATTCGCCGGTGCCAATGCGTCCTCCTGAAGTCACTCGCTCGAATTCGACCCCTTGTCCAGAGTCTGGACAACGCCGATCCGTTCTTTCAAGCACACCCATTATTGGCACAACGTGGCCGGCTCGGCCCTTTGGGCTGAACTCAAAGGCATTGACAACCAACCTCATTATCCCATACTGACCGCTTCGAGCTGGCCATGCCCTGTCCCGACTCTCCCGTGGTGGGAGTCTTGGTCAGCCTGAGAGTAACCTGTACCCATTATATATGTTCCCAATAACTTGGAGCTGATCTGGTGATCTCGGACGATCCAAAGTATTCAAACTCCTTCAAGCAAATAAGAATAATTCAACTAAGTTGAAAAGCTGTGCAGTTCCCGTGGTATTCGTGGCTAAAACAACGACCCTATGTTGATGATCTGCCCCTGTCACTGCCGTCCGCGAGCCGTCGGCACTCAGGTCAGGGTCTTGGTTGGCGGAGACTGAGTGCTCTTATATTTTACACCAATACTCCGTGCCCTACGCGTCAGAGATTCCTTCAACCGGTTTGGGATAGGCGGACTGAAGGCCAGCAGTCATGCTCACGTTGCCACACTTGATCCATCATGCACTGATTGATCCAACTGGTCTGTCAATCATCATTCACCAATGAAGGGCGTCTCTTCCACTTTCCCCTGGATATGATCCCAGATGAATTCGGACAGATGATACGCCAAGTCGGAAACATATTATATTGTCCCTGGAGTCCGGAGATGAGCTGTACCCCACAGAAACCCCCGGGTACCTATTCTGCAGACTGCCGCTCCCCTACGTTGTTATTGCGGTACCGGAGCACCTCAACTCCACCCAGTCCCTCTCCTTCTACTACTATCAGTCTGCTCGCAGAGTCCGGCTAGTCACCTTGCATGAATATAGCCCGACCGGTCGGGTCAAGCTGGCTGCCAGCCTCCCGATTGTACGGTCCGGCTGGAATCTCAAGAAGGAGGTCACGAGAGCAACTTTCGAATTTCCGACTTCTCGCATGTCGTACAGCATTTGAGGGATATCCGCCAAGAGGGTTGGATGCATCCTATGCACGACACACTGTAGCATCGAGCATGCCGTATACGGAAATTGGGCTCGAGGACATGTGTTCTCCATAACTCCCACTCCGGACGCTGCTGAAGTCCTTCAAGTCTTGAGTTCAGGCATCTGACTTGCCTCCGTCAACCTGAGCATGACACTGCGTGGCTAAGCCGGGGTTTCAAGACACCGATCTGCTGTACTGCTGTTGGTCGGACCAATAACACTTACCTTACCTGCCTTCACAATCCCACCTTCAGACTTCGCTGGCCCAGGTCTGCAGAGGCAGAGCCGCAGATATATATGAATAAGGTGCCAGGCCAGCTCCCTGACACGCTCAAAGCCTGGAGATGCAATAGCACGCAGTTCCATGTTTCAGGGGGTACGGCGTCTGCTCTCCTTTTCCTTCCGCCCGTCTCTTTGACAACACACAACCAACTGGAAATCCCCGGACGCCATCAAATGCCCCAACGGACACCACTGGCTCTCCAGACGCACTTGCCAGATAGGAGTTACAAAGTTTAGCTAACAACAGTACTCGTGGTTGCTTCGATCATGCCTATCGACTTGGGTCGTTTCCGACTGCTGGGGTCGTTGTGATTTCTGTGCACATATCTCATGGCTGAGGCACAGATGCATGTCGATTAGAGTGTCCGGCGCTCCTGACTTGAAGGCTGGTATCTACCCCCGCGAGTCTTGGTCCAGTTTGTTGGGATCATTCTCCCATATATTGGTAGAGTAGGGAAGGAACCGGGCGGATAGAAGTTAGCCATGAGTAGAATGGGCTGGTTTCGAAACGGGTTGGTTTCGAAACAGGTTGGGTGAACAAGGACGGAGAGCTTCGACTTGACAAATTCACCCTGTGGTGCAGACATGTTGCCCAAAATCAGTAGAGTATAATATCGCCGATTACTTGGCATATTCCCAATTGCTTCAATGTTGGAATACTCCCAAGCACTTGAGACTCACAAGTTTGTGCAAAATGAACCCACATATAAGCATCAAACTTGGCAGAACACATACGCATCCGAAAGAGTTGACGAGAAATATAATAGACATATCCAGAAGAAAGGGTTCCTACGTCCTCCACTTTTTCTCATTCGCATGTGTTCTTCGTTCCACCTTGTGCTCGAAAGCCTTTGATTCGCTCTCGAGGGTAGCCTTTCAGGAACAACCTCGAAGCACCGGACCGCGGGAAACAAGTCCAAGCATGTGAAATAGGGGAGCAAACATAGAGGACAGCGAGATTGCAAGGAGAGTGGTCGACAAGTCGAAACTCACCGCTACAGCGCTACAGCACGACAGAGTCGGATGCACCAGGCACCAGACGGGCGCCTTTTTGGTGAAAGGTCCAGGTCCAGTTCCAGGTTTGGTTGTTGAGTGTTCCAATCCCAAGAGCCAGACGTTGCGGAATGAGCGAGGATTGGTTGCTCAGGGCGTAACCGCGATGCCACGTCTCACTCGCTGCGTTAAATGCCTCAAAGCAAAAAGAGTTGGGGACCTTGCATGCAGCAGAGCACCAAGGCACCTTACATGTACATGTAGGGACTTTTTCGTACATACCTACATATTCGGGCTTTCTGCGGCCGGTGTCGATTTTGTGAAGCGCATCTTCGATTCCCGCCTCCTCGTGCCTTGTTGAAGTTGTTCAACGATGGCGACTTCAGGCAGTTCGTCAAGCTCGTCCATCACACGCTGTCCGAACTTGGCCCAGAAATGTCGTTGCTGGCGATACGGTCCATGGCGTTCCCGGTTGCAGTTGAGAGGTTTTTTCTTCTTCTGTCCTCTGGTCTCTGTCCTCTGGATCTGTCGTGCAAGACGGAGGAACGGCGGGCAAATGTGGATGGCGTTCCATGTCTGCATCATGTGAGTCGACTGGATTGACGTTCGGGGTTCTGCTCATCAAATTTACATGTATTTGCTGTGCGCTCTACCCGCAAAGACCCCGCACCGACTCCACATCTCCAAATTCTCCAATCTCAGCAGCCCCTCGCTCGCTCAAGGGTTTTGGCTGGGCCCAGGGGTCCGTGGATTGGGCTCATGCAACGCCGTACGTCATCGCCGGCCCCGTCTCCAGGTGTGGCGGCCTTTGCCCAGACATTCCCGAGTGCAGTCTGACTTGGCACTCAGGGACCGATGTGACTTAACACCTCGAAGACTGTTCTACGAGTCTTCTAGCCCGAACCATGACTCTGGATCGCTGCCCAATTGACATTCCCGTTGCGAGCATCACGAAGGCATCCGCAACTGAGAAAAGCAACGTACCTGGAACTTGGCCAGTAACTCGAGGCGCCTCCGCGGAGTTCACCGCCCCCAGGCCAGCCTCTGACAGGTTCGCCTTGCCCCCTGCTCATCCATCCATCCATCCATCCATCCGTGGAGAACCCCCGAAGACGCAAGTGCATGCGATAGGGTTGGGCGTGCTGATCATCTGGGAGCTTGACTGTACTACCTGCACGTGCCGTGATCCGTGGATTGGCAGAAGGGAACAGAAGAAAGCCGTGAAAGCTTAGCATCGCGAAGCTTCAAATCATCGCCGGTCAGTCGAATAACAAAGGCCTTGGACCCAACGTGGTGGTGTCTCGAGTCTCTTAAGCCGAGAGCCCGAAGCGACGGAAGTGAGGCCGGCCCACCATCAAGAGTCAAGTCATTGAACATGAGCAGTGCATGCCCACGCACTATGGCGAAACGGTTTTGTCACGGGAGATGTGGCCAATCTGGTGTGGAGCTTGCTAAATCGTGTAATATCCTAATATCGGCACTGCGGTGCCCGCCTGCTACGAGAATCGGGGATGACGGCGTAGGAACCAAAAACACTGGGCACTCCCCCAGAAATGCCTTTGCGGGCAGCCCGTAGAAGCAAAGCAATATCTCGTAGTATTCTTAGATAGGGCACCATTGTTTTGCGCGGGGATGCAGCTTGTGTTCATAGGCCGCCGGTCGCCTCAATTCTTTGAGCCCCACACGGATCACGGCACAAAAAGTTGTTCCCAGCGGACCGCGAGCGCTAATCAGCCAGCCAGACTGCAAATAATCCTGTTGCGCTTAGTCGCCCGCCGCCCTTTTTGTCCATTATCCTGAGTGCCTCTCGCTCCTGTATTCAATGTTCTCTTCTCACCCCGCCCTCCTCTTCTCGACTTCACCACCGCTTCTCATCCCCTTCTCGTCTTGCCAGACTGGACCACTGTGCTCCTACGCCAACTCCGCCCTCGTCCTAATTCACAGCCCCCGGCTCGGCAGCTGAGCACTCACACAGCCAAGAGACGCCGAGTGCTTTGGAGACAGCCCCAAGCGCACCTTCCACCCTCAGTGTCCTCTCCTCCCCCGCCTCAGTTCTGTGCGACCGGCCTCTGTTGCTTCACCAGAAATTATATTCCCTCCGGCCGCAGCAACCACGGTTCGGCAAGCTTCACTCGTTCGTGGACTGCCTTCAGACCGTCTTCACATTCACAGTTCCACTCGACAGGTCCAGAGGGCTCGCATAGCCCTTACCCTCCCGGCTGTGAACAATCGTCAGCACCTCTACTCTCGCCAAGACTGCAAGATCGCCCAAACATCCTGGTCGGTTTAACGTTGGTCGCCGTTACACTTTCTTCGCTTTGGCTTGGCCGGCCAAGACACTCTGAAGGTCTTAATTTTCGTCAATCATTGCACGGCACTCAAGCACATTTGCCTATACTGCTTGGCAAACTGCTCAGCACCATGACTGACCTAGCTCTTCGCCAGGCGCCGCTCGACATTCCTCGTGCGCCGGCAGTTGCGCCCGACCATGACATTGCACCGCAACCACTGCCGGCCTCGCATACCCCTCAGTCTTCAGATTCACCTCAGAGCCAGCCCTCCTCGCCTGAAGTGCGCCCTGTCGATCCGCGCCATCCTATTCTCGAAGAAGACGAAGACGAGACCAGCAGTGAGGCAGCCAACGAGCCGGTCACCCCGACCGACGCCTCGACCTCGCACGACCTAAAGCCTTCGATCCGCAATTCTATACAGAATGAAGCTCGTCCAGTCGTGACCGCGAAGCCTCCGATCTCATTGCAGACACCCGCATCTCCTAAGACCTCTATACCACAAAACGGATCTGCGCGGGCCTCCGGAGATAATAGCCCACCGCAGACGCCCGCTCAGTCTAGACCTCTCTCTCGACGCCAGTCGAGCCACCATCGCAGGAGTATGAACAGCTTTTCCAGCCTTTTTACTATCAGGAATCGGTCTGCCGTGACATGGGGACCCAGTCCGTATGAAGGAACTGATGAGGCTCCTGCCCAGCGTCCCAATGTGTCGGAGGTCGCACTGGGTGTGCCAGCAGCTGGGCTGCTTCGTCGGTTCTCAGCTCACACGTCCCCGAATAATTCTACGAGATCGAATAGTCCTCCATCCCCGGTCCAAGGTCCCCGCGTCGTCTTTACTCCTGCAGGAGCAAACAAGCCTCTGCCAGATCTTCCCAAAGGAGAGCAGTTCTTCGCTGGCGACAAGAAAAAGCACCGCGCTGCAACAACCCTTAGCATCAAAAATAGACTCTTCCACCGCCACGATAAACCGGCAGAAAATGTATCATCTGTACCCCGCCGGGCCTACTCTCGCCCTCGCCATCGAACTGGGAGTATCGACTCTCAGGACGGCCCGCCCAAAGTCAACCCCGGAACCAAGGTCCTGACCGACCGGGAGAGACTCCCATGGTCCCTGGCAGCTGAGGCCGGTACGGGAGTGAAGGCAAGGCGCATGAGCTTGAGCCTGCCGGATGACTTTACCGTCGATGTTGTCGAACTTCACAGTGAATTCTCGGACCAGAGCAAGAGGTTTGGAAAGCGTGGGAAAACTCTGGGCAAAGGCGCGACATCACAAGTGATGCTCATGACCCGCAAGGGTTATCCGAACGAGTTGTATGCTGTCAAGGAGTTTCGGAAGAAGGCTTCAACCGAGAAGGCTGAGGAATACGAGAAGAAGGTCAAGTCGGAATACAGCATCGCAAAGAGTCTACATCACCCTAACATCGTTGAGACCGTCCGCCTCTGCACTCACAACGGCCGATGGGAGCATGTTATGGAATGGTGCTCGGAGGGTGATCTGTTCAACCTTGTCCAAAAGAATTATCTCAAGTTGGAGGCTCGGTTACCTGACAGACTCTGTCTGTTCAAACAGCTGGTGCAAGGCATCCACTACTTACACTCCAACGGAATTGCCCACCGAGATATCAAGCTGGAAAACTTGTTGATCTCGCAAGGTAGCAAGCTGAAGATCACTGACTTTGGTGTATCTGAAGTGTTCAGTGGGATGCACCCGGGACTGAGAGCGGCCGGTGGGCAATGCGGGAAAGATATGGGTGAGGTCCGGCTTTGTGAGCCAGGTATCTGCGGCTCCATGCCTTATATCGCTCCAGAGGTCATTTCCAAACATGGTATGTGTGGCAATTCATATGACAGCAAACAAATTTAACACTTCATCCAGGCAAATATGACCCGCGACCGCTGGATGTCTGGAGCGCAGCAGTTGTCATGCTCCACCTCATTTTCGGAGGCGCTCTCTGGACCAAAGCAGAGCTAAACAAGGGCCAAGAGCGATACGAAGATATTGTGACTGGTTGGACCAAATGGAACAACAAACACCCCGACGGAGGTGTGATTACTGAGACGGACTACCCTCATGTCAGGGCGTTTGATTACATGGTCAACCCACCGGCTCTCAGACGTCTACTGATCGGCATGCTCAATCCCGACCCTGCGAGACGAACTACCATAGCCGAGGCCGCTGGGAACAGGTGGATAAAGACTGTGGAATGCTGCCAGGTCGACAGCTTTGAGGATCCCACCGCCATCATTGACGCCACCAAGAAGGTTAGCTGCAGGTCCAAGTCCGCCAAGGTGGCTGTGCACAACCATCTTCCAGAGAAATCACACCCTCTGCATCACCTAGTCCGCCTGCCCGGCAGCACGGACATGGATTACTATTAGTCCCATGGTTCTTACGCATATAATACTGGAGCATTCTGCTTCGGAGTTCTTCGCCCTGGGGATATTCTGGGCTGGCGCGTTAGTATAATTGGTTGCTTCATTCATAATGGTCAAACCGGGGCCGAATGAGAGCAAGCCCGGTGTGGTTTCTATACCCCCTTTGAACATAGCAAGCCCTTCTTGGGGAGCTCTGTACATACTTTCCACAGGCTTCCTTTACTGGGTGGTTTAGTATAATTTTAGTGTCTTGAGAGTCTCTGTGTACAAAGAGACAGTACCACAAACTGTATGTGTGTGCTGGAACTGGGCATGGCGCTTGGGTAGATATATCGCCTGGCATGGACTATATAGAAAGCGATGGTCGTCGGAGCGATGGTCGTCGGGGCGCCAGTGTTAGAACTAAGAAAACATTGAGGTTTTCACCGTTCAATTACTGAGAGTCCACACCTGCTGTCTAATGCGGAGCTATCCTAGCACCCTGCTTATCAGCCTTTGCCAGAGAGTTAAGCTTTAGTCTTGACCTCTCTGGCGTGCTCCTTAGGGTGTGTCACTGTCAGTCGGTCTTTGTCGGCCCAGTTCGACGTCCAGATGGATATCTCCGTGGAGGTAGTCAACCATTGGCAGCCGTGGCACGATATTGGGTACTTCTGCAGCTCAGTATATTTTTCTGATTTGGCAGCTGAGCAGCCAAGGAACGCTCTGAGTTGCAGAGTCAGTCGAGGAGGGTGACATAGTTCGGTCAGCGTCCACCGTCCAAGTAGACTTGTGGCCGAGTGCAGAAAACGGTTATGCGTGCTACGAACTAGAAGTCTAGAGTCGGTCACGATAGGTGAGCGGTCTTCTCCCGTTTCTTCATTTGACAGTTTCTGAGTTTTCATCGCCCTGCTTTCTCTATACCCCTTTTCTAATTCTATATTCATCCACTTTACCTTCCCAAATTCCCCGCGAAGCAAAACTTTTTCGACTCGAAGACAGCTCCAGATACTGTCTTCTCTACTTTGCTTCAAGCCTTCTGCAGATGCGGAAGCATACTCGGCTGCGTATGCGTATGATGGCCAGCCGCAATCCTCTCCCTAATCATCTCCGCGTTCTCCTCCTTCCAAGCCTCCACCTCCCCACCACCCTGAAGCAGCGCAACTCGGTACCCCGTCAACATATTATGCGCGGCGTTGCTGTGCTCATAAGTCCCTCCGTTAAACCTAGCCGTCGCATCCCTTCCAATCCCAGACTTGATCATCGCCCTTCCACCAGGATGCTCATCGATGAAACTCTCCATGTCATGAATCACGCCTTCAATAGCAATCAACGCTCTTCCTTCATTTTTCACCTGGCTCTGAAACTCATCCCAAGTCATCACTGGCAGTTCGCTAAGTGACGGCCCCCAGTTGATAGTCTTGTCGAGCGCCTCAACCTTCTTCCGCATTTGCATAACGCGCGACTTCTCAATTTCGTCTTTCTTCACCGTTTTTAGATTGTATGCCAGGCCGCAGAAAGCGAAAAACTGAATGAGCCATTTCGTCGGGTCGAATTCATACCATTCCAGCCCATTGCGGTAATCGGTAGGGAATTCGTGGTGGTAGTTGTGCCAGCCCTCACCAAAAGTAAGCAGCGCAGTGATGAAGTTACTCCGCGCTGTATGCTTGTCATCAAAAGGCTGATCACCCAACCAATGAGCCACCGAGTTGACACAAAAGATGCTATGGTTAGCAACCTGGATTCTCCAAAGCCCAGCATACAAAAACCCACCCCACGCATCGCCCCAAAGCATAGCCACAATAGTAGGCAAAACGTAAGCTACGAGCAGCCCGATTTGCCAGAAGTACTTGTGTTGGAAGACGACGACCCAGTCTTCGCGCAGGTCGGAGTTGTCGACGTGGCCGACGCGCGTGATGCGGCCTTGGTCGCGGTTCATGACGACCCAGCCGATGTGCGACCAGAGGAAGCCTTCGGCGGCGCTGTAGGGGTCTTTGTCGGTGTCGATGTAGCGGTGGTGGGCGCGGTGCTCGGTGGCCCAGTAGCGGGCGGAGCCTTCGAGGGAACTGGCGCCGGCGAGGGCGAGGAAGATGCGCAGGGGAGTGCGGGCTTGGTAGGAGCGGTGGGCCCAGAGACGGTGGTAGCCTGTGGATGGTGTGAGTAGAAAAGAGGGGGGTCAGAGGGAGGAGTTTACTGACCAGCTGTGACACCGGTGCCGGTGATGAAAAGGAAAATCGCAGCGAAGACGGCCGTTTCCCATCTCAGGGGTGTCTGCCGTGCAAGGAAGTATCCGAGGATGGGCATTCCGATTGAGTGGATCGTGTTCACGTGGTTGATGTGTAGTGGCCAGTTGTACCAGGTGATGGGCGTTGGAGTTTCTGGCACGCCATATCTTCCCGTCACCCAATTCCACACAATATACGCAGGATTCTTGGTGTCCAGAGGCTTTCTCTTGGCCTCAAAGGGTCTCTTCTCTCGCTTTTTGGTGGAATTGGAGATGGGTTTGGGAGTTGTTTTCTCCTGAGGAGAAATAGGCTCGATGTACTGCATCTTGTGAGATGTAGAAACAGAAACCGAGAAGAAGAATGGCTACAAGGTATGGATTTCTGAAAGCTGAATGGAAGTCTGCTTGAACATATTTCAAGTTATATATCCTACCTGAGGAGATCCTCCACAAATTCATGCTCACACCGCTGTATTACATTTCTCTCAGCTTATTCAGAGCATTGAATCGTCGGCCACGTCGGCGGTTTTCCTTTTGAGATGGAACCGAGTTGTTTTGAAAAAGTAATCTCTCCATCACACGGAACGAAACGAAACGAAATGAAGAATTCCATTGCATGTGTCAGTCCAGTTCCGGCCCCAAGGGCCCACTGTAGAATTAAGGTTCTTATGGAAACCTGTGCACATAAGCCCTCCGGCAGTTGGGTATCACCCAGGACCCATATCTGACTTGCTTGTGTTACTGTATAGCGTTCCATTTTGCACCGTAGTGACAAACGCTTAGTATGAGGGAGCGATAAGGCCGCAGGGCGCAGTTTGAACTTCCGAAGTTACAGTGAGTTGACGGCGAATAAGGTCAAAGAGCTTGGCATGTCAGATTGAAGACGAAGCTGCATCACAATGACGACGGTTCGACGGGTTGACGCGTTTGCTGACAGCGACAACCAGTGACTTCCACTTACAAGCTGCCAAACTGCAGGGACTTTTCATTGTTTGTTGGCCGACTGAGGAGTAAAAATATTTATGGATGAAAGAATCTGTGACAGTAAGTCTACTATCTATAGTACTTTTGAGAGTCTTCCGACCGATACATGTTCAATTCTCGAATCCATCAAGGAATAGAAACGCAGATGGTTTACGAAACCCCAAAAAATGCGTCTGGAGCAAAAGGATGCGGACTTCCGGAGGCAAAAGCTCTTCTGGCCTCAGATGTTCGGTATGCTTCACAAGTGTTCTCAGCTGTTTTGCTTGCTTGTTTCGTCTCTCAGTGTGGAGAGTTCGGAATCGGTCAGTAAATGATTATAGAGGCAGGCAAAAGGGGTCAAGGAGAAGTGGATCGCAATCCTTTCAATTTCATCGAGAAACTCTGCTAAGAAGGTATATAACAAAACCCACCCCACACAATGGGATATAAGGTACAAAAGAGAATAGTGAGATTGTATTTACATTAATCGTGACACCATGACATCATGCTCAAAACGGCACCAACTAGATATCTATTCACGCGAGGCGGTATTACCATTAACTCCCCGCAATAATGCTTCAATATCGTGCGTGTAATCGTGGACCAAACCCAAATCCGTCATGCCTACACTACCGCTCGCTGACGCCTCTTCCGTCCCGGGTGTCGCTTCGTTCCATCGTACGTTTTTCTGATTTCCACGTTTGGTCGGCTTCTACACCATGTCACTATTCCCGTAGTCTTGTCGGACGACACCCGATTCACTTGCGGTACTAACACTCTGTACTCTCCGTAAATCCCGGTGGTCCTTCTCTTCGTCATGTAGCGTTCCTGCTGTTCCGTTGCTCCCAATGCTTCGCGGCCCCTTAGTAGGTGCACCCGATGGTGGTAGTACAATAGAGCCCGTCGGCGCTAAAGCAGCTGCGTCAGCCGCCTCTTCACCTGTCGGTATCGAGTCTGCTGTCTCGTACTCCAAGGCTTTGATGAGTTTGAAAACACTGTTCACTTGTTAGCAGCTGATCGATGCCAGAGTAACAGGTAGCAAGACATAAAACTTACATAACAGCCAAGACAGAGCCGGCCAATGGTCCAACCCAATAGACCCAATGATCACCCTTGAACTCCTTGGTAACGACAGCAGGGCCTAGCGAGCGCGCCGGGTTCATCGATCCACCGGTCCAGTAAACTCCCACCAGTTCTCCAACGAACAAGCTCAAACCGATTCCCACAGGGGCGATGAAATTTCCGGTGTGCTTCTCTGCCGCCAACATGAAAATGGTAAACACCAATTGTGCTGTCAAGATCATCTCGATAATCACACCTTGCGCCACGCGGGTCGTCGTCGACATCGAGGTACCGACATTCAGAGCGCCCGTGAACAGCGTCTCCGTCAAGGCGGCCGCGATGATAGCACCCACACATTGCACAGCGAAGAGAAGGACACATCTTCCGATTGTGATGGAACCAATGAGCCACATTCCCACAGTGACAGCGGGGTTGAACAATCCACCCGAGACACGGAAGAATACCCAGGCATTGACGGCGAGGGCGAAACCGAAAGAGAGCGCGATATAGAGCAGTTCTTGAGGAGTGTTTTGGTCGGTAGTCGTAATTATTGTCGTTCCGGTGTTTGGGTTGGAGGCAATGCGGGCGACTTGGGTGCCGGAGAAGGCGATGAAGAGGAAGAGGATCGTGCCCAGGAGTTCGCCAAGGCCGGCGACGACATGGCCTCGCAACTGACGAGGTAGTTTTGCGAGGAGTAACTTGCTCCACTTGGCGACCACTTCTGCCCAGTCTCCTACACCGTCAACGTGTCCAGGGGCGTTGGTATTCATCTCGACGAGCTATTCGGAAGAAAAAATGAAAAGAGATATCTGAAAGGAGATTCCTGAAAGGAGATGCCTGAAGAGCAAGTCCTATCGGCTTGCTTGAAAAGAATAAGATGAGAATGGAGAGGCTCGTGAGAGTAACAAAAGAGCTGAGGCTTGAGAGGGTTAAGATCAAGGAAGTAGAGCACTTGCCACTAGCCACACATCATTGATGTCATTTCATTTTCCCATTGGCGCAGAAAACGCTATTTGGGCCCCTGTCCATCTAGTTTTGGTCACGGAGCATTTTCATGAACTCTGAAGGTGTGACGGTTTGGGGCGTACCCGATGGCATGGTAAACAAAGGACGAAAAGATCCAAGTACTAAACATAGCGATCAAAGTCGAATGTTTGAAAGTATTCAAGTCACCTACTCCGCTTTCTTGCAAATGCCTCGAAATTCGACGTAATTCGAATGTCGAATTGGCTATTCCACGGGCTGGAACTCCGCCCTCGCGGGAACCCTTAACGGCCAATGTTGTCGGTTGTTGTGAGGTTTGCCAACGGGGCCGGAGACTAATCATAGCAGGTGGCAGGTCGTGGCGGAGAAGCAACTCTAAAAGGCTCCTAAATCTCTAGCGGTGGTCCAGGCGAGTCCATCTGCATTGGGATCCGCGGTTCGAGGAGCTTTTTCGATTTAGCTCGCAGATCAGCCACATCTCCGAAAGCGTGAATGTGCAGATCACCGTCATAGCTCGATGCGCCAAAGAGAAATACCCTCCGAGATTCCCATGTGTCGCCCACTGATACACCCATGTTGCATCGTGTTCCCACCCTCGGCGTTGCAGTTGGGCGTTTTCAAGGAAAAGAAATCTTAACTTCCGCCAGTTTCCCGGTACATGGAAACTCTGAGCCACACTCTTGGTTCTTGAGCTTCTCGCCACTTGACATCTGCGCAGCCAGCCGATGCAACGAAGATATATGGGCTGAAACGCCAGATTCCGGGGTTTTATTTATGTAACGCCCTAATGGTCTGGTATTCGTCGTAGTGCTGTAGTAGTGCTTTAATGCGGTGGAAAACAAAACGCGGTCCTTGTGCTGTACTAAAAAGTAATGCCGCATTTTTTCCTAATGCGGCATTTCAATAGCATTTGGACGGCATTAGGGCATCAGGGCATTGGTAGCAACAGCAAAAAGCAAAATAATTGGTTTCTTTTAAACTCGAACTGCCAGCTTTGATTTTTATTTAGACCATTCTCTGAGTTCCGACAGAGATACGAAGTCCTTTGCAGGAACATGCCTAAGGGGGAACGCCGCCACAATTATGCTCGAAAAGCTTGGCCTGGACAAATGAAGTGACTGCAGAAGATTGGACAGGTTGATACATCTGGAAATCTGGGAGGCGATTTCTTTGCTTTTGAGAATCGGTTACCTATCTCTTCTATTTCAGGGTCGATGAAATGAGTGCATGTTCGAAGCTTCGTTGTGCCTTTCCACAGCAAAAGGAATCCCGGTGAGGGGCAATGATGCTTCATTCATATTTCTGATATATTTTTTTCTGATGATTTTCCGGCGAGCCGATGCTGAGTTTCCCAGGTCTCATTCAATCAAATTGTTCTTCTCACAAGCTCCCTAGATCTGAACGGGTGTCATGTTTCTCATATTTCACGTCCATAGAAATCCCACCGTTCAATCATCCGAGTTCCGTCTGGGTGTTCTTCCGCTCTCTCAACAGAACTTCTTGCATATCTATCCAAGGACAAAAGATCTGTGAGCTAAGTAGAAGTATCTTCCTATCACCCCCATCCACCTCCCTGGTCCTCTTCTGTCACCGAAGTCTCATCCACGCCAGACACAGGAGACTCATTCTCATTCTCCGAGGGATATTCTCCCTGTTCCTCTGCTTCCAGCGGCGAAGATATATCCCCATCAACCACAGCCCCCTCCGTCTCATCATTGGGTGCATCTTCTCCCCGCTGATTCCCTGCCATCGCCGAAGGTCCATCCCCGTCAACAGCAGGCGCTTCCCCATCATTGTCCAGGGGTTCATCTGCCTGTGTCTCCTCAGCCGAGTTCCGTTCGCTCTCTCTCAAGGGAGCTTCTTTCGGACTCTGCTTACCCGAGTTCTGTTCACCCTCTTCTGGAGTCTGCTCTCTCTGGTCCTCACCTCCAGAAACTTGCTCAGTCCCGGTATCTTTCGCACGACCGCCGACGCCCCTGGTCGTACTCTTGCCATGAATCCTCCTGCTTCCTCCACCAAGAAGGAAGTTGACCAAGAGCTTATGACATTCACTATCTGTCTGCCCCTTTTTTGAACCCGCCTTTCGCTTTTTTCCTTTTTCGGGTCGCTCTGAACGTCCGTGAGTCGCATGCGTACATCTGCGGCAAGGTTTGATCAATTCCAAAACCTGGCGAGGTTGGATGTGCTGTGAATCTTCGCAGTACCAGATTTTCTTGGCTATGAACTTCTTAGATGAGGAGATTGCGGCTTCCTTTTTGTGCCCGCAATTCTTGACGCGTCGACTGGAGACGGTGCGGTTGCCGACGTGGTGGCGGGAGCGACAGATGATGTCGATGTATGTACACATTGTCGCTGTAGGGTTGAGCAAAACTTCGAGGTAAGATGAGTGCTTTAGCGGCTTCGACTCAGGCAATGATAGGATTAGAGTCTGTTGTGGTGGGCTCTCCAGCTTAGAGAAATTTGGGGATCAAGTTGATGGCAAGCCTGGAGATGAAAATTTCACCTTCACTTCAACAAGTTCTGAGATTCATTAGTGAGTAGTATCGTTCCCAGTGATTCTGTTTGATATTGTTAGTGATTTGCGCTGGTTCCATCCTGAAAGAGCCTTTGATCACTTTTGCCAACGAGACAAGGGTCCAAGGAAACTTAGAACACTCATTACCTGCCTCCATTATTTGTCTTTTCCGATTTCTGCAATTTCACTCCTTTGTTGGAGCAAAGCACTCTTGCATCTTGGTCTCAGGGGTTGTTGACATCGGCTTTCAGGACTTGCACATCAACAAAAAGCGACGAATGCTAGCATCTGGAATGATTGCTCAGTTAATGGGTCCACAAATCAAATTTCACAGTCACTTCGAAATTTCCGACGCATCTGTTTTCAGTCTGCAGGTTTGCTTGAATTTGGTGGTATCTACCTAGTACGAACCATAGCTGTTTGCCTAGAAGACAACAGGAGCTTGTTCAAGCTGGAACCCACATATCAAACAAACTTTCTCCTGACTGCACGCTGCCTGTTGCGAAATCCTTCCGCTCCTTTTTGGAAGTCTACCTATGAGCTTCTTGATCTGACCATATCTAGTGAAACAGCTCTAATGTGGTCCGAATCGTGGCTCTGAGGAATACAGGCTCCTAAAGTCCAGTTGATTCAGGTCCCTTGCCGCTCTTCTCACGAACGAGATCACCGAGACCACCGCCAGTGCGAAACTCAGAGGACTAGGTGGCACGCCTCTTAGTCAGAGGTGGGTTCGGAGTCTGGAGAGGGTTGAAAACCGGTGCAGGTCTCGAAGCGAGAGAAGTGTTCGAAGTCGGAGGACCACGAGCAGAATTTCTCATGCGAAAGTAGTCATAGGACGACATAGGAGGTGTCACACCCGGGAGAGCCTGGTTCGAAGTCGGAGGGGCGTTCGAATTCAGACGAAGGTTCGAAGGGGGAGGAGTGTTCGAACTCAGAAGAGGATTCGAAACCGGAAGAAGCTTCGGAGTCGGAGGAACGTTCGAAGGCAGAAGAGGGTTCGAGATCGGAGTAGGCTCCACAGTCGGAGGCTTCACAATGGGCACAGCTGCAGACCTTGGCTTCTTCGTTCCACGAGGCGCTGGTGGGTTACGACGCTCTGAATTAGCGACAATTAGCATATATACTTATACAGTTTCACATCTAGCGATTAAGGCTTGAAAGTTGCGGCTTACCAATCGATTCAATCTTCTTGCCGGGGCTCTTCGGGTCCTGATAAGTGAAGCCGGCCGGCATACCACCTTGGGAACCGTCGGGATTCATGAATTTGATGAGACGAGACTCAGCAGGGCGAGGAGCAAGCGCGTGGAGCTCGGCATGGGAGCCGTTGCCTTCGAAACCCTCGTCTCCACGAGGCGCATAAGGAGGAGCGGAAGCATTGAGTTGTTGACGACCTAGCTGCTGCAGCTGCGCTGGATGCAGGGAATCGGGGCTTATCTGATCCTGAAAGCCATAGGCTGACTGGTATTGCTGCTCTGCCTGCGACATTCGGGGTCCCTGAGGAAGGTTGTAGAAGTCGGTAAAAGGCTGCTGCTGGAAATTCTCACGGCTAGACGCAAACAGAGCGGGATTATCCTTTGCGCTTGGCTTGCGACTGGAACGACCCGGTCGGGTTGCCCTCTTCGCCTCCCTTCGATTGGGCGGGACAGTCACAGCAGGGGCTTTCGAGAATTGAGACGTGTTTCCTCCCTGGTTCATGTAGGCTTGATTCATGTAGGGCTGGTCCATGTAAGGCTGGTCCATGTAGGGCTGGTCCATGTAGGACTGGTTCATGTAGGGCATAGAAGCAGTGGTGTTTGGCTGTGGTCTTGGCTTATGATTCTCGGCCTTCCGTTCTTCAAGCAGTGAATTGGTTGGATACGGCATTTCGTGAGGGAGGTAGTCCATCGACTTCGCTGCTTCCATGATCTCCATCGCCTTCAGCGCATCCGCCGTGAATTCGACGGCAGCTTCAGACTCGTTGTCGTCGGTGTCGGAAATATGGTCGCCTTGCTGCTGTTCTCTTTCTTCCGCCCTCTGAGCCTTTGCTTGGGCAGCGCGTTCCCGTTCAATTCCTTCAAGCCTGTTGGCATTGACCTCTCGAACCTCTTTCCACTGCTTCTTGCGTTCGTCGTCACTCATTCCACGCCTGTCACCATAGTTGAGAAACACTGTCTCAAAATGTATCGCTGCTGATCGAAGCCTTGCTTTGAAATGACGTTCGGCAGCGAATCCTTGCAGCATTCCAAGCATTTCAACAGATGGACGCTCGGCCTTAGGCATGGGCAGTTGCTCGGGGTTTTGAACAGAATCATCGACCTGGGGAGAATGGTCGTTCTGGAAGGAATCATCGACGTCGCTCTCGGTGACGTCTTCGATATGGGCCGAATGATCGATCGTGGGGCTGGGTTTGGCCGGAGTGGCCTCGAAGTGGACCTCCTGCTCGCCTGACATGACCGCTGCAACTGAAGCCATGGATGGGGGACGTTTTTGGAGGTGAGCTAGGAGCAACTCGTTGGAGACCCACCACTGACGCTCGTGCTCAAGCTTTCGCTGCTTGTCTTGCTCCGGCATGGCAGGTGGATACAGGTTGCAATCGGAGCTCTCCCAGCTGAGCACAGATGGACTGCGCTCAGTGTACTGCGCACGATCTGGAGCCATGGCGATTGTCAGCGAGGACTCGCACTCGTGGGCGTCCGAGTCGAGAGGTTTGTCGTTGCGCAGACGATGTTTTCGAGGGAGGCAGTGGAAAAAAATAGAGGACTCACCAGGACGACGAGCTATTCACTGCGACCGGATCAGTTCTTTGTGAACAGACCCTCCTCGGACGTGTCGTTCGAGAAGTTGTGTCCGGATCGTGAACCGCAACTTGGTCGAAGTGGTTCAGTTGGCGCTAAGCTTGCGTAAACCAGCCCCTTTCCGAAACTGCTTTAGCGATTTTAGTAAGCGAGCCTCTAGCCTAGGTTATCTTTCCTTGCTGGAATACTCCTAGCTATCTGCTATAGCTGTAGGGAATCCCAATTGCTTTCTCAGTCCTGGGGGCAAGTAACCTCAAGCCTCCAACACTTCGCTACCCCTATTCACTACATTTTGAGTTTCTTCTCCTAATAATAAACTCAACGTCTGTAATTTTATTACTTGGATGCTCGAGACCTGCCTTCACGGCCTAGCAAGTGTGTTGAGTCAGCGTTGATATACACCAGTGGGAAAACCCCTTCCTCTGGACGTCTTGCACAATCCTTATGGATGGACCAGACAACAAGAACTTCAAGCCGCCTTTTCACCATTGTGTAAGGTATGTGCCAACCCACCCGCATTAGTCTAGTTCTTTGGGTACTTGCAAAAATGTTTTTGTATGTTCCATTGACCGGCAATACCGAAAGGCTATTGAGAGCTAGCAAGCAACAAACAGATTCATTGCCATAAAGAACGACTAAATAGGGGTTAACTTACCGTCTTACCTAGCGGCGTCACTCAAGTATCGACATTTTACATCCGAAGAATTCTATGTGCAGTAAATGAATGTTACAAGATTCACTGCTTTGTTTTGTCACTATTAATGAGGCTTTGTATCTCAACTCGCCAATGATAAGTGTGTTGCTAGGGTGACTCACGAGCTCCGGACCTGATCCATACCAGACTGAGGTGGCCGACTATGTTGAGCCCTGTCCGAGTCAAAGATCAAACCTCCGGTTTATGTTTCACAGGTCTTAGCATATAAAGCTTTTGATAAGTTCTCATTTTCTGCGGTCAAGCTGAAGCAACCCTTAATGTCGACAGTCCAGGCTCGATGTGAATGTTATTGTGCTTGATTTCGGAAATTCAGAGCAATGTTTTCTGGTCCCTGGATGGGCACCACCTGAAGCAAGCTCTCCGTTTCAATTTTGATAAAACTTGTCTCGGGAGCTTTTGTGGCGAAATTTCTCTGGTACCGGATGCTCCACTTCTCGGTAGGGATGTCAGAAGTCGCAGCTATATCTAGTTTCAAAAGGGGGTCATACCCTACATCGGTTGCTCAGGTGACTCTACAACCATCCGAGGATTCTCAGAAGCTTCAAGTTTCTTCCGAGTGGCTTGAAGGATCTGATATCTAGGCGACAGCGTCCTGATACTGTGCCACAGTGTGGCACTGTCTCGGAACAGGGGGCGAATCATAGGCTTGTATTTTTGCCAATTGGGTGAGATGGTTTCGCATAAAAGCGGCTCGCAAATCCACACAACCAACAGACTGAGCAAACGTCGATGGTTTGGGACTTCCAAGAACGCCTAACTGGCTACTGACGTCAACATTGGATATGGAGCATATGAATCATTTCGTACCTTGCCGCGGCGGCCATGAAGCAAGGAAGAGTGGGAAGGTGAGATTTCCAGCATCTCCTCTGGGACTCGGACACGCCGACTGTTCAAGTGATTTATGTGTATCTCGCCAGCCTCCACGTGGTCCTCGCCGCCTCGGGGATTTGATGTGGCCCGAGGGTCGGGGAACGTGCAGGTGAACCACAGCGCCGGGTCGCCTAGGCTTGGCGGTCGATCTGACTTGCCCTGTTCAGGAAATAAGCTCCACCCTGTGTAACTTCAGCCCTACGATCGGATTTACCACATAGAAACTCCGCACGTGGGAGGGAGACATACGCTTCTTAGTGACGTATTATATCGGAAGATACATGAATACGGGATACAATCATACAGGGGCCAGGGCGAATCAGGAGCCTTAGGAACACATTCATGCGAATGCTCGGCGGTGCAGCTTATACCCTTAGCCTCTCAGCCGCGGTATGATAGGGCTGCTGCTTGGACTAGGTAGAGTACGAGTATGGTGTGAACGAACCCGGGCAAGCACGAACGAGCAGCGAAGTGGGAGTCATTTCATAAGTACGAACCGCGTGGCGGTGACGGTTTCCTCCGCTCTCCCTTCCATGATAACTCTTTGAGGCGCAATAAAGGGATTCAAGCCTCGTGACTTCCACATTGCGATCCTTCAAAGGTCCACGACAACGGCTATTGGTCAGTGGCCCGAGCAGAGTCAGTGATGCGATATAGAACAGCAGCAAGTTTCGTGTTCGGATAGTTCGGACGTATCTCCTTGCAGCCTCAGCCACATATCGATGTTGCGCATGTTTCAATATTGGATCTGCTACTATTAACCTGCTAGGCAGAAGAAACCGAGATGGTGTATGTTGCTGATGATTCTAGCCACACGTTTGAGATGCTAACATTATGTTTTGCTGGCTAATATCCCCTATTCTACGGAGACCTCTAAGAGGAAGATATTTTCTCGCTCTCGGGCAGAAAGCATGTCCACGGCGGGTCAATATCACCATACGTCCAGTTGAGGTCAATTTGAGCTTCCAGAATCTCACCTGAGTCACTATCGCTCGTTCAATGGTGCTACGGTAAAGGAATTTTACCTATGCGCAGCTTTGAAATCAGGCCCAATGAAGTACCAAGACCTGTTGCATTTGCACGTACGTCTTTAGATCTTACCCCTGGCGCAGTCCCGCCTCCGATACCCGCCTGATTCTGATCCAATACTCCGAGCACTGGGATCATGTCTGCCTGAAGAAGAACCAATACTGAAATACAAGCAGGTACAAGCCTAGATCTTAGGTCCCCCGCTCTTACGACTTCCGCAACGTACTGCTCCCTCCAGCGACCGACTTCAGCTGAAGGCTGGATTTCTATTTCCGGTGACTGGCAGGCCGCCTTTGACGAAGCTGATCAACAGCTTGGTTGATTCCTTGAATTCATGTGGAACGACGGAATTCAGAGGCTGTGGCGGGTTGCTCTTCGGTGGAATGGAACTGGGAGTGAGACATCGGGCAAGCCGTTGTGGTTGCAGGTATGCCCACACCTCAAAATCACCATAGATTCTTTGTATATTTGTATATATAGTATTAGTATCTGCCCTTCTTTCGTTTCTTGCTCGAGCTTTCAAGTCCACTCTCCATATTATCTTTGCAAGAAGCTCACTTCTGAATTTTGGCTCGGATTATTGAATATTTCAACTATCACGGCACTACCAGGTGACCGCACCTGGGTAGCCTCGGTGCCCTCAGCCTGACCGCGCTTTTAGACATTCTGCAGCTTCGTGAAGAAATATTTACTTCTTCGCATACGGCTTCGCCCTTACCGGCAGTATAGGTTTGCGCCGTGAAAGTAACCTGATCGACACTCAGGTTCGGTGACCATGTCGAACTCATCTGTATCTTTCGTCCAGAACCTGACTACTGGAATATCGCCTTTTGTGAATTTGCTGTCACAAAATCAGACAAACGGGTAAGTAATCTGATTCGTCGGCTCTTTGATGTCTATAATTCTAATACAGTACTTGTTTAGTGCATCATTATGGGGTACCCCAGAATTCCAAGGACTCCCCCTGTATCTTCCCCAGGTATGTCTCTTACCTCACCAGCTCAGAGGCGTGACTCTGATGCAATCGCAGCCTGGAACGTTTGAAACCGATTCGATAGACTCTACTGCATTTCCTTGGGGTGCCAAAACTACCAACAACAGTTCTCCGTACAGCGGCGCACCCACAACCAACGTAACCACCAGGCATTATGACTTCGTTATTGAGCGTGGCTTGATAGCCCCGGATGGCTATGAGAAGAGTGTCATCCTCATTAATGGGCAGTTTCCCGGACCTCTGATCGAAGCCAATTGGGGAGACACTATCGAGGGTATGTTAATGAATCTATATCTATGGTCTAGCAATGCAGGCGCTGATGAAGTGTAGTCACTGTCACCAACAACATCGCCGGTCCCGAGGAGGGGACAGCACTTCATTGGCATGGGCTTCCACAGAACACAACCCAGTGGGAAGATGGTGTGCCAGCGGTCCAGCAGTGTCCTATTCCACCCAATGCTACTTTCACGTGAGTTACTATTTTCTTTTCGCTCGTGGAAGTTCTCCATGGGGGAGGGAAATTCACGAAGCGATTATAATGGCGTCCTTTTATGATCTCGGAAAAGCTGACCGGGGAATAGCTACTCGTTCCCGGCTGTTCCTTATGGGAGCACGTGGTATCACAGCCATTACTCTGCCCAGTATGCCGGAGGTCTGCTAGGTCCAATGGTGATCTACGGGCCCTACGAGTCGTCTTATGATGTCGATTTAGGGCCCATCCTAATCAGTGATTGTAAGATTACAGCAAAGGTCGCACACCAAAAAAGCTGAATGCTAACGTCTTCTAGACTACCACGATGAATACTTCGACATTTTGGAAAATGGTAGGTCGCGACTTTTTTTCCCTAATCATTGCTGAGTGGTCCCAGTCACTCTAAGTATCCCCAGTTATTTTGAGAATGTCTAATTGTTTTGGACATTCCTGATTACTCGAAATATTCCTAGATATTTTGAATATTCTTCTCACCTTTAACGGTATCTGACCCACTAACTAACAATGGTCATATCAGTTATGTCAAAGAATGCCAGCGTCGTTGTACCTACGTCTGGCAACAACCTCATCAATGGCAAAATGGATTACGACTGCTCGATTCTACCTAACAACACTAAATCTAATTGCACTCCGCATGCGGGCCTCTCGTCCTTCAATTTCACTTCCGGACTCACCCACCGTCTTCGCCTAATCAACTCTGGCGCCGAAGCGCTGCAGTACTTCAGTATCGATAATCATACCATGACGGTCATCGCCAATGACTTTGTCCCGGTTCAGCCTTACAACACCACATTTGTAACCCTTGGTGTAAGTCTGATGCTATGTCGCGAATCAGATTTCCCGCTGTGAATACTAACAACGGACAGATCGGCCAGCGAACAGATGTTCTTGTCACGGGAACAGGCAATCCCGATGGCAAATACTGGATGCGTTCCAATATGTCCACCACCTTGGTTCCGAGCCAACATACAAATTGCAGTAGTACCAACCAGCCGTTCGCGTTGGCCGCTATTTTCTACGAGGAAGCAAACAGAACCCTTTCGCCTGATTCCATTGCCTGGGAAGACAATGGTGACATAGCCGCAAATTGTTCCAATGTAAGAAGAAGTGGTATCCCGAACTTGGTATTGATGTACTGACCCTCTATATCAGCAACCTTTGGAGAAGACAGTTCCATCTTACGAGATCCCAGCAAGTACAGACAATGTCACAACTCAAGTTATTCAGATTGATCTCCACAAGAATGACACCCTTAATACACTATGGTGGATGAACAATGTCAGCTTTCGCGCTGACTATAATGCCCCTGTTCTTCTGGAAGCCTTCAAGGGCAACGACTCCTATCCTTTTGACCCAGAATGGAACGTCTACGATTTCGGCACCAACAAGTCTATTCGACTTATTGTCAACAACAACAGCCCAGTAGCTCATGTAAGTATTGACCATTCATCCTAAAAAAACAGAAATATTGAGTTACTAACTTGTCTCACTCAGCCAATGCATCTCCACGGCCACAACTTCCTCGTTCTTGCTGAAGGCCCTGAATTCTACGGTCCAGACAACGTCACATTCACCAACACGAGCAATCCACAGCGCCGAGATGTACAAATGCTCCAAGCCTGGGGCTTCACAGTATTTCAATTTGAGAACGACAACCCCGGTGTTTGGCCATTCCACTGTCACATTGCTTGGTAAGTCGTGTCATTCCTCATCGACGGATGACTAAAGACTAACACTGGAATAGGCACGTGTCTGCTGGTCTCTACATTAATGTCATGGAGCGAGCTCAAGAGATTCCGGATTTCCCAATCCCGGATAGCTTTCAGCAAAACTGTCAGGCGTGGAATACTTACACGAGCACGCACGTTGTTGATCAGATAGACAGTGGCGAGTAGATCTTGGCATTAGTGCCGAATTCTCCTTTTTACATCCAGACAGCGGGCTGTGATTTTGCACTGCTTATTTTGGGCGTTTCCAGGAGAGCCATGGTGGTAGATTGTGTCGACTCAATTAAGGAATCTTTGGGAATTTTTGCTGTTTTCCTTTGACTTCCAATCTTTGCCCTCTCCTTGCGGTGGATTTTAGCATGCAGAATTGGGGTTTCGTGGCACAGGATGACCCGATGACCAAAATACACTATATCATTTGATCCGCTCTACCAATGACAAATAGATATCATTGAAAACAACAGATCCTCAAGGTAGTGTGATCAATGATGTCTGACTAGAAAGCAAACGTCATGCGGTATAAGTAGCAGTAGAAGGAATCCATGCCGAACACCGCACTGCCATTACCCATCTTACCCTCAGCACTTTACAGAACTTCAGCTGAATGCTATCATCCCGCATTCTCACAAAGCGCCAGGAAAATGTGTTGCTTCAAGTACTTGTTCTGCAGTTCACCCACCCACCCCGGACCGAGAAAGTTGGACAGGATCTGCATAGTGAAATGCGGATCGTATGTCAAGGTCACACGAAAAAACTGTAACCAGGACTATTCTGACGATGCCCGGCGCGATATAGAAGGTCTGGGGTTGTGGGACTGCGATGCAGGACCTCCACAGTATATCGGACCGCCCAAACATAGTAAGGTCCAAGGTCTATCAAACTTGTGTTGGAACAACGCTTCTTTGGGCAGGGAAGACTTCTTGATAATGTGTCACGGGCAATTCAAGTATGAAGCACTGGGTATCGCATGGGTTGTTTCTAGGCCGGGCTAGAAGTCGACGGAGGACTACAAGGGGAGGCAATAGTCTTTCTGTAACGAACAGAGCTGGGAGGAAATCGGACTCCATTCCCGTTTATCACTTTCTTGAAACGAAGTGCCTCTCCCTGGGTCCGCAGCGTACAAAAAAACTTCACGCTTGGGAAGTATGTCTGAACGACGGTGTTTGATCAAAAGCATGCGAAAATAGCTAGGTTGCTGCATGCCCTTTGAGGACTAGGCTCCTTTGTGAACCTGGTCCTTTGTAGCTAGAGCTAAAAGGAAGTGCTCTCTGCCCATGAGAGAACCTTCCCCTGTTCCCATTATTCACATCAAGAAAGCGTTTGAGCTTGCTGCTTAAGTTAGTAAATGTCTGTCGAAGTTCTCCTGGATAATATGTAAAAGGAAAAAGGATTGAATAGGTCGGCAACCTAACCGAGAGTAGTAAGGTAATGAGGCTCGGCACTAAAATACACCGGATTGGGTATGGTGCCTGTAGCTTGCTCGCTTGCGAGCAATATAAAACCTTATTTTGCTGACACCCAGAGTTAGTGCTGCCTTCGTACCTTTGCGCATACCAACCCCAGCTCGACAACAACTGCAGCATCAACATGCATTCGAAAGGCAAGCAGAAAAGAAAATCAAGAAGGTCCTGGAAGCATTCTGAGGAGGAGCGCATTGTCAGTTGGTTCGATTTTCAGGATGGCGACCACAAATTCGCAAACTGGATCCGCTACGACAATGGCCCTACGAGAGCGGTGCTCAAATTCATGAAGGCCAATCCAGACTTGCGCGCCTCATTGGACCTGACCAGAGCCAAATTCAAGCGTATGTACATAAAGTACATGCAAACAAGAGATTGGAGACTGTCCCTCGGTGAGGATGTTGAGGATGATGATCAATACCGCGGTGCCGGCGGTCAAGAGATTACTGTCAAGCGTAAGTGTGATTCTCGGCTTATCTAGACTAATCGGCACTAACGATCTTACTATAGAAGAGACAAAGAGACGATGCTGGTGGTACTACCGCTTTGAGATCAGTCGTGAAAGCAGTCGTGGAAGCAACGACGCTGAACATGAAATGAACGACGAATCCACAGACGAAGAATCCACAGACCGAGCATCCGAAGAAGACTCCGCAGATGAAGAATCGGAAGACCCTCCCCTTGATGTTGCCAGCGCCATTATCTTCGCAGAGAAACTGAGATCAAGCCAAGCCCACGAGGAGCTTCGGGCAAAGAAGAGGGAATGGGACGAGGCCCGACAAGAGCGACAGAGGGAATGGGACAAAGCTCGGCAAGATCAGCAGAGGGAATGGGACAGAGCCAGACAGGACCAGCTGAGAGAATGGGCCGAGGCTCGTCGGGAGCGGGAGGCACAGCGAAGAGCTGAAGCCGAAGCTCGAAGACTTCAGCACGAAGAGATTATGATGGTCTTGCACCATCAGCATGCACCCACCCAGGTCAGAAACCCGAACGACATCTTGTATCAGTAACTTTCGGATCTCGAAGCTCAACAAAGAGGCAATCCCGAGATTTGAGGTACACTGAAAGGGGTCATGAAGGGCTTATGTGTGCAGTCTTCCTGAACTGAGAACAAGGACAGATAGAGAGTCCATTGCGTCTTTCCAATGTAAAAGTCCGGTTTTACAACAATGAAGATGCGATCAGATGACTTGGGACAACGATGAGCTTGATTCCTGTGCAGTGTCTCACAGAGTGAAGACTCTGGTGCAATATAAAAAGTTTGACGATAGATTCCCATCAAGTTACACCAAGTGACAACAATCACGGAACACTTCATTGCCAAGTACCAAACATTCCTTATTTCCCTACGATTCCGCGAAACTGACCACTTTCCTGTAAAGGCTTCAAAAGTTGAAACGAGGAAGTGTTCTTGAGACGCAAAGGCCAAATACCACAGATAATCAGATACAGACCCTATCATGTTTGGCAACGGAATGCTTAAGCAGTGAGTGGCGAGTGTATTCTTCTTGTCTCAGTGCTGACTAGCGTGAAGGTCGCTTCCAGTCGAGGGCCGGCAAACTCATAGAATGATTCAAAGTGAGCAACCTAAATACCCAGCACACGAAACGTCGATCGCTGACACAAATACAAAGAATAACTGAGTCACTTCCACGATACCTGCTTGCTCCAATCCTCCCGCAAAACCCCCTAAACTTACACCCAGCACTCCCCACAGTACCTCGCTCAGCGCAGTCCCAGGTTCCCAGATTCCCCAATTCCTCTAACTCAACTCAACCTACAAAAATGTGTCTCTACGTCAACCGCCTCTGTCCCAACAACCTGCACAAAGCCAGTAAACACTACGTCTCCTACTGCAGCCCCACCCGCGCCTCCACCTACCCGATGCGCGTCTACCAAAACGGCACCGGCGACCAACTCCTCTACACTACCGGTCCCGAAACCTACAAGTACAAATACTGTCCATTCAACGATGAAAAATACGTAGGCCCGCCTGATGTGGTCCAAACATTTTTGTGTCCAGCTTGCAGGGAAGGAGCTGCACGGGTGCCGATGCTGTTACAAGATGCGGAGCAGCGAGTGGTGGGATCGAGAAATACTCAGAATACGAGGGGGCCGGTAAAGGTGGTCAGGGAGATTGATGGTGAAGGGGCGGAGACGCCGGAGAGAGAAAGCGATAGGGATGTGATTTCTAGATTGGTGGATGAGTCGGAGGAAACGAGGGGGGCGAATGTGGGGTGCTCGAGGAGCGATCCGGGGGTGGAGAGGTGGGTTGAGTATGACGATGATCGGTACAGGACGCTGCTTGAAGAAGATGGGGCGGCGGATGAGCATCTTGACCGTTTCTTGCGACGTGCAAATGTGTAATCTAGTAATCTAGTGCGTTAACTCTCAAGAAAGATGGTTTTTCGATAGAAGAATTGTCAATTGAAAATAGTTTGAAATTGAAGAAAGACAATCGGTCGTAATTTTCAAACCACGAACTCGTACTCGATATGATATTGACGATGTAGTCTTTAACGGCAAAACAATAAATATTTACCCCAGACTAAGGCAGACTGAGCCTCCCCATATTTTGGGTACTAAGGATCCCCATTAGGGTTAGGTTTACAGTTTTTGAAAGCGTGACAACTTGACAACTCAAAGTGAGTTGCCGTGTAAGTGTAACACATGAAAACACCAACTGACAACTGATTCATAGTAGTGATCAGCTGCCAGCACCTGTACTGTACCTTCGTATATATAGTCTCACAAATACGCCTTTCTCCACACCCTTGGAATTAAGCACAGAAGTTTTAGCTTCCTAAAACTCCCAATTTCAACGCCGTCATGTGCTATTGGACATACTACCGCTGCCCCACAGGACTCCACAAAAAGCCTTACCGTATCTCACCCTGCAATACAACAGCCTGCGACAGTAGTATCCGGCACCCAGATAAATGCCCTGATCAGAAATTCATACCACCAGATAAGGTAGAGCAAGGCTTGGTGTGTCGGTCCTGGAAAGCTGACAGAAAGTATTTACTGGGAGCTACCTCTAAAAAACGTCCGTTAGAGACGATTAGAGGAGATGGAGGTAAAGGTGAGCTATCGGGGACTGGTGGGAATGCAGGGGATGTTGAAGGCACCGATAATGCTGGAAATACTAAGGAGGAAGACAAGAGAAACGGTGCGAGTGGTAGTAGTGGACTCAATCGTCTAGTTCAGCTAGAGAAAGGGGCAGGAAACGGGGAGAAGGGACACGAAAGTATTGAGTATGGCTGCCAGGATCTCTTCCGTTCTGCGCCCAAGGAATGACGAATTGGAAAGCTCTGGAGGGATCGTCTCGTCTCGAGAAAGGGGTATTGGGAAGAGATTTGGGAGCAAACAATGAATGCATAATCGCTTGATAAGGGAGACGATAGTCAATGAATGGAAGTGATCTTGAACAACGGGGTTTGTGGAGATATGAGTGTGCAAGAACAGCGGATAAGAACAGCAGACAACGACAGAGAAAGCAGACAAACCCAAGGCCTTCCAGCTTTATCGAAGCAACGAGGTCTTCCCAACCCAGGAGCCTCAAACCCAATGATAGAGAAGAAGTCTCCCACAGTCCGCTCCCTTTTCATCCACTTCATCAATCCTCACGTCCCTCACAACCCACCAACACACGTCCGCGTCCACGTCCACGTCCACCATCGACAGAATGTGTGTCTTCAACCAAAACTACTGCCCCGGTGGCCACCCCGCAGGCTACTTTCTTGTCGAGCCATGCCCATATTACAACGAGAGGTTCCAGTCCACCCACAGGTACCTTGGCAACGGTCAGTACTACCAATACGTCCCTTGCTGCCTGGGCGCCTCGCAAGTGCTGCCTTATTCAGAATGGAGGGTTTGGAGGAGGTACTGCAGGATCTGTGATGGGACGTGGAGCTATTGGGATATGTGCCAGATGCCGTGGTGGGTGCTGGAGGCGGAGGGGTGGCAGGTTCCTATGGTGAAGCCGTGGTGGGGGAGGTATTGAAAAAGGGGTCCAGGGGAACCAATCTGTCTTGGTGGTGGTGATGGAGAGAATTTGCTGTCTATCTTTTGGGAGCCAAGGGGGGCCTTTGTCTGCGATATTGGACCTGTTCAGAGGGGAGAAGGCACACTCGAGACGGGAAAGCCCGTGACTAGAATCGAGAGGCATCAATCACAACCCACAACCCGGAACCCCAAAACATGAGAAGAGACCACTAGGGATTGATAGAATGAGGCCGCTTGAACGGTTGCGCTGCACCTGGTAACAACAGTGGTGTCGCACAAGTAGAAGGTCCAGGAAACTGGAGATAGAGAGGACTGAGGAGAAAAGAGCTGAAGGAGCCCTCTCTCGTCCTTATATAAAGACCTCTAGCTGACTAATAGAGCTGCCAAGGCGCTATCCTGCAACAAGTGGTCATCGAGTTAGTGGAGCCAGGGGGGATGATATACGTGCCTCTGGGCTGGTGAAGAGATGCTGCATTTCATTTGGTATCTATCTCCCATCAAAACCTCCCAATACTGACCCGCTTAACGCCATCCCAGGTTGTACCCATAATCAAGGAATAAGTCTTCGCTCCAAGGCAGCCCTGGCATCCTGCTATTCCGTCCCTGACTCCCATCAACTCAAAGGTATCTCGTTTGACCCTTACTAGCCGAGTGCCTGCGAAAAGACCTTCGCAGCCAACTGACTCAATAATCTCGCTTTGTCTCCCTGTGGCAGCTCCTATTTCCAAAAGTTAACGACAGACTCCCCCTCACCTTTTCAATCAAAGCGTTACCGCAAATCTAGCCAACATTGGAGATCAAACGTACCTGAAAAACCGCATAAACACTCTTCCCCTTCGCATCCCTCACACCCCCCAACTGACTCCCCGCCACCGCACCCGCCACCATCCCCGTAAAATTAGCGACAATGAACCCCATAGCACCCCCACTCAATCCCCCAACCATACTCCAAAACTTCCCCGTCGGCTTCCCCCCATTTTCCGCCATGCCCTGCTCTCTCAGCATCTCTTCAAACACATCTCCAAACTGCTCGTTTTCAAATTTCGTCTTTTCGGCCTCGGGCTTGCTGCCGAAACCAAAACTGGACCAGGGGAATTTGAAACCTCCGCCGGAAGCGCCTGGTTCGGGGATTTCTTCGTCGGGGTCGAAGTCCATGGGGGTGGAGGCGCCGCTGCCGAAACCGTGGTAGGTGCGGGCGGCGTCGTATTCGCGGCGGCGCTTGGGGTCGGAGAGGGTGTAGTAGGCATCGTTTATCTTTTGGAATTTGCGGGTGCGTTCAGCGCGTTCAGGGTGATCAGCGGGAACACGATCGGGGTGGGTTTTGAGGGCGGCGCTGGGAAGAGTGTTAATATGGGTGATAGGTGTTGGTGGTGTACAGCAAGTGACGTGGCTTTGGAGGGACTTCTACCGTTTGTAGGCATCGCGAATTTGTTGCTGGGTCGAGGAAGAGGAGACTTCCAGGACGGCATCTGCGAGAGGGTTAATAGTCGGCCGAGGACAGGGATGGGGTAGGAAACTTGCAGTAGTCGACGGGACGGCCGCTCATGTTTGCGGTAGGATTCTACTTGAAGCTTACGCGAAGTGAGAGTGAACTTGCATGAGTCGATAGTGGAAGGAGACTTCTAGGAATAAGGTGTAGACCGTAGGTATGAAAAAGTTGAGGTGAGTCCTATGAAACTTGATGTATCTTGTTCGAAGAGACATGGAGGGAGCTTCACCGTCCTGCGTCATCGAGCTTACGCCACCGTGGCTTCTTCCATTCAAGCCACACCGCGGGCCTTCGTTTGTCCGTCAAGAACGGACATAGTCTGTACTTTGACTTCATTGAATGTCAAACTTGAAAGTTGGACCCAAGTCTTATCTTTCAAGATAACTGAGAACAGAATTAGCCAATATACCAGCAAATTCTTCATCTAATCTAGCAAAGTCGCATCATACATACATACATGTAAAGAAGTCCATAAAAACTCCACCTTTAAAAGTCTAGATCTCATCCTTCAAGTTGACTTCACTGCCAAGGCCCATCCCGCACTTAGCGCTCTCCACCCCACGCCCAACCCCCCAATTAAGATCCTCGGATCTTGGACCTCAAACTTTCGGTGAAAGCCGCCTTCACTGTCGGCGCTATTTCCAGACTTCAACTCCACCTCACTTCTCGCCATTTGCCCAACATCACCTGCATTTATTCACTTCTTGCATCGTGGTGTGCTGCACGGCAAGTCTGCCCATTTGCTCCAGCCCAAGAGTCACAGCTCCACCACACTCGATTGATCTGCCGGCATTGGCAAGCAAATCAATCTTCAACCACAGGGGTGTTTGCTAGTTTCTGATCGACCTGGTGGACCCTTGAATACCCACACCTCTTAGGGCTCGAACTCTACTTAATCGAGCGGCACACGACCTGTGTATTACACAGCACGAAATCTTCATATATTAGTTTGACGAGGTATAACGGCAACGCGATATAACGGCAGAATACAATGGGTTTCTGGGACGGCAAGCCGGACAGGCCCAGTTCCCACCGGGCACACAGCACCGGTTCCATCTTCGGCGGTAGCCATCACAATGCCTCCCGCTCTTCATTTTTCGGTGCGTTCGCCACGTTTGTCTGCCTTTCCACTCGTTCCTTTCCATTCAGCAAATCAAACCCTCATCACCCAATCCAAATCTCCATGCCCTTGAGAAATTTCCCAACTACCTACTAAATAAACACAAACACTAACATGCCTATCCCCAAACAGGCGGAAACAACGGTCATTCCTCATCCTACTACAAACGCTCCCCCCGCTCCGGCTACCTCCAACGCATGTACCACAAGCTGCGCCGCCTCCTCCGCGACCTCATCCACTACATGAAGAAAAACCCTGTCAAAGTCTTTGTGCTCGTTATCATGCCTTTGATCACCGGCGGAGCTTTGAGCGGTCTTTTGCGCCAATTCGGTATCCGGTTACCGGCAGGTCTGGAGAAGATGTTTGGCGGTGCTGGTGATAGAGGGAGGGGTGGGAGCAGCGTTGTGCGAGATCGTCATGGCGATTTCAGATTTGAGAGGGAGCACTATGAGGGGCCGTTGGGTGGAGGTGGAGGTTGGGGAAACTCGATTGGGAGTTTGATGAGCGTTGCGAAATTGTTTATTTGAGTGGGATGGTGGGATGGATGAGAGGGTGATGCGGTGGATATTTGGGAGTTTGGGGATTGGGCGGCTGTCTTGCGAGTAAATATTTTGTACTCGATGCGATTGATGCTGATGTTCTGGGGTATATCTAGGATGAGACGCCATGAGTTGCATGGTTTGCATGATACCATTCTAGAATTTATGACCGAGATGCCATGGATACCAGGTCCATCTTTCAGCGTAGGGCAAAAAGTACTTAGGGGGGCGGAATCAATGACATTGGGTATCTTCTGAACGCTGTCTATCTCGCTATTTAACTCGCTGTCTATGACTTTATCATGAAGATCTGCGATATTGTTAGCCACTGCACGGGCAAGGCGACGCAATCCCAAAAACATACCTGGTTCAAGGAAGCAGTATCCATAATCGCTGCGCGTTTCTGCGCAATGAACCGAGACCTGACTGAAGCATGCCTTCCGAAACTTGGAGCAGGTACTGGAGTCGAAGTGCCACTTGTTGGTAAGGAAGCAGAGGGTTTCGTAGATGAAGGTTCGTCTTCCGACGATGACTTCTCGGCTTCCTCATTTTCTTTCCGTTTCTTCGATTTCTTCTCCTTTTTGGAGGTCTTCTCGGATTCGCCTGATTCTTCTTGCTTTCTCTTCTCCTCTCTCCTCTTCTCTTTGCGCTCTCTTTTCTCCTTCCTGAGACTCTCCTCGTCCTCCGGAGAAACGGCTGCTTCTTCTTCTTCGACCTCCTGAGCTTTGCGCTTCTTTTCCTTTTTCTTCGCCTTCTTCGCCTCCGAGTTGCTGTCTTCTTCCGATGCGACATCCTGGTCTGCCTTGCGCTTCTTCGACTTCTTGGTCTTCACCGCCACGACTTCCGGACTAGCCCCATCTTTCGCCGACTTCTCACTTTCATCCCTCTCCTTCTTCTCCTTCTTCTCCTTCTTCTCCTTCTTCTCCTTCTTCTCCTTCTTCTCCTTCTTCTCCTTCTTCTCCTTCTTCTCCTTCTTCTCCTTCTTCTCCTTCTTCTCCTTCAGCCTCACCCTCTCCTTCTCCCCATCAATCAAGTCCTGGATCTTATCACCCACCAGAACCCCACCTCTCACAAACTTCATGCCTCCATATTTTCCATCAACGTAAAGCCTCCTCTTCAAATCCTCCTTCTCCTCCCTCTCCTTCATTATAACCCCATCATCCTTGCCATTCAGCCGGCCCAGAATATCCTTGAACGCGTCTAGGCCGACACATTCGCCTTCACCCACACCGCTTCCCTTCTTTGCGCCCAAGCCTAGCGTGTCGTCCTTGATAGCAACCCGGATATGCGACGCATTGGCTTCGGTATGAAATTGTGCGTGTGGTGCGTTTTTGGCGCCGAGAAGAGAGCCGGGTGCCCATCCTTGCGCTGCCATAAGCTTATGACCGAAAGACTGTGTGTTGTTGGTCCAGCTGGTGTTGTTGGGGTCGTGGGAGAGTTTGGTCCGCCTGTGGATGCATTGTTAAAGGAAGCACTTCGAAGCACAAGAAAGCGTTCTCTGGGCGAATACACAGAATACTTCGAGTAGAAGTGCACTTACTTGCGCGGTGCTGCGAGACCCATTGTGGCAGATGTGCTTTGGGCAAAAGCGGTGGACTTTCTGGACGGAGGATTCACAGGACAAGATTGAATTTTAGAAATTCATGTCTCGGTGGATCGGTGGTTGTCGGCCGCGCCAAGACTATCGACGCCAAGTAAGTAGCGCGAGGCTGAACTCTGAAGCCTTGTGTCCCAATTCCCATTTGAGAGCTACTGAGAACTCGACACACTATTTCACGAGCAAGAACAATTGAGATTTACTTCTTCCTTGATAGATTGAGGGATTCTGTCTACCGCCATACAAGTCGACTGTCACAAACCCCAATTCTGTCACTTCCTGGGTGATACCTCGCCCTCACGAAACACTCTCATACCTCTTCCCCACCACCAGTCCACACCATGCCTCCCAGGGCCCGCAAGAACGCCGCAAAAGCCGCCTCACCACCCAAGAGCCCCTCCCCTTTCGAGGATGAGTTGGCTGGTTCAGCTTCTGAAGAAGAAGAGGAAGAGGATGATGATGACCCCGAAGAGGGCCTCGGTCGCACCATTCAGAGCGCCGTAGACGTCCTCAAAGCTGTAGGTCCATCCCTCCATAAAAAAGTCCCATACGCTTCTATATTGAAGCCCCCGGTAGCACAATGAGAAAACGGACGCCAAGCGCCGTGCTCTCAAGAAGGACGCTAAGAAGCGCTTTGCCGAGCTGAAGGAGCGAGTCGTTAAGGTCCACCAAGAGCGACGCAAGCGAATGTTCGTATTCCCTGTCTTCCTTCCAGCTTACCATGATCCCGCCTCTGCTGGTTGCCCCGTTCCTGCATATTGCAACGTAAGGAGCAAGCTCGTTGGATGAAAGTAGTGTAAGTCATGTGGTTTCCAAGCTGATGGGAATGGATATAGTGAGCAAGCGCACCGCGAGCGCTTCGATAGGCTTATGGATATCTTCACACGCCGCTCGGAGATTGAGCAGAAGATCATCGAAGCCACGATGTGCATTGAGAAGGAGAAGCTGGCGCTGGCTAGCAACCTGGCGGCTATGTTTGACGGGAGGGTACTCGATCTCGAGGAGGAGGATGTAGAGGGCACTTTGGCCAAGTATGCTGGTGCTGCACGTCCTTCGGTAGGTCGTGGAATGCTCTTGCTCTTCTTTCGAGTCCTGCTTGCTGATGATATTCCCAGGCTGCGGCTGAATAGGCGATCATTTTCGTCTGGCGTTGCTTCTTGCGGTTTTTGTTTTGGGACCATTTTGAAGGAAGTTGCCATTGCTGGACGTCGGAAACGGGTCGGCGGAGTCAGGAGCATTTATACCCAATGGCGTGACGTCGATCTTGCTTTTCATTAGCTTTTATGTCAGCTCTCATCGTAGCATTTCCAGAAATCACTTCGGCTCAAGAAACGATCCAGTCATAGCTTGCGCCTTCGCAATTCTTCAGTTCAATTGCCTCTGACCATTGGTGTTTTCCCGAACACTCCCATACATACCAAACGCCATATAATGCATTCATTACCCAATTCCCGCCCTCCCGTCGCTCAAAACCCCTTCGTCTTACCCGCACTATCCAGACCGACAGCGCCCATAGCATTCCCAATCCCATCCCTCACCAAATCCACCACCACCTTAGCCATCCCCTGCCTCCCCGCGCCCGTCCTCGTATCGGAGCCTCCCACCACAACCGGATCCTCGCTATTCATCGTCGGTAACACGCTGTCATTGGCCGATAAACTGACGAAGAGCGCGAATGGGACCAGCCAGATGCAGATTCCGAAGTACGAGGAGACTTCGGTGAAAGACGGGAAGTCGACTTTTTCGAAGCGCGAGCGCGGCGTGGGGGGTTGGAGGTTGGAGAAGTGGCGGAACCAGAGGTAGTGGTTTGCTAGTACGAGAACTATATGCCGTGAAAACATAAATCAGCCTTCTATTCCATTTTCTAGCTACTATGTATGAATTCGGAGATAAAGTTGTTGGGGAGGAAGTCGCATACCGCAAGACGCAATGAACAGAGGCGATGATAGTTTGACGATAGGGAAGCGACTCATATTCCCCAGATATACGACATGGGAGACGATGCTGAGCGCCGACAGGTCGATGGGGAAGCGGTCGAGGAGGACGAGGAGGAGCTGGATGGTAATGACGGCGTAGATGAGTCGCGTCAGGAGCTTTTTCGCAAAGACGGTGTGCTCTTCTACGAGCTCGGAGAGGTAGTACAATCCAGAAGCTAGTTCGGCGAAGTGTCAGCGCAAAGGTTCCGTATACAACACGGGGTTGAATGGTTCGTAGGATTCATGTTTCGTAGGATGAATTTGAGTTTAGAGCTTGGGTGATCTTACCGATGGCCAAGGTCAGAAAGCCGAAGCCTAGGACGATGCCTAGATAGCCGAGGAGGGGGAGAATCCACATGGTGAAACAGAACGGATTAAAGAGCGTGAGGAGGACTGGGGGTGATCATTTCGTGGCGTTCGTTGAGGGAGCCGTTGGAATTTGGCTGGAGTCGAGCTAGGGATGGATTAAGTCAAGGTGTTCTTTCTTACCCCGGATTCTTGGCGTTAGTAGTTTGCATAGCGCCGGGCCGACACCCGAGTAGCGTGCCGAGAAAGCTTCCTTCCATCCCCATCAACGACATCTTCATCAACAATCAACATTCAGTTATAACGCTCTTCCTCCCACGAAGCCGGTTCCCGTTGTAGTACGGCGTATCACGCTGTATCGGTATTCCCCGTTCGGCTAGAAGGGTAAGTACGTTCAATGCCTATTACCTTCCTCTAAGAAGATCAGAAGTGAGAACCAAACCGCGAGTCACACACCGTTTGTAGTGAGTGACGAAAGCTGAGTTCTGGGCCAACCGAAAGCATTGCGTCGCTTTCAATTTCGTATTGCACGGCTAGTATTCTGGCCAATCATTGTCGACATCTCTCTTCCAGGCCCTGAACCCACCCCTTATATCCACAATGGGCCTCTTCTCGCCATATTTCTCCTTCAACTGTCTGGTGATGACCTGTGAATCATTTCCCAGCCTGCATATAACATATATAGGGGCGTCCTCTGGTAGATCTCGTGGAAGCCAGGCCGGGTCTTCTCCTTGACCCAAACTTCTGCGGGAAGTGGAAAAAGGGGCATTGATACTGCCATCCAGATGGCAAATATCGAATTGCACCTTCTCTCGCACATCCACTAGTAAATGCTCCTTCTGGCCGTTCGTGTCCTGATCTGGCGTCCTCAACTTTGCGTATGTCTTCGCATCCACTCTCTCATCCTGGGACAAAATGGTCACTGGACTTTCAACCCCACAAAACGCCACATAGTCCAGCGAGCCACTCGTCAATCCGTCCAAGGAGAGACTCGATTCTTTCGAGCAAGCAAAACAATCCGCTCTCCTCGGTCTCAATTTCACCGTCCTAAAAGGCGGCGAATTCATGGCCGAAAACAACAGAAGACTGGGCGCTGGGATAGTGCTCGCTCCTTGAGCCTCGTCGTTTCTCAGCAATCCAGCTGCAGTCAACTTGATGCATTCGAGAGCTTGCAGTACTCCCATGACGCCCACAACAGGCCCCAGAATGCCGCCGTCTCCGCAACTCACCACGCTTTCTACTGGTGGTGGCTTGGGGAAGATACATCTGTAGCAAGGACCTCCTGAAGCATCCCCAGGTGATCGGGGCGGGTAGTTGAGTATCATCAGCTGGCCGTCTGTTCTCAAAGCGGAGGCAGAGACGAGGGGCTTTTGGAGCAGGACGCAGATATCTGAGATCAAGTACCGTGATGTGGGATGATCGGTACAGTCAAGGACGACATCGTAGGCAGAAACTATCTCGGCAGCATTCTGCGGTGTCAGATGTGTAGGGTAGGCAACATAGGTTGGATTTGGATTCAGGCTTTCGCTATATTAGCAGTGCTCAATTGAACATAAGAGAGGCAGAGGAGTGGTTCATACGAGCGTAGATAGGTAATGGCACTGTCGACTTTAGGGACGCCGACTCGAAATGTGCTGTGTAGGATCTGACGATGCAAATTGGAAACTTCGACCGTATCGCCGTCTACTAGTCCGATCTTTCCCACTCCTGCGCCGGCGAGGTAGGCTGCGGCTGGACATCCGAGACCCCCTGCTCCGACTAGGAGAACGGAGGCGCACTTGAGTCTGAGTTGACCTGTATCGAGATTGTTAAAAACGGTAGTTCTATAGCACGTGACTGGACCGTGATACAGACCTTGAATGCCAATACTAGGAGTAATCAATTGACGGCCATATCTCTTGTATTCGTCTGAAGATAGAGGCCATTCCTTCTCCTGACCTGTACTTTCATTCTCTCCATTCCGATGACTCGAGGCCGTCGCTGCTTGATCCTCCTTATCGGCCCTGTTGGAGAACTCAATTCGGGCTTCAGCTTCCGAGAGTTGAGCTTTCAGTTCTGCTAACTTGGTTTCGGTATCTAGAATCTGTTTACTCAAAAATTCTGCTGTCTCGCTGGCGGATTCCATGGTGTGTTCAATGTTGTGTAACCTGCGGATGGAGAGGGCGGGTGGAAAAGTGGTCGAACGCTAAGGTTTTCATGATCCGGATCGCTTCAAGGCTGCGCCCAGCTTTCACATTCGCAGCCACAAAATAAATCCCCCACAATACTGCCGCAACCCTCTTCCTCTCTGCCGCTATACAACTGAATAATTTAATCATCATGGTATGTCTCGTCCCCATTAAATCGCACTGGCCAAACCAGCTAACACAAAACAGGCGCCCACAGCTCCCAGCACCAAAAAGCGCACCTCCATCCGCGCCAAAGCCGCCAAATCCACATCCTCCGTCTACACCCCTCCCGTCCACCGTCCTGAAGCCCAAATCTCCGACTCCTTCATCTCCTCCAAGAAAGACAAGCGCACCATCAAGCACTCCGCCTTCGTGAACCGCATCGAGAAAGCCTCGAAAAAGCCTTTGAAGCGCCGACGCCCAAACAAGAAACTAGTCACTACTCTGGAGAGCTTGGCGGATGCTTTGCCGGATATCGCAGACGGGAAGAATGAAACGGAGGTGGGACAGGTGATCAAGCAGAAGAGTCTGAAGAGTAGGCCGGGTGCGCTGAAGAGGAAGGAGAAGATGGAGAGAGTGGAGAGGGAGAGGTTTGGGAAGAATTTGGCGCAGTTGAGTGCTGGCGGTACTGGAGGCGCCCAGAAGACGGAGAGTACAGAAGAGGGGGACAAGGTGACGCAGGCGGCGACGGCGAATAAGTGGGCGGCGTTGAGGGGATTCATTTCGCAGACGCTGGAGCAGAAGCCGGAGTTTGTGAAGAAATGAGGTGGTGGCTAGAGTAGACCTATGCCATGAGCGGACTACCGTATGTTTCTCCCCGAATTTGTGATCATTCCATGATTCATCCCTTTTGAATGCTGATGAGTTTGTCAGGCTCTACTATTAAGTTTTGGGCCCGTCACGTTGAATTTGTACCGCCGCGCCTACACCTCGCCAGCGCCATGTTCTCCACCTAAGGATATACTACATTGCGATCATCAGCCGATTACCCTCTGAACTCCATTTCCTTTGAGACTTTGAATCTTTCTCATCAACTGGGGCGGACGAAATCATGCCACCCCGATTCACGTGACATGCAAGGCTGAAAATGCTCGATCGCTCTACGTCATGGTGCCATGACCAAATGCTTTTCGAGCTTTAAATGCCACTTGCAAGTTGCAACCCACCGAACCTTCTCACCCATACATCACAACCATTCACGATGTCCTTGTCCAGAAGCTCCCTCGAGGGAATTCCAACCTCATATGCCACCGTCTCCATCGGATCACCAGACGATCCTCTCGAGCCAAAACTGAAAGCGATTTCCACCGCCGGCTTTCAAGCAATTGAACTTGGCTTTCCAGACCTACTCTCTTTCGCCTCGAAACATCTGAAGAAAGAAGTCAAGGAGGATGACTATGATAGTCTTTGTGAGGCAGGCAAAGAGGTCAAGCAACTATGCACGAAACATAATTTGAAGATCATGATGCTGCAACCATTCGCCAACTTCGAAGGCTGGCCTGCCGAATCTAAGGAGCGTCAAAATGCATTTGACCGAGCAAATGGTTGGATCAGAATTATGCAAGCCGTCGGTACCGACATGCTGCAAGTAAGTATTTGGCTATGAAGGCTCTAACTCGACGGGCCAGGAAACGGTGTCTGACAGCCTGTACTAGGTCGGCTCCTCTGATGCTCATGACATCTCATCCAACTTCGAGCAGCTCGCCAACGACCTCGCAAGTCTCGCCGATATTCTCGCCAAACACAACTTCCGCCTCGCCTACGAAAACTGGTGCTGGGCCACCCACGCCCCCCACTGGTCCTCCGTCTGGCAAATCGTCAAACTAGCCAACCGTCCCAATATCGGTCTCTGCCTCGACACCTTCCAGACAGCTGGCTCCGAGCTAGCCGACCCTACCACGAAATCTGGTCTTATCGAAGTCGATCCCGAGACCGGCAAACCCATTGACCCCGAGATGCTGAAACAGAACTTCGCAAAGAGCTTGCAGAAACTTTCGCAGGAAATTCCCGCAGAGAAGATCTACTTGTTGCAGATTTCTGATGCCTATAAACCGGCTAAGCCGTTAGAGAAGAAGGAGGTGGAGGGTATGAGGCCGAGAGCAAGGTGGAGCCATGATTATCGTCCAATTCCTTTCAGTGGTGGATATTTGCCAGTCGTCGAAGTTGCGAAAGCGGTCTTGAAGACGGGAACTAGATCTGCCTACTTCTCGTACGAAGTCTTCGATGGTGGGGCGGAAGGGAAGGAGGAGAGAGTTAGGGTTGACGAGTTTGAGCAGTATGCGAAGAAGGCGATGGAGAGTTGCAAGAAGTTGTTAGATGAGTGTGCGGATGGGCCTTGAAATTCCTATGAGTTGTGGATGTTGATCATAGCGTCTCCAAGGAGAATGCCATTGATTACGTCGACTGCGAAATGGAAACATCTACCGAATCGATGCGAATTGCATCAGTCATAGTGGAATTCCCCGTGGTTCATTCACTTGGCTCACCAAGTCACGTAAACTGAGAAGTTACTCACACTTCCTCATTTTGTGGCCCCTAGTTCCCGATGTTACTTTTTTCTAGTTACTTGGTTTGCTTCTGATTTTTTGAATTACTTCAATCGTTTGCATTGAATTTTTGGATTGCTAGTCGACAGTTGTTGACTCTACTCTATTCAAAGTGCGGCAGGAACTTCTTGGACCACGAGTGTGGCAACGTGAGTAGGAATGATCTTTCCTCTTCTTCACCGGCAATCGCTGTTGCGTACCTTTCCCCCAAGCATGCTGCTTGTGCATCAATTCCACCATCCGAACGCTTCCCATGTTTATCTACTAGTCCTTCCATACAACACACATATCCAAATCTGATATCCCCCAACTCTCTAAACTTCATACATCCTTCCAACAGCATCAATCCACCCAAATCTTCAAAAATGCCCTCTGCAACGTCGGCGCCCATAGCCAACCATTGGGTAAAAAATGAAGACAGGGCGCTGACCCTAATCATCGGCGACCACTGCATCTCCACACCCGGCCAATACGTTCCTCGAGCCGGTTGGTCAACCTCTCCCTCCCCTTGACCCCAGCTACCTTATCAAACCCATTCTAACACCACTCAATACTAGACGCCCAATACACGCCCCTCCTCGGATACCCCAACGCCAGCATGTGTTGCACCTACATGATCCTCTGTCTCGACTTCAAATCACCCGCCGAGTCCGAGGAGCTCGCTCCGATCCACCCCATCTTGCACTGGTTCCAACACGGTCTGCGCCAGACGTATAGTGGCGATCCGCCAACCCCATCAGTTATGCTTTCGGCCGGCAGCGAAAAACCGCTTGTTGAATGGATGGGCCCTCTCGAGCCGGCGAACACCGGAGTGCATGAATATATATTTTACTTGTATCAGCAAGGGGAGGAGATCGACCCGAGGTCTTGGAGCTTGGCACAGGGGGATGGGGGGCCGTTTGATGTGAGGAAGAGGGTTAACTTTAACATGGATGCGTTTAGCAGGGAGATGAAGTTGGCGGGGAGGTTTGTGGCGAAGACTTGCTTTAATAGTCTTTACTGGTAGTAAGTAGTCGAGGGAAAGGGGACCTTTGAATGCTGGCCAGGGAGAGGGTGAATGGAGATGATGGAGCTGACGTTGGTGGCTTTTCGTTTATGACTATCGTAGGGTATAACTTTATAAGCCCCGATCAATAACACTGGAACCCAGGCGTGTTATACACCAACTTGTACAGAACTTCGAGCTTCAACTGCCCTCCGCGGATTTGGTTTTGCGCGTCAAGCGTCCAGCTCTTGCTATTTGCGCTGCCCGGCGCATTGAGCCAGCCGGTTGAGCGAACAATAAGACGCTCGCGCTTCGGACCTCAACTGCCTGTTCTGCAGCAAGCTAAATTCATCAAGTGCTACTCGACGCCTTTATCTGACACCATTGGATGGCGATGGGGCTTCTACATCACTGCCATCATCAATGCTCTCTTGTTCGTGGCGTCTATTTTCGTCTTGCCCCGCAGATCCTCCGTCAAAGAAGCTGTCCAGAAACTCGTGGCGTCGTCTCGCCACCGATATTGACTGGGTCGGTGTTGGAATCCTCACTGTGTCGTTTGGGCTGCTATTCTACGTTCTTGCGTGAGTTTCGTTCTATGCCCTCAATCTTTGCCGGAGGAGACCTCACTAACACCCTTCCAGTAGGGTTACGCTGAGCTACGAAAACATGTCGAAATCTCTCTACATAGTGCTTCTCGTCATCTCAGTCTTACTCCTCCCCGTCTTCTCTATCTGGGTCCGGCGGCAGGTGGATCGATCCAAGCCGGCCTTGATTCCGAACGCAGTCTGGAAGCAGTTACCATTCCTCTTCATCTGTGTGTCCATTTTCTTCCCCTGGGCCGCGTTCCATGCCTTCCAGTACATTTTGATGGCGACAGCACACCCGGAATGGATTTATTGGTCGTCACCATTTGTTGCGATGTGTCTGTCTCCTATAAACGGTGATGGTGAGTATAATCCAGGGATATATTATTGATTCGAAGTAGTAGAATATCAAGAAATTCTGAGATTTGAAAGAAAGATGGTCGAAATTACTCATAACTTGCGAACTGATCAAGATCTTGGTGTATTTACTGGAGAGCCCTATACCAATGATTTATGTTTGGATATCTGGCATGTATCCATTTATTTGCAAGACCGTAATGTTATAGGTAGGTGAGTGCGGTTTAAAGAGATTAGTACAAACACTTGTTGACTGGAGGAGTGAGAGGTGATGACGAGCCGCCTCCTGAATTTCGGATGCCCTCTACATTTCCGTCAATGCTACCCGACTCGGACCGTTTGGAATACTTTCTGGTTCTCCTCTTCGCACGCGATTGCAGAGATAGTTGAGATAATGTGTTCTCTAAGCTTCCTTGACGTTGAAACAAAGCACTTGTATATCCCAGCTTGGACTTAAGCAGTAGCTAAAAATAGCCTCTGCGGCAGTGCCTGTGGCGCAGTCGATACACGTTGGCGGGGCAAAACTCCAGAAATGAATCGTGACTCCGGGAACCGATTCGCGGCCCTTGAAACCTTGCTTCATTATCAGCTCACGTCTTGTTTGTTATTGCGCGGCCCAAGGGCCAGCCACTCTCGTTTTCTGCTCTTAACATGGCGAGTTCTCCTTCACTCCCTCTCCCTCGCCATATTCTCTCGCTGCCAACTACCTCTCCACCATGGCTCCCCTCCAACTTCTAAACGACCGAACCGTCCACGGCGCACGGAAAGCTGCCATCGCAGCCGCGCCGCAAATTCTGAATCTTTCGGCGCATACCATCGCCCGGCGAAGCTTGACTGTCGATAGTACGCAGAAAGTGACGTTGGGCGTTATCATCGCATATGTCGTTCTCATCGCCTTACTATGGAATATTCCCTACGTCCGCATGATTCTCTGGCCCTTCAAAGTGCGTCTCCCCGACTTCCCCTTCCTACTTCCACATTCTCCTTTTCCGAAATATTCAAAACGTATGCTAAACCAGATTCCAGATGCTAGTAATCGCCTTCCACGAATTCGGCCACGCCATCACCGCCTGCTGCACCGGCGGGCGCGTAAAATCCATATCACTCGACCCGCACGAAGGCGGCGTGACGCACATGGCAGGCGGAATCAACGCCATCACATTGCCAGCAGGCTACTTAGGATCCAGTTTGATCGGAGCATTGCTTATATTCTGCGGATTTGATATTGTGGCCAGCAAGGTTGCTAGTTTGGTGTTGGGCGTGTGCTTTTTACTGACGCTGTGGTGGGGGAAGAGAGATTGGTTGACGATCGGTACGGTGCTGGCTGCGGTTGGATTGCTTGTTGCCTGTTGGTTTATTGACCATGCGGAGCCCTTGCGGTTTGTCGTGGTAAGTGCAGTCTTTCTGTACCAAGTTTTTGGTATTAGGGTTGGATACAAGTATTTGGGAATTCTGGCTAATGGCAACTGCAGCTTTTTACTGGTGTTATGTCGGCGCTCTACAGCGTCTGGGACATCTGCGACGATTTGATTCTGCGCAAGGTCAATACCTCCGATGCATACGTTTTCGCGGAGAGGTATGGAGGCTCGTCGCAGTGCTGGGGTGTCATCTGGTCGATTATCTCGCTGGCTTTCATGATTATGGGAATTATTGCTGGTATTGCAGCGTTCCCAGAGTCGTGGAGTCAGCAGGAATCGGATTCGGAGGACTTCATCCCGACTAGGTGAAGCAGAAAGCGGCTTGGCTAGCCGTCAGGATACTCGGTCATCGTTTCGTTTGAAGCGAGAAAGACTGGTTTGCATCAGGACTGGGAACAGGCGTCGGGCATGTTTCGATTGGAGTTGGCAGGGAGTCAGGGGCAGGACATATGACATTTGATAGCCTGCGACTAAGCTAGCGTCTTTGTCTTCGACACGGAAGGCGTTATAAAAGACACAATGCAATTCATCCATGTTTCATGTTTCTCGCTGAGCTCTTGAGCCTTGACCTACCTACTATTGATTACCTGTTCATCCTGAGGTGCTACATGTAGTACTACGTGCTAGTACTACGTCGTGGCTTACTACATCTCGATAGCCACAGCATCCCCGGTCAACTAACAGTCTCCGATAACAATCCTCCGAGATCGACTGAGGAACGTTTCCAGCCTCATAAGATTCCCGAATTCAGCGTTTAGGATCATTATCGAGGAGACTCGCTAGCTACTAGACTCATCCCATCATTATGGCCTCGAAACTAGCCACCCTCTACGACCTTCGCAATAACCTAGACGCCACAACCTGGCTAATCATAGGAGCATGTCTCCAAAGCCTCCTCATCTTCCTCCTCCACGCCTACATCGCCCTCCTACCACCATTTCTCCTAGTCACCACCCGAGCTGTACAGAAATACGTTCTGCCCAGCAACGATGCTGGGCTCATGAAAGGCGTCCATCTCGGCCGATACACTACCGAGCTTCAGCTATCCAACGACAAAAATGAAACTCACTCTTCTGTGGTAGTTTTCCTGATAGGGGCTAGCTCAAACCAGTAAACTTTCGCCTGATCTTTAGACATGATAGAACGAAACTGACTGACTACCTATGATTACTTAGTCCCGCAGGCAGACTCGCCCCCGGCTTCCCCCAGCTCGGCAAGTATTTCCTCAACATGTGGAAAGAAGCCGCCGCCAACCCAGAGAAGTCCGGCTGTAAGTACAAATCGTCCCGCCCCATTTGACTCACCATTCACAACTAAACTCATCATCATCCACAGTCCTAGGCAAAACATGCGCCATGCAAGGCACCGATGCACACACAGCCAGCACAGCAGTGACAATCTCCTACTGGCGATCTGTGGAAGATCTACATGCTTTCGCACAGAGCCCAGTGCACCGCGTTGCTTGGGACTGGTGGAGCAAGTATGTGAAAGAGTATCCGCATCTGGGCCTTTACCATGAGACATATGCGGTGCCTAAGGATCAGTGGGAGACTGTGTATATCAATATGCCGTCTTTTGGGATGGGGCAGGTTAAGATCCCTAAAGAGGCGTTGGTGGAGCGTAAGAGGGCGGGGAAGGACTCGTTTTATGCCAGGGCGGGATAGCGTGACAACGGGCTTGGAGGAGGCCGGAGGGCATCGTGATGATTATGCACTACGAAAGGTTTGGGTATTGTATATACTCGGCTAGTTTGGAAAGTTTTGGTATTTGTGAAATGGAGATTGAGCATTCTGCAAGAGCGGCTGTTTTCGGCTGCTGTTGATACAAGTGAGAGGCTCAGAAACGCCGACGCCGGAAATGCATAATTCATGTTTCCCAATACCAAGGAAAACCCCCAGAATGTACACGGATTTCCACGGATTCCCAAGCTACAAATATCATTGATCGTTAGTTTAGACGAAGGTCTGACGTTTCTTGTTGAACGCTCTCTGGTCCTTCAACCATTGTCGATAGCCTGCAACAGATCCGATCTTCTCGCCATAGTAATCCGGTACTATTTTTTATCAGCCACAATGTGCAAGAGCGAGACCGAAGGACAGACATACCTGGATTTGCCATAGATGACGCTGACGGGTCCACACGATGTTTCTTGATTCTCGCATAGAACTCTTTCTCTTTCTGCATCGCAATTCAGTAATTATCCATAAGAAATAGGGTCGACGATTGACTGGGTCTTACATTCATGATATCCTGTTTGTGTCTCCCATTGAACATGTTGAATATGCTGGTTCCCACGATTGGTCCCATTAGCCATCCGAGACCACCACAACCCATTGTCATGAAACCCATGGTAATGAACGGGTCCAGAGGAATCTGGGTCACGAATCGCTCTAGCTCAGCCGTCATAATAACTTGTGCACCGGCCGCGGAACCGAACAAGCCCGTGCCTATGGAAGCACCAAGCTGCCACCTCCGTCGAACCTTGCGGAGCTTGAAAAACGAGTTCCAGTCAAGAGGCGGAGATTCGGGGTCGGTTGCTTTCTGCGCGGTTGATTTCTGTGCGACAGCATCGGATTTTGATGGGGATGTGGAGAAATGTCGAACTCGTGGAAGGTGGATGGCTGCGGGTTTCTTGGTGGTGCGGGTGAATGAGCGTGATGGTTCGATAGCTCTGGGGGACTTGGAAGTGATTTGCGGGAGCAGAGCAGGCTGCACTCGACGAGAGACAGCTGCGTGCCGGAGTGACGGAGCGGAGGACATCATCTTCGCGATCGAGGAAGCTTCTCAGAGGGCGAATGGAGAGAGGAGAGGTGCGAGTTTGCGATGGAGAGCTTCAAAGTTTAAAGTTGGAGCTGCCCATACGACACAACATTGAACGCGACGGGAGGACGGGCAGCAATTGATAGCGGCCTATAACGTAAGGCAGCAGCAATCTTCTCAGACATGTGCCCGCCGCGCAACAGCGACAACAACTCGGCCGTCCAACCGACAAATTGACCTGGCGCCACCTTTGATGTCGTCCATTCCTGCTTTCGCTGTCACTAGAGGCTCCGGCGCATCTCCTCGTCCGCTCGTTAATTTATACGATTTTTGCAAAGGCGCATTTAATTTAGGGGGTGCCGCGAGCGACTGATGATTGCGCGCAAGTGACGACCCTGACCCTTTCCTCCAAAGGCGACGACGCGCCTTAACTCTGTCGCGTAGACCTGAACGCCAAATTCCATGCCAGTCACCGCTAGACCGTCACTAGATGACGCGCAAAAGGGCCAATGCCCCGAAATTCCTTCTTCATCCCCGTCCCTTACCGGCCTAAATATGTGCCCAACTCGGGTCCCGCGCTGGCTCCTCTCACCCTCCAGCCACAACACGATGAGGACGACCACTACTTCATAGCGGACGAGATCTCGTTCAACAAGAAACCCGTGTACGTGGTCAGCTCGCGTAAAAATACAGCCTGGAGGCAGGTAGTCGAAAAACAAGACGTCCTAGACTGGGTGTCTCCTCGAACCTACGAGGACTTCGAGTACGAGCAAGCCTGCAAGCGCGAAGAGGAAGACCTGCGTCTAGAGGAAGAAGAAGCTGCTGAGCGCCAGCTACTACTGCAATTGAAGCAGCAGAAGAAACTGGAAAAGAAGCGCAAGCAAAAGCGCTTAGCTGCAACAGTTTCCTCGTCTTCCAACAGGATCCAAGTGATCCTACTCAGCTTCCCCTCTAAGCGCAATATCGGAGGAGAGAAGGTCATACAAAGCATAGAAGTCGACATGGCTAATACTCCGCGGAGTATGGAGGACGGCGCAGTGGCTCCGGGCGAGAAACGCAAGCCGTCAAGCAAACGCAAGCGCGATTCCACAAGCAGCACGATTGCGGTCATCAAACCCCCAGCCAAAGCCCAAAAGACCGCTGTCAGCCCTGCCCCGATATTGCCTATCCGCCCCCCAAGTAGCAAATCTGCGAGTTCGGCCATGTCGTCGAGCTCCATACTCCCACCGGCTCGACCCTCATTCAGTGAATCCAGCAGAATAATACCTGGCTCCACACCATCTTCTGCCAAGTCTACGAGGATCGTTCCTGGCTCTACTCCATCGTCGGCCAAGTCCACCAGGATTATTCCTGGTTCGGTCCCGTCTTCAGCAAAAACTCGCGCACCAAGTTCAAAGCAAGATGGAAGTCCAAAGAAAGACGGCTATCAACAACCCACGCTGTCGACTCCACTCAAAAGGCGCTACCGTTTGGACACAGACACATCGGATAACGACGTGTTTACTACCCCTGACGAATACAAGCGCATCGTCCCGCCTCAAGCCAATGGAGCAGGCGAGTCAAGTGATGAGGAGGATGAATCTGAAGACGACGAAGCTGAGGCTCAAGCTCGAGTGAATGGAGAAAGTGCAGAGGAAGCCGATACCGACTCCGAGGCACATGACGATTACGACGACGATGAGCCTTTCGATCCTTACCGCAACGGAGTGGCTCCATTGATGGTCGCTCGTAAAACGTCAATGCCAAGGTCACGTCTTGGCAGTCTCATAATATCAACGAAACGTGCCGTCACTCCAGATAAGCATGCTTTCCAAGATATCGATCCGACCAAATCTGAAATGAGCAAACTTCTTGCGGCTGAACTACGTCGGGAGGACCGACGACGAGCCCGAGGAAGATATCACAGATGCGGCAAGGATTGCGAGTACGAGAACAGAAAGCGAACGCACCAGCGTATACGAGACCTGGGTGCTCAATTTTTCCCGGGTCGGAATGAGACAGGACGCTATCTCTGGTACATCAAGGACGACACTTGGCTCGTTGGACAAGGACACTGTTATCAAGTGTACTTTACAGACGGTACTCACTATTGGGTTAAGGCGAAGGATGTCTGTCCTGTTGCCATAGAGAAGTACCGACAATGGACATTGAAGGGAAAGCCTGGCGATGTCGGTGGTCTTTCTGAAGATGAATACAGAGAAGGCAAGTCAGAGAGCGACGATGAAGAAGATGAGAGCGAATCAGAAGACGGTGATCCCAAACAACGCGGCAACCTCAAACAGGACGATCACGAGGATGACGACGAGGATGACCAAGATAGCGACCAAGAAATGGAGGACCGGGGAGACGTAGAGGAGGATCAACAAGGCGAAGAGGAGGACCAAGAAGATGACGAAGTCTCAAGCCAAGAAGACTCAGAGGACGAGGACGAGGAAGAGGAATCTGATAAAGCCTCCAAGGCCCCCTCATCCTCTGAAGTCGATTTCGAGACCATTCCACTACCGCTCAAAAGCGGAGGAAGACGCAAAATGCGCACCGACGACATCGCCTCCGATGACCAAGAATACACCACCAGTGGATCCGAAGCCCCCTCTGTACCCGTCGAGCCGAAAACCCGCAGCAGTCACCGTAAGACCCGCAGTACTTCGAACGCTCAAAGTATTTCAACCGTCCAGAGTGTTCCAAACGCCCAAAGTACTTCAAACGCTCGAAGGAGCAGCCGACTAAGCCCAAGTACGGGATCAAAATTACGGACGCCCCAGACGGCATCTAAGGCGGCTCCGCAAGCTACTCATGCGCGGACGCCTTCTGATGCGTACAGCGTGTCAGCAAAGGCTGAGAGCGCGCTGAGGGCTATTAGTCAGCTGCGATGGAAAACTTAAATTCGCGAATAAAGATAGTGCGATAGCTTGCTTTCTTATCCTTCGGGTTTGAGGCGTTGAGGCAGTACGGCATTTCTGACTAAGGGAGTTTGATGGTGGTTCTTTCGGTAGCGGTTTAGATCGATACCCGGGAGTTTCGATAAGTGCGTGCACCTCCATGGATGGGTAATACTTGGGAGGTATGTGTAGACGTTTTGTAGAATCTTTTTGCATGGGGAGCAGCAGTGGTTGTTTTGCGAAGTCAGCTGCATTGTGCTGGAGGAAGGGGGAGGGATGCAGATCTGGACTGGCGGGGGCAAAGGGGTTGTTGGGGTGCCTCGAGGGGCGCAAGCAACATGTTGTGCAGGTGAGAACCTGCTTGGATGAGAGCCTGCTTGATGGACGCCTGACTGGCTTTCATTCTCAATGGCTTTCATCTTGCATGGCTTTCATCTTGCATGGCTTTCTTCCCGCATACCTAGGTACCTAGCTTTCGTCTGATCTGTTTACTACTTCAGATGGATCACAGCATGCTTCGACAGATGCAATACGATGAATACTCATAGAAATGGTGTGAAATTTTTGAATTTGATTTGTGTGACTGAGTGGTTTGGGTGTGTGAACGCGTCCGATCGTCAACAGGGGCAGATACCTTCAAGATGTCATAAAGAAAGTCTATGTGCAAGGTTTGTATTGAGAACCTGATGCTTAGTCTAAATTCTTAATTCATGACTTCGGTCTGTCGAACTGTTTCTAGGAAGGAGTAAGGACTGAGGGAGGGCTGAGGGATGAACTTGGCAAGTCTTTTTATGGTATTTAGTCATGATCACCCGGTTCGCCTCAAGTCATTTGGATCGCTTCCAGATATCTGAATTCCTCCTAGTTGTTTGACTTAGTCCTCATCGTCTGGCTTATGCCTGATCATTTGGTATGGTCCTAATGATCTGGCACAGCCCTAATGATCTGGTTCGATTCCAATCATTCGGTTCATTGTCAATAACTTCTAATCTTCACTCATCCGCCAACTCGACATTCACAGCATGCAAAGACTTCTTTCATTTCACAGTCATACTCACAGCAGGAACATTCATCAATCGAAGTCAAGTAAGGGGTTATTAGGGGGCTTTTATTATTAGCGACCTAGGAAAAAGACTGTCCCATCGCTGCTGCCAATCCAGGGGATCGGGCAATGCAGTGCGAGAAGTAAGTCTTGAAGAGAACCAAAAGAGCACCATGGGGTGCCATGAAGCTGCGTCTCAAAAGAGCGCACTCGTTTCCACCAGATCCCGTTCCATCTCGAAGATCCACCGCCGAAACACCATCTCCTATGATGCCTTGTTCCCGAATCCACCACCGAAAACATCGTCTGCCATGATGTCATGTCCCCAATAAGAATGAATACGCCGATCCTTGTAGGCGTCGTATGAGTGAAGAGAGCGTCGAAAGGAAATGGTGATGTTGATTTGGCGAATGAGCATCGTGTAGCTTCTCGCCGAAATGAGTGTGGGGGACTTGGTGGTGAAGAAAGGCCATGATCAGTGTCGGTGGCAGCTGTATGTCGAAGAAGAAAGAAAGTGCTGCTGAGACTGCAGCAGCTCCAGAATGAGCGTCGTAAGGAAAGCCGAATTGTGGTTCGCGCACCGTGTGGTTGGAAGAAAGAAAATGCTACTGGTTATCGTAGGCTTGATGGAGCAGCGTCAACCAGGAGCATCAATGGTGACTTTTGCTGAAATGATATGTGGCATGTCGCGGGCGCCAAGCGGATGTTGTCGAGCCCGAAGGCTATGAACGAGGAAGCGATCATCAGCCCCTATTCGTTCTCGATGAAGACAACGTCCAACCAGGAAGCATCACTGGTGGATTTTGCTGAAGGAAATTAAATGACGGTTTCGCTCGGCCGTCAGCGTGCATTGTCGGGCCCGAAGGCCAAGGAAGGAGAGCCAGGCGTCATCGCCTATTCGGAATCCATGTCAAGCTCGATCTCGTCCGGGTTGATCGGAGCCTTCTTATCGAAGGTCGCATCTTCCCGCTGAAGGCGAGGAGGGGGAGACACGTTACCAGGCGCGAAACGGCTGGCAGACAATCCACGGAGACGTTGACGGCGGGGAGATGGAGACGGAGACGGGACAAGAGTAGTGACCGAACTGGCGGCAATTGGAGAAGATGAACCAGGCTCGGGAGAGGAAGAGGTCTGAGCCGCAGCTCTCTCAGCCCCGTAGGCGAGCTGGGAGGCATTGGCTGCAGCTTCCGGCGAAGAGAACTCGAGTTTCGTACTCGGGAGTTCATCGGCGATCACAGTCTCATCGTCTTCATCATCAGCGTCATTCTCATCTTCGACCTCGTCGGCCCAGCTCTTTCCAGTCTTCGGCTCAGAGAAGGTGGGGATCGCAACGACTTCCTTGGGGGCGTTCTCGTGAGCGATGCGCAGTTCTTCCAAGCGTGCAGCGTCCTCGGCGAGGGTACGCTCGCGGCGCGCAATCTCTTCAGCTTCGCGGGCACGTTGGTACTCAGCACGCTCGGCTTCAGCACCAGCGTCGGTGATGAACTGGGCGGAGAATCCGCTGTACGGAAGGCGAAACTTGAGGACGTTGAACGCGTTGAGTGCTGCCTCCGTAGAAGTGAAGACAAGCTTCAAGGTACGCTCCGTGGTGTCATTCGTGTACTCAATGAGTTGCTCAAAACGCTGGATTGTGTTCATTTCGACGTCTTCGAGAACGGTCATCTTTGTGATGGTGGCTGGAAACTGGCTAACCACGATGGTACGGCTCAGAATTCCGTCTTGAAGCATCTTCGAAGTACGCGGGGAGAAGGGGTAGGTGGGTGTCTCAATCAAGGACACCTCGGCCTTCAGCTTATCCGCGGCAGCGTACAAGTCATTGTGGTCGACTTCCAAGGGGATGGTGCTGCAGCCCGTGACGAAGGCTTTGGCAGAAGAAGAGTTCAAGAACACGATGAGCGCGGACTTGTGGCCAGTGATGATGGTAGTCTCCATGATGTTGACGGAGACGATCTGACCAGGGTTGCGGGAGATGATGGCACTGAACAGTGACTCGTAGGTCACGCCCTCGGCAAGTTTCGAAATGAGAACGGTACGGTAGTGCAGGGAAGGATGTTCAGAAGCCGGCTGGTACGAAATGCCATGAGTAAAGTACAGGGCAGAACGGTCTTCAGAGTCAGAATCATCGCGGCGTCCACCACGACGACCACCACGGCCGCCGCGGCGACCACCAAAACCTCGCTCGCGGAAACCATCACCAGGGTGGCTCCAAGGGGTGGAACCCGGGGCACTGCGGTTCAGGGGCTCGGCTCTGATTCGGTCGTACGACTTGACATCTGAACGAGGTCGCACATTCAGATCTTCGCCATGGACGAACTCTCGAGTCTCATCGAATGCAATCTTCATAACGGAAGTCTGGGGAGCAGGAACAAGCAATGGCTCTTCGAAATCGGCAGTCGGCATCATCTGTATATGTGGTCAGCAAAGGGGCTATTGTGAAATTGATAGCATGCTGTAGAAGGTCGCCAAGAAGTCTCATGGGATTTGAGTGAAGGCAGAGGGAATAGATAGAACTTACGGGGTTGAAATTCTCATGATCCGCGTAGGCAGCTTCGGCCTCGGGGTCCTTGCCAAATACCTCGTCTTCGGGATCAGTCTTGGTGTCAGGGGCGAACTGGATCGGCTCAAGGGCCTTGGGGTGGGTCTCATCGACAGAATCAAGGAGATCGTCCAGATCGCAACCGCCGTCGATGTCGCGGGCACCATTTCCATACTCGAAACCGTCGTTTCCGGGCAGAAGCTCAGGGGTTTGGGGCCCAGACTCGGTGTCGCTGTCCGAGACGTCAGGTTCGTTAAGCTCATCCAACATGTTCCACTCCCTATCCGCGCGCGCCACAGCCGCCAGACGATCGGCTCCATTCGGGAAACGCGCTTCGAGCTCAGCAATTCTCTCATCTTGCATGCGCTCCAGGATCTCTTCTTCAAGATCGTAGGCGTCTGGCTTGGCTCGTGCTGGCTCGTGCTCACTCGCCACGTCCGCGACATAGTCTGGGTCGTTCCACAACTTGTCTGCAAGCTCACAGGCAGCTTTGTAGGCTGCATCGTTCGGGAATCGAGTTTGGCATTCGATAATGCCTATCTCAGCTTCTCTGTCCAGATCGGCGTAATGGTAGTCAGGGTCGTCATCGACGGGCACCAGCATTTCCAAAAGGCGGCGAATTTGCTGGTCTTTCTCGACCAGAAGCTTCTTGGTACGCGCGACCTCGTCAGCATGCCCGGAAACGATGTTGGAAAGGCCGCGGATCTTGGAACGCAACTGGATGATCTCTCCATGCACCTTGTCGGTCATCTCAGGGCGGTTGGCGCCACGCTTCTTGAGATCAACAACTCGGAGTTGCAGCTCGAAAATCTCACGTTCCTTGTCAACGACGTACTTCTCGTGACGCTTGACGTATCCGCTATGTTTCAGGGCGAGAGCGGAGTGGAGGGCTTGGTAGTGACGGAGGTCGTTCTGGGTGTCGACAACTTGCTTGCTGAATTCAGTGAGCTGGTCCATGTGACGCACAAACAAGCGCTCATGGCTCTTGGCCACTTCCTTTTTTCGTCGGCTCTCGTTGGCAAAGGCGCTACACTGGTCTTCAAGCTTCTTGATTTCACGCTTCAGAAGCTTCTCGGCGTCATTTCCACGGGCCTTGACGAACTCTTCCATTCCCAAGGCCAACTTGTAGGAGCTGATCTCCGCAGCTTCTTTGCGCTCGTTGGCTTCAGCCAACTCTCGGTTGAGAGCCGCAACTTTCCGGGCAAGATTCTGGGCTTCCAGCTTGTGGTAGTCGACGTCGATGACAGGACCAGCGTGGTCGTCGAGCTGGATGAGGGGCTCAGCTGGAAGGTTGTGCAAAGTTCCAGTCTTCTCATCGGGGCCGAAGGAGATGGTGAAGCGGTTGCTGCCGTCGAGAGGAGCGTACTGGGGGATGCGGACGGTGATGTACTTCTGGCCGGTGGCAGACATCTTGTCGACGTACGTGAAGTAGCGAAAAGAAGAAGTTGGGTTTGGCGGATCAGAAAGTGCTCTCTTTTCGAGAGTTTGGGAGACTGTTTATGATGTTAGTTGATATCAGACTGATCAGGTCTTGAGATTTGGCAGAAGATGAAAGATGGAGGGAAGTGGGGCTTGTTGAAGTTCGATCTTCAGACACCAGTCTGGACGGACAGCGCGAAAGTCAATGGCGCAGATAGCAGTGAAGATGGGACGTCTGCGAGCTGCTGTGTGATGCCAGACCAGCTGCGCAGACAGTCGACCAGCTTCACGTTGAATGGCTGCTGTTGTGGAAGAGGCTTGCTGTTGAGGCAGAGGGAGGATATCGACTTACTTGCTGAAGTAGGTTGAGGCTCAAGTAGAGTCTCGAAGGAGGCAACTTGGAAGGCGCAGTTGTCAAAGAGTAGTGAGAGTTGGTGGCTTGGGAGAACTCTTGTTGAAAGTATGAGTTGTTGGAGGAGGGTTGGTGAGGGTGGTTGTTAGAGCAGAAGAAAAATCAACGAAGTCGAAGGTGGTTGTAGAAGGAAGAGGGAGGAAGAGGTGTGAGGTCAATGGACTGTATTTAAGCCCATCTCCTCCGCAAGAGCGGCTGAAAATCAGACTAGTGGCTTAGCGTGGACAATTCCGCCCGGAAATCCCACGGTGAAGCTGGCTTGGTGCCAACCGACCGATGGCAGGGTGTGATATGGGTGGTAGTTACTCCGAGCGGCGGTCGTCAACAGTTTGCGGGCCTGGGAGTGGGGCAAACAATGGCAAGGAGGTCACAAAGACGGCTGGAAAAAGACTATGTTTGAAGACAACTATATCTACGCTCGAACGAGAAGCCAAGGGCGAAGGGGGTCAGCCTCCTGGGCGGGTCCAGACACTTCTTTGTGATGCTATCCGGAGTCCGGGGCGGCGACATCATGACCGTACAGTAAGAAGCAGCAATGGTGTGAAGCAAAGAGGACGGACAATCAGGCAAGACAAACAACAGCAGCGAGACTCGCAGACACTACTGAAAGGGAATGTACATGGATAGAGCTACAGGAAACAACAGCAGCAAGACTCGCAGACACGATTGAAGGACAAGATGCTAGAATAGAGCGACGAGATGATATTGGTAGACTCCACGACGGAGTCTAACGTCTGCCTCAAGTGACTTTGCGCAGAACTAAACAAAGGATAGATAGTTCTGATGAATGAGAACGCGAGAAAAAGATGCTCTTGGGAGAAGCTTGCAGCAAAATGCGATAGAACTCGTGATCGGGATCCGAAAGACAGTTGAAAGAAAGAGACGCAAACTTCAAGCTTCGTCCACTGTCGCAGAGCATCCGGCCTTGACTTCAGGACTCAGACGCCTTCTGCGCACACAAGGTGAAGTGAACCTCATCGAGTCTCTGACAATGCAGGCAGCAGCCCCTGAACCAGCTGCTACCGCTGAGCCACTCAACCACCGCACCATCGGTCAACTACCGCAAGAACATCCAACCACTTCGGCCCCTCCGCAACGGTCGTTGACCACCGTCACCGTCATCATGCTCAATTGACCGCGTATTAGAAATCAGAAACGCCACTACACAAACAAATTTCATTGCTTCACTGAACTGCTCTAGAACCTTGCTCATCGGACCAGTCCCATCTTCTCCATATATAGCTATACGTCGGGCGCAGCACGTGATGTTGCAGCTCATCCGGAACTCCCACGCGGTGACTTTCAGAGCTCAGCTGCGCCGTAAAGGCAACATTGAGGATTACCAATGCGGCAAACCATACGCCGCTGACTCCGGACCCCATGCTTTGTCGCTCGAACTAGGTCGTGTGAACGGAGGCATTGGTGAAGAACAGGCCCATGTATTCGGATGGCGAGCCAAGGAAGAGGTGAAGGAGGTGAGAGAGGTCGCGCGAATGTTCTCGATGCTATGTCTCTTCTTCTGCTTAGACTGCTTCTCATACAGTGGGACGAAAATAGTCTGGATACGGTTGAAAGCCTCCGAATGATTGGGACCATCTCAAAAACCCCAGATTCTCGGTGGATTGGAACATTCCAATCTCCAAGTAATCGGAGATATTCCAAGTAACTCGGGATATTCCGGGTAATTCGAGATATCCCAAGTAATTCGAGATATTCCGAGTAATTGGAAACATTCCACGTAACTCGGGATATTCCAAAGGATTGAACATATTCCAGGTAATTGAGAATATTCGAAGTAACCGGGAAGATTATCATCCACTGATTCCGGCCTATATGCAGACTTTCCTTCGTCCCACTGTCTCCTTACGTCCATGCACTCGCGCGTCTCGCCGTCTCCCTAACCCTCTCTTCAATCCAAGCTTTCTCCTCGTCTCCAACCTTGTCGTTCTCGTGCTTTTTCAAATGGAGCTGCAGTATACACTTGCTACTTGCCCTCTTATGTCTTGCATTAAGCGACCCCGTTGTCTTATCGATCGCTCCCGTATTTGGCGACACGAAGAGTCCACGATCCATCACCATCTCCCAGCTGGATACATCTAGATACTGCTTCGGCGCCATTAACCTTGCATAGTCTAGTCCAGCACGTCGCCGTTCTGAAGCAAGAACGCTCCTGCCGGAACTGGCCAGTTCGGTCTGTCGTTGGTTCCATAGGTGTTCACGGAATTCAGACCGCAATATGCAGGTTTGACAGAAGGAGAGGTGGTCGAGGCCGCGGGTCGGCACTTGTCGGGGTTCAGGGGGCGGAGCTGCCAGTCCCTCAAAGTTGACTGTGGAAAATCTCACCAGTGACGGCTGGGGAGAAGCTTTTGGTAAGCCTGGTAATAGCAGTGGGATTCTGACGACGCTCGCATACGAGAATTCACCCGGCCTTTGAAAGGGCTTCTGATTCCAATCCAGCATGCGTTCCCAAAGAGAAATTCGGTCATACTCAAGTAACGGGTTGAAGTACGTCTGGATATCCGGATGCGGCCTAACAACGTCTAGTTCCCTCGGGCCAAAGGTCTTCCCCGACCTCGCCCTCACAGCAGATACAAGAACCAGTCTCTTCCTGTCGCGAACGCGGAAATGTTTTTCCTGTGAGGAAGTGCCGTAGCACCCAGGTACTGTATGGATAGTGACCAGGTCCTCGAGGGGCGGAAAGGCGTGCTCTTGACTTTTGTGTCTAGGGTATCGTCTGACAAGGTCGGAATAATCACAGATCCTGTGAAATGGGGAGTTGCGTAGACAGAAGGCGCATACACGCACGCCCTCAAACAGGCTGAGATAACCACCCATAAAGCCACACCTCCACAATTGCTCGTTGTATGCCTGAACTGCGACTTCTTCTTGTAGCTTTCTGCCGGTTCGGGATTCGTGCTCTGCCACGTACCTTCTTAGGCAGAGAGAGCAGCCGGCAAACGTAAGGGAGTCGTAAAGGCGTAGGAGAGGGACTCGATGGGCAGACTCGACAGAGAGCAACGCTCGGATGGCCTCGGGAGCATATTTAATGATCTCGGAGTATTCGAAGAGCGAGTCAACACAGCTGCGACTGTACTGGCTGACGCGTCGGAGGTTGGTCAAGGTCTGGATATCGAGGTGTTTCAAGCAGGTGTGCAGGGTTTCCACTGGCAGCTTGAATAGCTTGGTGCTGTCCTTGACCATGGGCTTTGCAAAGTGTGATCGATGGTTATCAAGTGGACACCCGCGTCGGAGGGACGATGGGTTAACGAAAGCGTCGGTAGCATGCTTGGGTTCGTAGTAATCAGCACTTAGTCCGGGACGGACGGGCTTGGTGGGCCGACCGTTGTTGTAATTTTGCAATCGGATTTCGTGTGGTAATGGCTGGTACCTGGATTGTACTGGTATGCCATGAGGCAAGGACATGATGGGCCAGGGCTGAAAGAAGTGGTGTTTCCCAGTTGATTGCTTGTAAGAGGGCCTCGCTCGCCAAACTTGCCCAGATGATGGGATATCCTTGGTGACTCGGAATTTCCAAAATAACTCAGGATATCCAAGATGACTGAAAAAAATCCAAGGCAACTAGGAGAATCCAGTGACTGGGATTTGGGAATATCCAAAGTGACTGGAAAAAGTCCAAATTTACTGGGAATATCCAAAGTAAGTAGAAGAATCCAAAGTGATCTGGGGTATCCAAGAACCTGACGTGGGACATGAGACTGGCGACAAGTCTATGTCTCTGACTCTCACAAGAAGCCGGGAGGCCGGTCTCTAAATATACGAAGAACACAAGCGCCCATCTGCTCCGATGTCCTGCCAAAAGCAAAACACCAGCTGTGGAGACCAGGATAAGAGCTGCGATTTGCATGATCTCCAGCGAATGACGTTGATGCCGAGCGCCCCGCCCCACGCGATCGCCCCCTCTCGCGAGTCGCCGGCAAGGAGAATTGCACTCCGACGAACACCCCATTGAACTTGCTTTCATAGAAGGAAATGGAAAATTATTCTCAGTAACGTCAGCCTCTCACCATTTCCCAACAGCGTAATCCCGTGTTCCGTCATTCCCGGATATCGTTCTGTACCTGCTTCGTCCTGACCCGCTCGCTGAGCATGCTCGAACGAGCATACATGTACATACCTATCTCGCGAACCAAGAATCCCTGACCCGGGACTTTATACAGACTGGAGTAACTAGAAGCTACCGAAATGATCAAGATACCGGGTGGCTGGCGATTGGTTGGTGAGCATGGACACAAAATATCAGTTAACAGCGCTTCGTATCCTCTGTTATTTCCTCGGCAAATGAAACTCAGACTCACCAACCTTTTGTTACAAGCCCCTGCTGACATCGGACAATAAGCATCTTCCAATTGCCCAAACGAGCACTGCTAAACGACAGGTACGATTAGCGAAGCACAGCACACATCACCAGTTACGCAACCAGCCGGTGGCTATGTTCAGACGTTGTATCCCCATTCCATACAGTGATAGATACAGTTCATTGAATGCTTCCCATATCAAGTTACTCTCCGAATAACACCCCATCAAAAGAACGCTCCCGTAGGCTCCCGTAGAACAAACAATGCTCGCATACCATACAAGTATCCTCTAAACGCTCTGCTCATCAACCCCCAATGACGCTGTATCGTGTATCATGTATTCGTACAGGAAAATAAACAACCCCCATACTCCTCATCGCTGGCTCATGCACCCCCGATCATCCCGAAACCAAACAATCGTGTAGTCATCAACTCCGTAGAACGTGACCTAAAGGAAGCCCTTCGTCATACTAAAAGTCCTCGACAGACTACTCTTCCTCTTCGGGACCTCAATGCCCGACTCCTCCGCGCCAAAGCGACTCCTGGTACTCGCTGGCCTTCCACTGCCATTTCGCTCCTTCATACTCTCCAGCTCGCGCTCCAATCTCAACGCCTTCTCTTTAGCCTCGCGCATTTCGCGCTCAGCTCGCTTGATACCAAGCTCCTTTTCGGACTCCGAGCTCTGCAGCTCGTCGATCGTCTTGAGCAGCTTCTCCATGCGCTCGCGGCTGCGGTTGAAATCGTCTTGCAGCTGCGCGTTCTGCTTGTCGCGACGCTCGAGCTGTGTTTGGAGGTCTTTGACTGTGCGGTCGACGTTGCGGACTGAGCGAAGCTCCTTGTTGCGGGTGGTTTCTTGGTCTTCGAGTTGGCGCTCGAGCTATGGTTGCATAAGTTAGCAAAAAAGATCCTTGATAGCACGTCAGTGGGAAAGGGGTGTACACATACCTCTTGAACACGACCGTGCAAAAACCTGACATCCTGGCTAGCACTCGAGTAGCCCTTAGTCTCCAGATCAATAAGTCTGACCTGCACCTCCTTGAGTGACTTCTCAAGAGCCGCCTTGTCCTTGTGAAGCTGGACTGTAGTCTCGCGCTCTGCCACAATATCCTTCTGCATCTCCGATGCCAATGCTTCCGCACGACGCATCTTGTCAACTGCCGCAGCAGCGATATCTTCCTGGTGGGCTAGGGAAGATTTCAACTCCAGCAAATCACGGTCCATGCCAGCGGCATTACGCAGAGATGGGCTGTCGCCGCGAGCCAGGTCTTCGAGGCCGCTCTTGGCTTCCTCAAGACGAGCTTCCAGGCCGCGCTTCTCGCGCTGGAGCATGTCTCGCTCAGCGGCGATGTCATCAGCTGATGTCCGCAGAGTGCGGACTTGGGATAGCAGGGAGACGATCTTGCCTTGGGCTTCGTTGTGGGCGTTGATGGCTTCGTCGCGGGATGCTGTGAGGTCGGCCATGGTCGATTCGAGACGGCTCTTCTCCTTGGACCAGGTCGAGCTGTTGAGGACTTCATCGTCCCACTTAGATCGAAGTGCCTCAAGTTCTTCTCGGAGGCGGGTGTTTTCGGATTGCTGGAAGAGCTTGTCCTCTCGAGCGATATCGAGCTCGTTGGTGAGGGTTGCAAACTCGGCTTGGTACTTCTTGCGAGTCTGCTCCATGCTGGTTTCCTTGTCCTCGATGTCCATAGCTCGCCGGCTGCGGTAGTCCTCAAGCTCGTGCTGTAATCTCTTTCGGGCTTGTACTGCGCCCTCAAGATCAGCTGCCATGTCTTCCAACCTCTCCTCGTAGCTTTGGTTTTGCCTCTGGAGATCCTCAATCGTGGCGTCCATATCTTGGCGTTCGGACATGATGGTGGCACAGGTTTCTTCAGCTTCCTTAGCTTGAGCTTTGGCAAACTGCTCTGCGCGAGAAGCCTTCATAACAGCAATCTCTGCTTGTTCAAGCTTGTTGAAGTACTCGTCTGCCCGGCTCTTGTACATCGAGAGACTTGATTGAACGTCAATCAGCCTGGAAGACTCTGCATCGTAACGAATCTGGAGATCGGCAAAGTCTTGCAGAAGTTGGTTCCTACTTGCGGCATCTTGGTCTTTGAGGGCAGAAATTTCTGCTAACTCAGACTTGGCGTCTCGGAGTTCGACCTCCAGAGAAGCTCTGGCGTGCCTCATTCTCTCGAAATGTTCCTTCGTACTAGTCAGCTGAGCCATAGCATCTCTGTGCTGGTTCACCAAGCTGCGACGAGACTCTTCTTGGTTGTTGATCAGGTCCCAAAGTTCTTCATGCGATTTCGTCTGAACATCTCTGAGAGACAAGTGTCCGGTTTGAATGCTCTTCTCAAGTAGGGAAACCTTCTTGGTGGAATCGTCGAGCATCTCATGGAGTCTGCTGTTCGCTTTCTCGAGCTTTTGTACTCTGCCAAACGATGATGGGCTGTGCTCACCAGAGAAGTCTCGAGTGGGTGTACCCCGCTCAATTTGAGCTTGTAGGTGACGATTCTGCATCTGCGCCATCTGCAATTGGTTTTGAAGCTCTTCGAAATCGGCCTTGAGATCCATGCGATCGTTGAAGCTAAGCATGTCAGCAGTTCGGTTTGACCGGCCAGAGCCCTGGGTCTCCGTGTTGTTACTAGGGAGGCGTCGATTAGGGGTAGATACAGCCGACTGTGGCCGGCCGTTCACGGCCAATTTGTTTCGGAGAGGCGTGGAAATACCACGCGGCGCTTCATTTGGATTCATCTCGTCCAGCATAGCTCGAGAAGGAGATAGTCTGCCAGTAAGTTCGGCAAAGTCCTCACCGTGTCTCTTCCGGACATCAGCGAGTTGAGCCTCGGCGTTGGATCTACCAGCTTCTTGTATGCGCAGATTCTGTTGCAGCTCTTGGACTTTCTGAACGAGATGATGGTGCTTGATGGAATCATCATTGCTTCCATCCCACTGAGGGGCGCTTCTCGGCCTTTCGTCCTCGTTCTCGACAATCGTGCTGAGCTGCAGAGCCAAGGCTCGGAGCTCATTCAACTCTTTGTCGCGGCTTTGAAGGGTAGCATTTGCCCTCTTCAGAGACTCGTCTGAGGTAAGACGAGCTTGCTTCTCGGATTCAAGTTTTCTTTTCGCCTCTGCTAATTCGGTCTTTGAGATGGAGGCCAATTTCTCGGCATTCCGAGCTACCTTGCGCTCGCGGGCAAGTTCATGAACACTGTCTTCAAGGTCCAGCTGAACCTTTTCCTTTTGTTTCTCAGCAGCCTTAATCAGACCTTGCTTCTCACCGAGTTCCTTTTGCAGCTTCTGATTCTGCTCGTCGAGCTTGGTTCTCTCATTCTGTAATGTTTGAACTTTGGCTCTCTGTGATTCAGCAGCTTTGGACCCAGAACGCGCAATCTCAAGATTCTTCTGCTGCATCTTGTTGAGTAAAGTGCGATTGTCGTTTTCGGAAGCTTTGAGTCGGCTTTTGACGGTGTTCAGCTCGCTTTCCATGCGTTCCTTCTCCTGATCGATCTTCAGGCCAAAGTCGCCAGACTCGACCATCTCTCTGCGAAGGTCTTCCACCTCTTGCACTCTCTTGGCATGTTCAGCCTCGAGATAGTCAAGTCGGCTCTGCGCGGCTTCGAGGTCTCTTCTGAGCCCTGCTTCGATTTCCTTTGCGCGGCTAGATGCAGCACGTTCCCCGGCAACTTCGGCCTGGTATCGAGCTTCCTCTGCGGCGGCTTTGGCTTCTCTAAGCTTGATGATTTCCGCTCGAGCATCATTGCGTTCTTTCTCGGCAGTGGCACGCCCTTCCTTTGCTCGTCTCAAAGTGTCTTGCTGGACATAAAGCTCTTTCTCAATGATGATCTTCGCTTCGTTCAACGCATCATACTCCTCTTTCAGGGTAGCATACTTGTGTTCAGCAAGAAGCTGAACATCATCCCTTGATTGCCGTTCTCGGCTTAGATCGGACTGAACTGCGAACAGCTGGTCCTTAAGATCCTGGATATGGGATTCGAGCATTCTGCGATTCTGACCGGCCTGGGCATCTTCGGTAAGTCTATCTTCGATGACCTTCCTCGCGTCGGTAAGTTCACGCTCCAGTTGTGTTTTCTGCGTCTTCATGGCGTCCATCTCAGCCTGTACTTCACGCAGGCGATTGGTAGTGCTCTCTTTGCTAGATAATAGCGAGTTCTTTTCCTCGTCGAACTTGCGGCGCTCAGATTCGTATTTCTTGTTATCGGATCGTAGAACTGCTAGCTCACTCTCTTTTCGACGCATGAGATCCTCATAGCCGGTCGACGTAGCTGCTAACTCGGCCAATTGCTTATGAACTTTGCGGTTCTCGTTCGACAGCTCACTGAATCGCAATCTCGAGGATTCCAGGTCCTTGTTCGCAGTGGCAAGCTTGACATCAAGATCGTGGTCAACCTTGAGAAGCTGTTCCTCGAGATCTTGCGTCTTACGGTCTTTGAGAGTGAGTTGGCTCTGAAGCATCCTGACCTCCTGCGAAAGCTGTGCCTCCTTTTCGGTTCGTTCGGACCGCCCACGGTCAAGTTCTTCGAGCTTAGTATCCATTGCGGCAAGCTTCTCCGTGAGCTCTCGCTTTTCGCTCTCGAGTCTAGCAATGATGCTGCCAGCTTGCTCGAGTTCCGCACGCCATTGGTCAGCCTGCTGTTCGGCCTTTTTCTTGGCTTCCAACAAATCATCAAGCTGGTCCTCAATTTTCTCCTGATCTTCCAGGGCGCCTGATAGTTTGTCACTCAATTCTACTTCGCGCTGTTGTAAGCGTTTGAAGATCTCTTCTTTGTCCAAAGCCAGCGCTCTTTCGCTCTCGAGTGTCTGTTTGATACGCTGGATATCAGCATGTGCGTTGCGTCGCTCATCTTCGAGCTTCTGTCGATCAGCAGCTTCTTGTTGCATCTTTGCGTTAAGCTTCTGGATCTGCTCATCTCTCTTCTTGATCTCTCCCGTGGTGCGGGTTTCTCCCAAGAGAGGTCTCATCTTGACTAATAGTCTCCACCAAGGATTCTCGGCCAAGTCCAAATACACCTGGAAATTGCGCTGAATTATTCTTGTGGCTTCTGCTCGGTACAATCTCTTCTGAGCGATTCGGCGTTGCGTGTATCCTCGCGCTACAGACTGGAACCGACACATGATTTCCCGAATAAGAGTATCTCGTTGTTCCTCGAGCTCAGCCAACACACCCGCTCGGAAGAATACTTTGGTCAACCCAACACGATACAAAGCTTTGTCCAGGCCAAGCTTTTCGAGCATGATTGTGGCGGCGTTCTGTCCCTCCAAATACCCCCTGGGCATGTTCCTGCAAAGGACTTCGTATCTCTGCCGGAACTCAGAGAATGGTAATCTGTTGGGAAAGCCAGTCCGAGCAATTCTGATACCTTCCAAGACACCGTTACATCTCAGTTGATCGAGGACCAGGGGTGCACTGAGTTGTTTTGGTCGTTTCTTGTGGTTGGGGATGATACAGCGAACAAAATGTGGGTGTGTAGAGTTCAATTGAGCCATGAGACTAGATAATTGCTCCTTGTGTCTCTGGGCGACTGTTCGGAAAAGACCTTTCTTGACTCGGTTCCTAGTCGCTCCACCTTCATCATCCATATCAGCACAGTCAGAGAAGAGGGCTGCAATATGCTTTTCGGTCGATGCGGCGAGAAGGCGGGTAATATTGTCATTGAGAGGATCTTTGTTCTTTTCCAGCCACCCCTCAGTTGAATACTCTACTTCAGCAGCATAGTGAGTCAACATGAAGCCCTGGCCGAGTCTCGAGGGTCGGTATTTGTTGGTTTTCTTGTCCCAGAGGGAATTCAGCTTCTCAGTAAATGACTTGTCGCTAGCTTTTGGCATGACACAGTCCTCGTCGAGGCAGGAGAAAATTCCGATGGGGTTCGAAAGTTCAATTAAGTCGATAGTTGGCTGCAAATCGTGGCCGAAGTCAATGAACTTCCATTCGATTTGTTCCCGAGCATATTCTTCCTGCTCAAGCACGAACATGTGGTGGTTGAAGAATTGCTGAAGCTTCTCGTTCGTGTAATTGATGCACAATTGCTCGAAGCTATTCTGCTCGAAGATTTCGAATCCTGCTATGTCGAGAACACCAATGAAGTACGAATCATCCATGCCCATGCCGGTTCTATCCAATTGCTGGTTGATGCGGCTCACCAAGTCGCCGAAACCTCGTTCGTAAATACCCTTAGACAAAGCATCGATGGAGAGACGGACCTGCTCTGGGGTCTGTACTTTCTCTACCCACTCACGGCCAGCCTTAACCTTGGGGTGCAAGAGACCTTGAAGGAAACTGTCCACGGGGATACCAAGCAACTTGCAGACCTTCTCGGCCTGTGAGCGGGCATCTGGCGCGAGTCTGGCTTGATCAGTTCCCCTGGTTTCCTTCATGACTTCGATATTGCCAAGATGAAGCACAGCTGCTACGGTGCGCAAGACTGCAAGTTGATCTTTCTCAGCGAAGCCCATGATTTGGAAAGCCTCCATCAGCGAGTTCCACTCATCACGATCAGAGACACCAGCGATTGTGTCGTGTCCTTCTTTGGTGTAAGCAAAGTCCTCGACGCCAAGATTCTCCAGCAGAAGAGTGTCTTTCATCTTGCGATCGGCGCCTTTGAGAAGCTGGTAGAAGATGTGGTAGTTTCGCTCGTTGGAGTTGAGCTTGACCACTCGGGACTTCTCCAACAGGTACCAATCTATGAATGCTCCTGCTATCGTTCCAGCTCTTGTAAATTCAATTCTGATAAACTTGCCGAAACGAGAAGAGTTGTGATTTCGCACGGTTTGAGCATTACCGAATGCTTCAAGGATCGGGTTTGCGCGTAGGATTTGTTGCGACAGGTTCGAGTGCTGCTGAGCCCGGCTTTTGACAGGCGAATCCGAATGCGCCACCGCAGCCAGATACTGGATGACCTTCTTGGTATTCTCTGTCTTACCGGCACCAGATTCACCGGTGACGAGAATGCTTTGATTTTGTCCTTCGTCCACCAAGTTTCGGAAAGCTTCATCGGCCATAGCGAAGATATGAGGTTTTGTCTCCGCTCGACCTTGGCCTTTGTACATGTTGATGTACTCATTGGTGTAGATAGGAAGGCTGCAATACGGATTGATTGTGACCAAGAACAACCCGGAGTATGTGTAGATTAAGTCGGCTTGGTATCGCATGTGTAGGTTGTTGACGACTGAAGCTTCGTTCAAGTGCGTGAGCTCTGCCATATCGTCGGCTTTGTCGAATTTGGCAGGATTGACCTTGTCGACGCTGTCGGCGGCGACTTGTCGTTGCTGGTAAACAATCAGAAAGTGTTCGCTTGAAAGACGGGGGTTCACCTACACTGCCATCATCGCATTGGACAAGAATCTGGTTCCCATCCAATTTGTCCACAACCCATCCCTTAACAAATGCAGTCTCCGGGTCTTTCAGCCAAACATATCGTTTCCCCGAGAAATCATTCTCGCCTTCCAGACTCTTCACAGCTTCTCCTCCGCGGCGCACCTCATCGCTCTTGATGAAAGACGGCGCAAAGGTTCCGGAGTTCTGAGTACTCTCTCGCCGTGAGTGTTGCCGATGTGCGTTAACCAACGGAAGACTGGGAGGTGGCATGGAAGATGGCAGAACAGTCCCTGAATGCGACTGATTCCGGGCATGGCTCGGTTTGTTATTGGAGGAGTTCAGCGGTGAGGGGGGGAAGATCGCCGACTGAGGTCTGCTGCCAGCGTTGGAGGGACTTGGAGAGGGCGCTGAAGGTCGCGCAAATGGGTTATTGCGCCTTGGCGAACCAAGTGGATTGGCCATTGTGAAAGAGCAGATTGAGGTTCGATACCGTGCGGCATATGTTTCGTTCAAGGAGAATCCGAGATCAGCTCGCCATTGATCGCGTCGATGCTAGCGGGAGGGAGGTGACGGTGGAGGGCCGTTTGGGATGTGCGGCCGGGCGAGATTGAAAAGGAGAGCGTCTGCTTGCTTGGAAAGGCAGATGAAGCAACCGGGCGATTGAATTTAGAGACATGTACCTGGAAAATCGGGCGGTAGGTACAAGGTTAAGAGAGAGCTTTGGAGCTTGTATGCAGCGCGGTAATGCTCGCACGTTAGTGGTTGGAACACCGCCGGTAAACAAACCATAGCTCAGTGGCAACGCCGCACGCACCTCCCATGTGGCTGGCGGCTACCAACGGCGTGAGCACTTACAAAAAACCACCGTAATTTCTGATTATCAGCTATATTCCCAAGAAAGAAACCAGATTGTCTTACAGTATTTGGGTATTCTCAAATTATGGACTCAGCTTTTTCCAAATTACTAGACGGGGTTCAATAGTTGAGAGCAGTCTTGAGATCTCCAAAGAACGTCACCGTGAGCCGGGATAAGACATTCAAGAAAGTCAGCATGATTTCAATGATGGTTACTTACCTGTATTTATACTAACAACTTACTACATGTTGGGTATAAAAACTACAGTAACAAGCACCTGAGACTATATTCTGGCGTCAATACATATGTCGATATCTCCAGTGCTTTATCAATGTCTGTGCAGTGAGCTGAAGGAGCCAGCCGAGCCAGCGCCACTCTCGGTCCGTACAGGTCCGTGCAGCTTCCGCCACAGCCGCTAAAGCTGCCCCGCAGATCGGGGCACGTGATTGCCAAGCCTAGTTTCGGAGCTCAACACTTCGTCCTCACTCCAACTCTGCGTCTCGTCCCGTCTCCATCAACACCACCACCCACAGCGCGACAACGGGCGTTGCTTCATCACCGCAGTCGGACCAATCTGTCCTTGCGGAACTGTGAAGCGCTGTCGTCGCGCGCATTCCTTGTTCTAACTCTCTTTCAAGCAAAAAAAGCCATCCTAGCTGGGATGAGGATCGAGGACATTTGCTTGCATGCGCGATCATTCTTCTGAACCACATTTACCGCTCTCTACTAATAGCTCTGAGCATCTGCCCGCGCTCTAGTAAATGGCTGGCTACTACCATCCACCGCCCGGTGGCGTGCCGAATGGCGATTCGCGCTCCTTCTCATCCGCCTACCCAAATATGCCTCCGCCGCCGCAAGCCGTTCCATCTGACGGCAATCGACCTTTCGGCGCTGCTCCCCCAGGTAGCTGGAATCCTGCATTTGCCTACAATGGCGGTCCTTTGGAGCGTCATTCTGGCAACGCGCAGAGTAACCTCTATCCTTTCAACGCGTATGGTGGAGAGTTCTCACAGTCCGGACCCGAAGACGCGAATCGGCGTGCTTTCAGCAACAACCAGACATATGCGTTCCCAGGCCCCAGTGGGCTGACAGCATCATCCGGAAACCTTCGACCACCGGTCGTTGAAAACAAAGCCATATCAGAAGATGGAGAACTGCCCGAGTCGGACGTGCAACATCGCGAAAACAACTCTCGGATGTTGTATCGTGACGATGCTCGAGACCCTTATGCGTCCGATGAAGATGAAGCTTACGATCCATCTAAGATATTTGCCCGCGAGAGCAACACACGGGCCGACCGTCGTAGTTCGTACAGGGGTGATGGACGAGCTTCAACGTTTGGCCGCTCGCAATTCAGGCCCAACAATGACGCTCCTCGCAGTATGGAGACTGGTGAGTCTTCTTATCTCTGCGTACTCATGGGAAAGTTGAAACTAATATGGTGCAGAAGGACATAGGAAAGAGTATCCTCATGGCGCACGAAAGGACTCCAATACTCGTAGTCACATACCTCCTGCTGCCAAACCTTCGGCTGAGTACAATCCAAGGGCACCTATTCTCGGAGAATCAGTTCAAGCACAATCTCGGGGCGAAGATTCGTCATATGCTCCGACTATGAAATCTGTCCCCGAGGCACGTAAGGAAGCACAGAACGCGATTCTGAATCTGATGCCTGCCAAAGTCCGTTTCCAGGATTATTTGGATGAAGGATTGGATGAATCCATTGTTCGAAGTCTCTTCGAGGACATAGGCATGCCTCCGCCAAAAGTAGGCAGCCAGCCTACTCGGAGCACAAACAAAGTTGCCGCCTCAGCTGACCGACGACATACAAATACGGAGCAGGAAGCCGACCTTGCGCCAACGAATCCAGCAGTCCCTAGCTTCCAAGTGCTGCTGCCAGCCGCGAGCAAAACAAAAGGGCAGAGTAAGCCTAGCAGTGTCTCGAAGCCATCTACAGCTTCGGTGCCGCCAAAAACCATGGCTCCAAAAGTAAGTGATGGTGCTGCGGGTGAAGAACGCAAGGACAGAATTGCTCGTCTTATGGCTGAGAAGGTACAGGGAAAGGCAGAGGCCCAAATCGCGAAGGAAGAGAAGGCCAAGATTCTTCAAGAAAAGATAGATGCTCTCCAGAGATCACGGGTGAGTCGGGCGAATCAAGCAGCCGGAGCTACCAAACCGGCCTCAGCTCCCGTGAAAGTCGACACAGCGAACAACAGTGCCAAATCACAGTCGTCCTCCCTTCCGCAATCCCCCCTCGTACCATCCGGAGCCCAGGGAGCCACTTCGCAGAAGGTAATTCCCGCTACTGCCCCACCTGTTCAAGCAACGCCCTCGATACCCGGTCTATTCCTCGCCACGGCGACGCCTGTGTCGTCAGCCAACTCATCAAGTGCGGTGTTTGGCCAGCCCTCGCTCGCGAAGTCTTCGAAGCCTGCTCCGTCACAAGTTCAGCAATCACTTCCCCAGATGCCTTCCGTTCCTCAACACACACCCACACCGCCGCAATTTGGCCGCCAGTCTGCGTTCGGCCCGCAGACGCCTTCCCTGCCGCAACCAAGTAATGCATCTGTACCTGGGCTGCCATCATTGACGGGCTCTGGTACAAACACGCCGCCACGAACGTATGCCGCCGGTGGTCTTTCTTCTTTCCAATCTCCGGGCCCTGGCAGTCGCAAACGTCCAGTCGCCTCAGATTTCGATGAACCCAGTTCGCTCTCTGTCAAGAGGCCATTTGGCCAAAGCAGGACTGAACACTCGCTGGTGATCGATGTGAGTGATGATGACGAATCGACCGACGGTGACGCGGCTATGGATGTAGACCATGATGTGAGCAGTGGATCCCGCACCGCCGTCAATAGGTCTACATCACAAATTGTCGGTTCCTTTGGTCATATGCCCTCACTCTCTGAAGTACCTCCTCGTAACCTTCCGTCGAAGCCAAGCTCTGCCCCACTCACTCCACCGACTACTCAGAATACCGCTAAGCCGGGCTTTCGAATAAGTGAGGATCTCCTGAGAAAGGAACGTGCGTTACAGCAGATGAAGCAAAGGATTGCCGAGAAAGAGCAACGACTCAAGCAATCTAAGCTTCCCAGTGCCAACCAAACGCCTACCTTGGTACACGCTTCGATACCACAGAAGGAGTCCATTCCCCCTACTCTCGTATCAAATAACACCCAAGCAGCCGAACAAGTCGATCGTCTCGTGAACAATGCCGAGAAAGAGATCAATCAAAGCAAATCTAAGCCAGGAGATCACCAGACGAAAGAAAATGCACAGGCCGTGGATCTAGAAGAAAGCGAACAGAGAAGGCTACGACGGTCAACAATCGACGCCGAGCTACCTGCCCTCGATGCGGAAATCGAAGAAGCTCGACGAAGGATCGCCAGCCTCAAAGCCAAGGCGGAGGCGGAAGAAAGAGAGCTGCGAAGGAAAGAAGAGGAAAAGCGAAGGCTGGCTGAGGAGCAAACGCGTCTGAGGCAAGAGGAAGCTGATCGACAGCTCGCGTTGGAAAAAGAGAAACTGGACGAGCTGACCCGTGAGGAAGAAGCACGTGCCAGTCAAAGTGGCCAACTCGAAGAAACAGCTCTACCGCAGCCTGCCAATCCACAGAATGGTGATAATACGAACGCAAAGGGCTTGTCTCTAGACACAGCGACTGAGCCAGCTACATCCGAGAAGAACGACGCGAATGATCAATCCCTGCAAACCTCTGATCAGGTATCCGTCCACATTGATTCGGACACCAAGATGGCCGATTCGTCTCCGAAGCCCAGCATCAGTCAGAGCGAAACATTGCGACCTTCGCACGAGGGATCTGAAGCCGCAATTCCGGAGGCCACCGAAAACAAGGACAGCTCTCGTTCTGCTTCGGTCTTAATGTCATCAGATCAAGTGTCTCCCCAAGTTCCACACCAAGATGTTCCAGATGAAACTCCAGCCCCTACGACTGATGTTGGCGGCGTGGATGTGGAAATGGAGGACTCCTACGACCCTAGTTCGAATAACCTCGAAACACCTCCCGCAACAGCCGCTGGCAAGGAAACCATTGCGGAACGTGGTGGTCTGCTGCTTGAGGGCGAAGAGACAGGCTCAGCCAATTCTGATGTGTATGAGCCTCCAGAAGCCACGCCTGCAGTAGCTATGCCTCAAGAGGCCACCCCTCAAGAAGCCACCCTTCAAGAAACCACCCCTGAAGAAGCTAGGCCTCCAACACCCATGCCTCAAGAAGCTATGCCTCAAGGAGCCATGCCTCGAGAAGCCGCGCCTCCAACCCATATGGATCAGGCAGATTCCCCTCCATTCAGTCCTGCTCCCCCAGAATTGGTTTCTGAATCTGCTCGTGCCGATTCCCAAGCTGTTGACACCCCTGCTGTGGAGTCTACTAATGCACAGGCTCCAGATGTTGAAACTGAGGCCCAGCCATCTGCAGCCCCGTTACCAGTCATCGGTGAGGTGAGACATACGGGATCCTCTCCTTATACTATCAATTGAGTTGGGCTGAATTGCTCTAGTCAAAATCAATCGAAGATTCGGTCCGCCCCAGCGGTTTCGCGCCTTATGAGAGTCCTTTGAAATACTTCAGAGCCTATCGATTCCACCCGGACTTCCAGAAAGAAGCCTCAGACGGTTTCAAATCCCTCACCTACAGTAATCGCATTGATCATGACATCGAGCTCTGTCGCTTTGAGTTGGCTGGAGGGAAATGTAATGATGAGAAGTGCGAGTTCCAGCACTTCAAAAACATGAGCCTTCCTGGTGCGTTCTAAACGCTTCTTGCCTCACTGAAGATGCTGGAATCCCCCCTCCGCTCTTGTGGCTAACCACAGTCTCAACTCGCGCAGAAGAAATGATCTTGGTTGAGCTTGGCAACAGCAATGGATACAAGGAAGAAGACCGCCCGAGTTTCGTAGCCGGTTTAAAGAGCGTCCTTCAAGAGCTGCGATCGAAGAAGACGAGAGATTTCCAAGTCATCGCTTCAGAGATAGCAGCCTACAGGGCAAGGTTCCTCAAAGACACGTCTCGAGTCGTCTTAATCGACGGCTCCGCCGTCTAGAGAACTTCTTCACTTCTTTCTTTTGCTTTCCTCCAAACTCGATCACCGGATTTGTCACGACTTTCTTGTAAATCATACGCCCCTACATTCGCCCCAGCACATACGTTTCCGACAAAATCACAAAATCACCGACGCTCTGGTCCTTCTGCGTGAGGCCACTAGCTAGCTAGCTTCTTTCTTCCCTGACTCTTTCTTCAAAAGCGAAAACTACTTGGCATCAAGCTTGGGCAACTTTTGCATGGAAAAGGGTGTTTACGGATGTCTTTTGCTGCGATCATTCATTCAGTTGATACCCCACCACCACCACGAATCATACCATACTTGCGGAGTTCGAAAACTGCAGTTGATGCATGGATGGGCGTTCGTCTGGATGGGGGAGCTAGCTATGGCTGAAGCATGGATGGGACTAGACTAGCTAGTAACTTGTTCGATTAGCCTAGGCAATGATAGAGCAAACCCCTTTCCCCTATGCTGAGTTCCTTTGACGTGATGGTTGATGGTGGTTGTGTGCCGGCTAGGCATCTATAATATGGCCATGCATGCATGTAGTTTGCTTGTGACTCGGGTAGAAGTGTATGGTGAATTGCGAAAGAAGTGGCGACCTTGGTACATATACAAGTTTGCAGGCAGCAGCACGAATTAGCAAGTACGAGCTGGGTGGTCTGGGGTTATTTCATTGGTTCTCTAGCTAACATTGTACACAGTTGGTCACCGAGTGGTTAATGTTATGGCATTGGTACCTGGGTATCGGTGTCCATGATTCGAGCATCGGACCAGCAATTAGCAAACGACTTTCTTCCTGTAGATATTTTCGATTCTTTTTCCCCCTGTATCAATCAATAATGTGTGCAAGCGCCCCGACTGCCAGTACCATCCCCATTTTGCATTCCCGGCGTACTTGTTCATCCTTTTTTCCCCTTCTCCTTTCTGGTCTTTCTCCTCCTGTTGATCCAGTCCCATTTGCTTCTATCCACACAAATAGACTGTCTCCAGACGTGCGAGCTTCTGCTAGATATCATGATTGAGCTTCACTTGTGAGTTTCTGAATGCTCATAGGATACCGCCCCGAAATGCATGTGGGTTTTCTTGCTCTTTTCGCCAGCATCCCGCTAACGAATCTACTCCTATAGCCTATCTGCCCTTCGCACCGGTCATCTTGTTAACGATGAGATGCTAGTCATAGTTGGTATGTGCTTACTTGGGGTGGATATCCTGGCCAGCCTCCAAAAGGTCGCACAACCGAATGACAATACCCAAAGAAAAACTCTAACAAGCCACTCCGGCAGACTGGGCATGTACAGCCGACGACATGATGCTTCCTGTTGCTTGCATCAAGTGTGAGTTCTCAAGTTTCCTCAGAGCTAAGTTGAAGAGCATTCTTGTGAAATATGACAAAGCTGCAGAATGAAGACATCGTGCAGACTTAACAGAAAGAAAACCTGCGGAAAATGCCACCCCTGTCTGCTTGTCATATGCCAATACTTTTTTCTCGGGTTTTCTCCAATCACAATGTGGGAAAAAGAGTGAATGAGGTCCGTATTGGCATCTGATAAGGCAGCCAAGTCGTAGTCGTCAAAATAGCGCGACGGTCTGGCTTGAGACCAATCAGCAGGATGGTCCGTTTGGAACCTCACTTGTCAACGCATGGACAGGTACAGCTTCCTCTGATGCCCTTCGAAAACTATGCTTCAGTTCTCATCTACTCCGTATGAAGCGCCCGAGATCGTACCTACAATGACCAGCAGACCGGTAGGAGCGTTCAGGTCAACTTTTACAACAGCCTGGAAGGAAAGGCCTAAGCCGCAAAACCGGGTTGACGGCTTTCGGAAAAGCTCTGGAAGGTTCACGTGCATCCAGTGGCATGCAACGTCATGGGATTCCTGGTCCTCGGACTTCATGCGTGGCGAGTGGAGCAACGTCCGCTACCACGTCGGCCCCTTGCCACTTAACAGTGAATTCTTTCCGTAAATATGTTATGCATCTAGAACTATGGGTCCTGCAGAATGCCTTGGGAACAGGTGGGGCCGTAGATCCATACTTCTGGAACCAAAAGGAAGATAGGAAACGCCATGCATGGAGTGGAAGTGTGGGGTAAACGTATGAAGTTTCGAGGAAGACTGGGAGGTAACAACGACCAAGGACATGAGCTTCTTCATGCCTCAATATAATCACTGAAATTCATCTTAGGTACTAGCTCGTATGGAAATTGACATAGGGCATGCGGCGGTATATCTCGGACACTAGTTACCTGAGAACACCGATCGTACTGTTGTCTCGACCCTCGAACTAGGAACAAGATCCAAAATCCTTCGAAAGTGTTCTGCGTTGTCATGACCAACATGCTAGATGCCGAAAGGAACCATACTGAGGAAATTTTTGGTCTTGCAGCCTCTCCTGACCGTTCGCCGCTGTCTAGAGCCAGGTGGGATTGCTGGGGGTTCAAGGTTGGAACCCGATGCTGTGTTACACGAAATAGACGTCGACTTGCATAGCGTGGACCCCTGGAAAAGAGTGAAGTGTGTTAGAGGTAACAGTAGTTGCAGGATATAGCTTTTGTTGGTTGACATGTGCTCTCAAGTCACTCGTGGCAACCCAATCGAGAGGGCTTCCGGCAGGGAAAAAGGGGTCCGAGAACCGGATATTTTCTGACAGATTTCTTGCTGCTGATCAGTGATAGCCTGATGCTGAACAGTGAGGCAAGGCCATTCGCTGCAGCAGCATGGTAGCGGTGGATGAGCCGGAGTTGAGAAAAGCCCCCACGCTTTACCTAAGCGACATTAAATATGATAGATTGAGACATAGTCATGGGTCTTCTCAGGTTGTGCTACTGCTAAAGCATGTCGACTTCGGTAGTGTCCAATTTGCAAGGAAGCGGGACTGCAGGACTGCATTCGCATCGGCAGTTGGCTGTCAAAATGTCAAACCCGAGAGCCTCTCGAGTTAGCCAGGTTGGCGCCTGGGCTATCAATCTGTACATCCAACTTCCTGGTTCAACCGGCTGTCCACGAGGTCTCCGTCAAATTTATCTGTAACGAGCGTGGACCGACAGGAAGGTAGTACAGCACGCCTCGAATTTCGCAGCCCTTGTTACTTCTGCGGCGTATAGATCACGAAATGACATGATGAAGCGTGTAGCTCGATATGTGACGGGGAGACCTCACCGACGACTCCCTTTTCCGTGTCCAGATTCAAGTTGTCATGTCAGATTGGCCAGCTCACAGCTGCGAATTCAGTTGCCTCGAGCGGCGCTGCCATGCCTGCACCACGTAGCTAACATATTCATGCGGAATCCAATCCGGTATGTCCGCCGTCCAGACTCAAAAAGAAAGTCGTCGCCGGCTTGAAGTGCCGTCCATTCAATGGCGATCTCGGTCTCTGAGCTCTCATGGTACACTGGTTTCGAGCAATTGTAAGTGGCACTGTCGCACTACCCCCACGTTTTGTAAATCGATCTCTGCGTAACGAACGGGGAGAAAGCCAGGGACAGGGCTCAGGGGCAAGATACCCACCATACCCAAGGCCATGGGTCTTGACGCCGAGCAGGCAGGGTTTCGCCTCTGCCATGAGGGTAGGGCACGTCGAGTATCTGTGAGCCTCACAATGGAAGACACGGCCACCAACAACGAGGCACAGCTCGGAGGCACAGCTCTAGAGGTGCCGACGATCCATCTTCTTCAAAGGGCGTTTGGAGGATGAGGAACACAGCCCTGCTGGCCCCATAGATATATCTCCACGGTAGGATATATGTAGACTCGACGTTGACCGCCGTTTCCGCGGCCAGCTCGGAGGACACCACGTGCACCCTTGGCATCTCGTCCAGTGGAAACAGGAAAGCCGCGAATCTTCGGTCGCAGATTCAGGGTCCAGTACACTCGAATAATCTCCGTGCATTCGGTCAGTTGGTCGTTCAAATCTGTCCAAAAGCGGGAAGGCAGTAAGACAGCTCTGAGGCCGTTCCAGCCGCGGGCAGAGGCATCACTTTTGCTGCAGGTGTAGATGCGTGGCGGAGGGACGGCACAGATTGTTATGTAGGACGGTAGCCTTGTACGAGACGAGAGGACAGTGGTTGAAGGACATCCAGTCCAGGGTCGATGGGGGTCCGGGGTCGGTACCCCGGCACGCTCGTACCTATGGGGACTCGGGGAGCAGGCCATTGAGGGCCACGGGGCGAAAAGCGACAGAGTTGTCGAGGAAATGAGGAATTGGATGTTGGCCGATAGCGCAGCAGTGCACAAGGTCGTCAACTCGCCTTGATCCCTTGATCCGTTTCGGGGCCTTCGATGCGCATTGGTGACGGAAAAGCCATTCCGTTTGGTCGAGATGTCGAGATTCCCAGTGACACGGACACACGGACACACGCGCTAACACTAGCGCCGCGGGGCGACGCACTTTACTCCACAGGGCGAAAGCGAACTTTGAAACCAACAAACCCCATCTCATCCAAGTCCACGATATCACCAGAAGAAGTTGTCACTTGTCACCAGTATCACTCATCAGCGGAAGCAAAGCCGCCTCGACACCGCAGCCCGCCTTCATCTCAAGGCCTAGTAGCCATCCCTGTTCAGCCATGTCGTCGTCTGCTTCGGGATACGAACAGCGAGGCATAGCCATGCCAACATCTGCCTCTTCAATGCCTGCATTGCACGCTGATCGGGCAAGGGCCATTCAGCCGCTTCAGCTAGTAACATCAAATTGGAATCGCCTGGCTTTGCCTCGAGACCCAACTAGTCCAAAGACCCGTCACCCCCACACTATGCTGTGAAGGCCGCGCCTTAGCTGGTCTGTCTGAGGTCGAGAAGACGCTGCTACGCCACTCTGTAAGAGGACAGCCGCAGTTCTGTTAGTTATATATTTCAGTCCTTGCCCGCTTGCCTTGCTTTCCATGATTCATCTACTCTCTAGCTCATCCTTCTCTCCTCTCCTCCAATCGCTTCATTCAGGCTTCGGTCAGAGCCACCCTCAGAGCTAAATTAGCTTCTATCATCCCAGTTTGCCTTTTGCTCTTGCTGCTTTTTCTTGTCTTTGTTATAGTACTGCTGGTCTTGAGTCATACCATCGCCTTCCCCTCACACTACTCAGAAGAAGCAGAACTTAAAAAAGCCATGTCTCCCCACAGTAATGCCCCAGTCTCACCAACTGGTAGCTTTACTCAACATTTCAGTTCTTCGTCTTTAAGATCAGCTCGGCCCTCTGCTCTCAGATCTACAAATGCTATCTACGAGGATTCCCAATACAGCAGCTCTTTCGACAGCACCAGCCCGATGCCTACTCCGGACGGAAATGTCTCTAGGCCTCTATTGCCGGGTGTCTACGTCCCAACCGCTTGCTTCTTCCATCCTACTACTGAGGATCTTGATCTTGCAACCATTGCCACCCATGCTGTCAGACTAGCGAAAGCTGGAGTCAAGGGCCTTACGACTCAAGGGTCCAATGGGGAAGCTGTTCATCTCACGCCCGAAGAGCGCAACATTGTGACTTCCACCACCCGCCGAGCTCTCGAAGAAGCCGGGTACGGACATATGCCCATCATCGTTGGCTGTGGTGCCCAATCGACCCGTGAAGCAATCGCTCTCTGCCACGATGCTTACAAGGCTGGCGGCGACTATGCTCTAGTTCTGCCCCCATCATATTACTCGGGTCTATTCGCACCAAACTCGAAAACGATCATCGAGTTCTTCACCACTCTCGCAGACGTCTCACCCATCCCACTTATCATCTACAACTATCCCGGTGCTGTTTCAGGGATTGACTTGAACTCGGACGTCATAATCGAGCTGTCAAAACACGAGAACATCAAGGGCGTGAAGCTCACATGTGGAAACACCGGAAAGCTGAATCGCATCGTTACGGGTACACGAGAGGGTACAAAGACATGTCTGACTGAGGCACCCGATTTCCTTGTCCTGGGCGGCTCTGCAGACTTTACTATGCAGTCACTGATTGGTGGCGGCCACGGAATATTGGCAGGATTGGCAAACATCGCCCCCAAGACGTGCGTGAAGATTTTTGAGCTATACAAGGCGGGCAAGCTGGCAGAGGCACAGGCTCTTCAAGAGGTGGCAGCTAGGGGCGATTGGGGAGTGATCCAAGGAGGTGTTGTGGGCACGAAGGCGGCCATGGAAGGGAGCTTTGGATATGGGGGTTATGCACGCAGCCCTCTGCCCAAACCGAACGCTCAAGAAACTGCCATGTGGGCGGCGAAGCTGAGGGAGGTGGTACTCCTGGAAAAGACTTTGTGACAAACTCACACTCGAGTGGGCAGGTGATTTGGAGGCGGTGAGCCATCGTGGTTTTACTGGGTTGTTGTACGAGGTCACGATTGGGCGAATCTCCCAGTTTCTCGACGTGTCGGCATACTGCTTTGCTTCCAGCGGTGCTGGTATGACAAGGCGTCCAGGCGTTCGTCACTGATCATGTGCTATTTGCAGCATCTTTCACAAAATTGCGAGAAGCCTAGAGATGGGCAACCATTTTCTTTCTAATGATTGCGCAGAGCTGCGCTCTATTATTCTGAATGCAAGAATCAGGTGTGGCAAGGTCGGAGTCTGTCAGCAAGATCACAGCATTGCTCAGCAATGTCGAGAAATAGAATTCCAATTTCCATTTTCCGTACAATGCGTTGCTCAATTCAAGACCTTTAACTCAGGTTCAGAAAATATCATACCTCGACCACCACTCTGACTCATCTTCCCTTGTACATGTGACAGGGGCGTGAGATGCCTGCCCTCCTCTTCTCTACTGTTTCTTCAATCTTAAATCTTCAACTTCCAGTCTGCCACGCTGATGGCCCCCATGCGGCGATTCGCTCGCAACTACCGGTACCATTGTTTGTCTGACAGTCCCTCGTCTTACACTGTGTAGCCGATATCGGGAATCTCGACAGCGAACTGTCAATTGAGTACAAAAATGTCCGATGCAACCCTGACATCCTCGGACAAAATATCCGAGCTGAAACCGAGAAAGCATCTAGATGGCGCAGATTCGATGGGCCAACCAGGCTTCCGAATTGGCATGTTGTATCGAAAGTCAAGGACGCTGATGCATTCGAAATTCACCGCCTTCGATCCATATATGATATATGTATGCGGACAAGAAAGAAGGGCGCAGTTCGACTCCTAAGTCTATGCAAACAGCTGATCCGATCAATGCTTTGCATAGCATAAGGCAGAAGCAGAAGCATATATGAGCTCCAGCCTCCAGGACGACACATCCATGGACCCATGCATCCTGTTCCGAAGATAACGATTGCTTAGGGCAGATATGTACATGATGCATCGCATCCGATACTACTCTACAAAGCTATGTTCGTCCTCGGACTGTGGCACACTGGTACTAAGCAGCCAGCTTGGTTATTGGCGCATCGTGGCAAAACGGGTAGCTCAAGTCATCATCGGCGCCACCATCTGCACGGATTCTCTACAGAACAGCAATGGAAGCATTGAAGAAGTAGCTTTGAGGTGCCTCAAGACACGTCTGATGACCAGGACCTCGATCTTTTCGGAGCGCCTTTCCCACATCGCACGAAATCGCAGTCAAGGACTTCCTCGGCCTCTGCCTACCTGCATGGACTCTGAAATGTCTTAAGTCAGGAACTTATGAAGCTTATGTCTCGAGTTTCTTCCCATTGAGTTCAATATTCTCCATCTTCCACGCTGATTGACTGGATTCATTTCCGATATAGGCTCGGTTATGTCCAGGGTTGCAACAATTAAGCACTTGAGCACACGGCGATGCCGCAGATGTTTTGCATATTGTCGGAACGGCGCCGTTCGCCGCGCGAATCGCATTGGAGCGACCCCTTCCAACGCCTTGATGCGGTCTTCTGAGGTTCGTCCGGAGGTATCGTGAGTTGGTTCGTCCAGTCTTCAATGTTCGATCTTGCGATTGAGTTGGGCACCTCGTGGGCGGATGGACTCGGGCTCGGTCTTTGGCTCGGTCTCTGCGAGGTCAAGCTAAGCCCAGATGTTCTCCTCGGGCCATTTCCTTGAATGAGACTACTTTCTTCAAGTCTCAGACATTTACGCCTTCCGCGTTTTCCGTACGTGAAGTTCTTGAGCTACTCGAATTAGTCGTTTTCAATGTCGGGAAGAAATTGGGACTCGGAGTTGAGGACGGTGGCTGGACAGTGCACGCACCGCTTGGGGGCGGGTTAGCGTGCCACGTTAGCGCGATGTCATATATCCACGAGGCTGGGGACCGGCAACCCAATCTGCCATGGCGAACTTTCTCCCCGCAGGCTTTTCCAAGCCCAACACACCACCAACTGCACACCACTTCCGAGCCTTCGCCCCTCCGCCCGACCACCATTGGTCCAAGCAGCAGGCTGGCGAAAAGCGACGCTGGAGATGTCCTGATTCCAGGGTCCAAGAATAGGACGATCCTGTTTCTGCTGCACGCTGCGAAAGGCTGAGAAAGCAAGCTGACTCGACCGCCAGTTTGGAGCTGGAAAAGTCGCAGGGCATCATCTTCGCATCCCTTTGCTTCTGGTTTGTCAAGAGTTGGAGGTAGAGTTTGCACGAGGTGCTAAGCACAACGGCGGGCTAGGCCACTGGGGATGAGTCTACTGGAGGCAGGCTTGTATCAATGTGCGAGGAAGGCTGGCGTAGTCGGGCAAGGTAGGTGCATGTAGGATGGAGGGTGGCCCGAGATCACAGCTGTGAGGGGCTGGCAAGAGAAAGGTAAAATCCTACGCACCGATTATGTATGCCCGCTTTCCCAGCTGTGCAGAAATACCACTTCCTTTTCTCGAGAATCGGTACGTCTCGACCGGAACGTGCCTCTCTTTCTTCTTCTGGCTATACTGTGTCGTTCATTGCTTCTTCTTTCCACTCGTTACCCAACTACTTATTTGATTCTACCCACGCCATGGAATTCACAGCCAGGGAGCAAAGAGTCATGAGTGGAGTGATATCATTGATGGAGGACACCATAGAGGAGGGTTATCGAGGAACCCCTCCTCAGCGTCACCATCGCCGGCCGAAAACCCCCGTTTTTTTCATCGGCCAGCTCGAGGATCCAGATACTCAACATGTTTCTGACCAATCCTCATACAATGACCTTCGCGCGCCCTCCAAAATGAGCCTTGCCCAGATCTCCAACAAGGCTGAAGAACTAGCTGAGCAATACCGCGCTCTGCTAGCATCACGCTCCTCGACTCCCTTGCCGGACCTCGACGGAGAGGTGGAGACGTCGAGCAGAAGAGACGAATCTTCTCGAGCGTCAACCCCGCTCTCGAAGCTGTTCTCAGAACCCACATCGCCCATTTCAGGACAAGATAACTACTCAAGGTCGTCCACACCTCTTTCCATGCTCTTCGATGAGCCCTCATCCCCATTCAAGGACATTCAGCATCTGAAACCATTGACCCTACGGCCCTCAGCATCTCAAAGAACCCCCCGAGCCCCGACACCTTGCCGCTCCCTCGTCTTCGAAGCCCCGGATTCCCCCCCACCAAGCTACGCCACCAAACGTTTTCCCTCACCTTCCACATCCTCGCCCCGCTCTCCTTTACTCAACCACCGCCCCATTCGCAAAGTCAAGCACCTGGACAACCTCCGCAGATTTCAAATCGACTCCATCTTCGAGAAACCCGAGCCGGTCGAAGAGCCCAAAATACCTTCCCCCTCAATCCGCCTCGTTAGCCCGTGTGATAGCACAAGCGACCGAGACAGCGGTTTCGAAGAAGGCTTCGACAGCCCTCCTTCCTACGAGTCGTGCGCACGCGCAGATTCATATATGCGTCCGCGCCCGAGGAGGCCAGTATCTCAAGTTAGCGTGAGTCCGAGTAAGAAGAATAGTATGTATGAGAACAACAAGCGACTGAGTCTGCAGAGCTGTGTGCAGCTTTTGTCAAGTGAGGTCGCGGCGAGTGAGGCGGAGAAAGCGAAGAGGAATGGGAAGAGTGCGACATTGGAGGTCAGGGTGCTGATTGAGGCGTATGAGAGACTGAGAGAAGAGATTGCGGGGGAGATTATGAGAGGGGTTGTGGATGGGGATGAGAATGAGGGGAGGAGGGTGTTGGATATGTTGGATTTGAGGTTGGTGGTGTTGGAGGAGATGGAGGCGAGGGATATGAGGGAGAAGATGGTGGGTAGGAGGTTGAGTAAGGTTAGGGTGTGAGGGTGATGTGTTGGCTGGAGTGGTGGGTTGGTGGTAATAGGTGGAAGAGTGAAAAATTGTGTGTGGTAGCCAGTATACTGGAGCTGGGTCTAGGTTTGGGTTTCCCAGGTCTGCCTTTGTCGTGTTTACGACGTTACTTTATACTTGGGGATGTTTGGTGAGTTATGAGGGTGTCTAGGGCGTCTGGGCTAAAAGATTGGGAACATAGCATTCTTCGTTTCTCTTTTCTGGAGTTGGATCCGGAGAGGTGGGCGCTGGCGGTTATCCTCCGGACAGTTCGTCTTACAGACGACCTCTTTTCCTATCGTCGCTAGAACTGTATATATAATATCTAATTAAGCATAGTGATCAGTCAAATGAATACTTTGAAAACCATATCCAGGGCGTAGGTTGTGGTTTACGACTTCAATAGTGGTGATGCCGAGGAGATGTTTCCATGACCTTCTTCCGACTTCCATTCTACATTCTCTATTCTCCACTTCTCTAAATACTAGTCCGCGGCTCCTAAACACGTAGATCTCTCACCAAAAAGCACCCTCGCCGTAATTCGACGGCCCTGCATTCCATTCGGAGGATGTTGTCCTACTTCGAGAAAATAACACTGCCGCAGTCTTCCCGTGATCTGTCTCCGCTGCGATCCACAAATTCAACCCTCGCTCCAACATCATGCCTCGTCGCCGCTCGCGCCGCTCCCGCTCAGCCAGCAAATTCACCCTCAGCCCCAACGGCAACTCATGCTCAACTCATCCACCCTAGACATCTGGCTCCGCTCACTCAAAGAACTCGCCTGGGATACTGATGTCTGGAACTACATAAACCCCGTCTCCACCAACCCATCACCCATCAAAGCGCCCCCCGAACCAGAAATTTCTACATACTTTCCTGGCAAAACGTCACTCGACGAACTGGATTTGGAACAAGTGGAGCATTTCAGTAATGTGTGGAAATTGCATGGGCTTTTTATGGAGGATTATAGACTGAAGGTGCAGATGTTGCAGGAGATTCGGTGGTATGTGGTAGATACGGTGGAGGAGCCGATGAGGGAGTGGATGTGTAGGAGGACGAAGGGGGGTTTGAGGGAGATGGTGGGGTTTTGTGTGGAGAGGCTTAGGCCGCGAAAAGGTAGTGTGTGCTGGAGAGGGTGTCAGAGTGTTTGTGAGGGTTTGTGGGGGGAGGGAATTGGAAATGGTAAAGCGACTTTAAAAGATGTTGCAGCTGTCTGTCAGGTACGAGAATGATTAGAGGATAGGATCGGGAGGCAATCTTTTGCTGTTTACCGACGGTGGACGGCGAGAGACGGGCACAGGAAAAGCAAGCGCGCAGGCATTGTACGATGCGGGATGTTTTCCTAGGTATAAACATGGCACTTTTCCGCTAGGTTACTATTTTCCAGCAATGTGCAGTATTGTTGCTTACTTCATAAGTTTTCATAGTATGTCGGAGGCGCTCTCCGAACGAACATGCGAAAGTGACAAATTCGGTCTTTTACTAAATGCTAGTCCCCGCGAGCCAGGTGATGTCACACCCTACCCTCCTGTGAGGTCACTCCTCCAGGGTCCACGCAAAATGATGGAATTGAAATAGCTCCTCTCTGCTTTCCTTCTTGCAACTTTCCTTTCAAACCACACTTACAACTTCCCCCAAACCATTCAAAAGATCCAGACAATCGTCCAGTCGATACGTCGTCCTCTTACGAGTCCACGACCAACTCTTCCCAGTAGCCTCAGTACTACGAAAGCTTTTACTTCATCTACGTCATGGCTTCAAACGATAACAAAGATCCCCTCGCTGCTGCGAAGCAGGATGAGCGCGATCTCAACTCGCACGAGGCGAAGACGGGCACGAATGCGACTTCTGATAGCGGTACGTTTCATGTTCATATCTTACATATCTTACTCTCAGCCTTCATCACTCCACATCTCCTCACCTCCTTACTCGCATTTGTCCTTTGCTAAAGCACAAGTGCGAATAGCGCTCGAGTCCGGCGTCAACGAAGGCGTGGAGACCAAGTTCCCAGGTGCGAAAGTGACGATTGGCAGTGCTGCCAGTGGAGCGGGCGACAATCGCGAGATTCCGGTTGAGGAGGGTGGTGATATTAAGGCGGATGGAAAGCTGACTAAGGCGAGGGACTTTGAGGGAAAGGGTGGGCCGGAGGATAAGCTGGCGGAAGATCAGTATAATAGGGGTGGGGATGATAGTGTGCCGACTTGAGGAAGATGTTGATGGAGTGTGCAGAAAAGATCAAGAGGTGTACGGGGAGAATCGAATTGAAGAAGATGGAACTTGAAATTGAAATGTGGTGTGATTTGGTGACTTGTTGTTGACGGTCATGAGTTGATTCGAAGTGTGAACACATGTAAGTCGACGGAAAGTCAGTACCAAGGGCTTACTGACTGATCATCCGCCAGTGGCACAGGAAATTCTAGACACGCAGCCTCCAAATGACTGCGAATATTCCAAATGATCTTGACTATCCCAAAAACCAGGAATACTCCCACTTACTTGGAATATCCAAAGTCACTGGAAGCTCTTAGGATGTTGGGACTCAACTCACTCAAGGCAGGGATCCAAGCAAAGCTTCGGAGATAAGACCCCAAATAGAAGCTCTCGAGTCACTTGCAAGGAGGAGTAGCTCTTCGGACTTGGAGTGTTGTTCTCCTTGATATATCATATACCCTGAGATGCGCGCATGGAAGAGATAGGGGGGGAAGTCTTTGGGTTTCTCATAATTACTTGGATTTCTCTCCATCATTGGGTTCTTCTGAGTTCCTTTAATTTTTCCCAACTACCTGGAGTTTTCTAAATCACCTGGAATTGTCTCAATTACTTGGGTTTTTCCCAGCTACCTGGAGTTTGCTCAGTTCCTAACTTCCTGGGATTTTCCCCAATCACTTGGATTTCTTTCGATTACTCGGATTTGTCCAATTACTTGGAATATCTCTAATTACTAGATATTCCAAATCACCAAGAGGCAAGCATACCTCTAATTTTCTTTGAGATGGTCCACATTATTTGGAGGCTGTCGACCCGAGACCGTATCTTTCAACTGAAACGTGATTCCTATGCAACCCCTTAATCACTTTACGCGGTTTCTAATCAACCAGTCGTCATTCAAATGACAAAAGATAAAGACCGTTCTCAAACTGTCGTGAGGCAGCGCTACCGCTTCGCATGTGGCTTCCAACCCCAACTTGTAAATAGCGGAACGCCTTACGGCGAGAAGAAGACGAGAAGAAGACAAGAAGAAGACACCATTCCTTGTGAACCGTGCAAGACAGTCCCATAGCCGGTACTATAAATCAGCTCCTCCACCACTTCAATCCCAAGCATTAAAATCCCGCCTTCTCTTATCATCCCTCCCCTCTACCGCCGCCAATTTCCCACACAACACATCATTTCCGCACCATGCCTCCGAGTCGCACTCGCCGCAATCGGCGTCGCGCCCAAAAATCCCAAAAATGCACACTCGGCCCCGCAAACCTAGACACCTGGCTCCACCATCTCAAAGCCGCCTGCTTCGCCCACCATCCCGACATATGGACATCCATCGACCCAGCCCTTCCCACCTCTCCTCCACACCCCATCTCCCCAGCCCATCAGCATCCCCACCCCTCCTCACTCATCTTACCCGCCCTCCCCACCATCTCCCCACCATCTCCCCATTCATCCCTCGCGCCCCAAAACCCGCTCATCTGAGTCATCTCGAAGCCACAGAAATGCACGACATAATCAACTTCATAAGCATCTACCACCCCATCTCCGAAAAAGAGTATGAGAGGTGGATTGAGAAGAAGAAGATGATGGCGAAGGTTGCAAAGTGGGTGTTTGAGACGGTGAACGAGGAGGAGGTGAAGTTTTTGAAGTGGATTTATGCGAGGCATGGCCCGGATGGTCGTGGGCTGAGGGAGGTGGTGGGGTTTTGTGTGAGGAGGTATGGGGGGCTTAGAAATTCTTGCGGGGAGCAGGGAATGGTTTTGCTGGATTTGGAAGCTGATAGGAATGGGACTTGTCGTGAGGTCGAGAAGGTTGTTTCGCGCGAGTCTGAGAAGAAGAAGAGAAAAGTCAAAGGGGCTAGGCCGCTGGGCGAAAGGGTCTGTAAGGTTGTATTGTGGAAGAATCTGAATATATATACTACATAATTCTTCGTTTGCTTCCTTCCTCTGTGGACTATATTGGTGCTTCCAATAGCAAAGACCCATTCCATGATCACAGCCACAAGAAAAGAAACCAGAGGTCGCTTGCTAATCACAATAACTACGCTACTCTGCATTGCACCAACTCCTTTCCCATGCAACTATAGGTCTTCAGAAATCTCAAAGCCTGAATCTTCGAAAACCCCTTTCACCACTTCTCCCATATCCAAGCCGGCAGCACCGTCCTCATCACCTCCCAATGCCCCACCGCACTCTTCTTCTGCCACTCACTCAACCTCTCTGTCTCGTTCGCCCTCAACACATCACTCGGATCACTCTCTTCCCCCAAGAACGCCTCGGCAAATATCTCGTGCTCCGGCATCAAATACCTTCTCCTCGCTCCACTGCCCAAATAGTCTTCTTCGGTAGGCTCACGGAATGCAATTCCCTTCTTTCCTTCAGTCTCCTCAGCACTAAACTTTGTGCAGAAAATGACTATGTTGGTGAAGTCGCGGCGAGCTTGCCCTTTGGCTTCTAAGGCGAGTAGGTCGTCTTCGGTGGGTGCGGTGAGTTCGCGGAAAATGCGACAGGTGGGGAAGACGGAGAGGATGGTGCGCATGACGAGCTGTGTGGAGGGGAGGAGCAGATCGCCCGCATAGTTGATGGCGATTACGCCGTTGGGAGCGAGCAGTGTGGAGAGGGTGGATAGGAATTCGTGAGTAAAGAGCTCTGCGGGTTCGGCGCCGCCGGTGAAGACGTCGTGGATTATGTAAGTGAATTGGTTTGCCTTTGCTACATCATCGTTATCGGGTTCTGAAACATTTGCTTCGTTGATGCTGGAAGCGAGGGTGGAGGTGTAGGTAACTGCGTCTTCGATTATTGCGGTATGAGGGTCGGGGAGGTGGAAATAGTTTACGGCGTAGTCATAGACGACGGGGTCAATTTCTACGATTGTGGTGGAAATGTTGTGTTTGATGAGGGCCGAGGGGGTGGTTCCGATGCCGAGGCCAATGACGAGGGCATTGGCGGAGGAGTCGGGGACGGGGTGGGGGACTTCGACTAGGCGGACTGCTTCGAGCATGGCGAAGATGGCATAGATGGGTTCCTTGACGAGGGCGTGTTTGGGGTTGACGCCTCGAGGGAGGCGGACCCATTCGCCGCCGAGGAGGCTGTGGTCACAGCGTAGAAGACGGTAGCCGGCGGTGTGGGATTCGAGGACAGAGACGTAGCCAGTCAGAGACTCCTGCCTTGCTAGGAGGCTCCATCCTTCGGCGTGCAAGGTGGCATTTAGATTGTGCGTTGTCCAGGAGCCTTGGAAGTGGGGGTTTAAGAGCACAGTATGGAAAACTGCGGGAAGAGCCCAAAGGATGAGTTTGGAAGGGGCCGAGATGGAGTAGAGGGCAGTGAGGACGAGCTGTAGACCAATTCTGGTCTGTACTACTGTCTGACTTATGATGTTGGATAGCTGGGAGGCGGAAACCGATTCAGTAGTCTTGAAGAAGACATACGACGAAATTCCAGGCAACGAATCGCCCACATGACGTCTCACTGCTTGCCCACCTAGAAAGCTTATATCGAGCTCCTCTAGAATAGAGGCTGTTGATGCAACCGTCAAAACAAGTAGCGGTAGATAGGTCATCATCTCAATGACCAAAGGGCCGTACGTAACACCCAGCAAAGAGCTCTGAGAGAACAGGAAATACTGCAGCGGAGCAATGCAGGCTGCTAGAACTGGCAAGTAGAGCAATGGGTTTGCAGGCAACCATCGACGTAAGAAGAGATTCCCGGACCAGCCGAGAAAACATGCAGTCGTTACGACTTTTGCATGGTGGATGGAGCTAGGGATAGAGCCATAGACAGGTGAGAGGTTGAGCTGCGAGACATTGGAGGAGACGGCGGCGAGGGCGAGGAGAGAAGCCGCTTTGAGGACGATTCGAAGTTGCTGTGAAACGAACTTGACGGTTGTCTGGGACTTGGCGGCGGCAGCGAGGTCTTTGAGCTCTCTCTCAAAGTTTTCTTGAGTGAGAGGTTTGGACTTTGAAAAGTCTGGTGCCGGCGTTTGTTGTGGTTTCGAGGCTTTTGAAGCTTTTGATCCTTTCGACATGGTGACCTTGGTCGGCGGCGAGGTTTCGCCTGGAGTGTGGAAAATTGAGACTGCGGGCTCTGGGCTTAAGGAACGGACGGGAAAGGAGAGCCTGAAGTACTCGAAGGAAATGCGAAAATTAAGCTACGCGAATCGCGATGGAAGGGAACATGAAGCAGAAATCTGGAAACAAAAGAATGAATTCCGAACTCGACCATGGGTGGGAATTGGGGAGACGTTGCGATTGCTACGAACACGCCAGTGCGCAGAGTCCTTAAAACATCGCGAGTGTCAAAGCTCCTCGCATCACGCATTTTGGACCCTGAAAACCACGTGACGCAGAAACTTTTGTGGAACAAAACTGCAAGGCTACGAACCCTTATATTCTTCTTACTAGTCTTCATCCTCCACACAGCCTTTTCATCATCGGATCAAAAGCCGGCCCCCATCTTCTGATCAAGTCGTGGAAAAGCAATTTCTCCACCAATCGGATGTCTCCACACTCCCTCTGCATCATCGCCCCACCAATAATTTGACCCCGCGATGGCAGCAACCAACGAGGCTTTTCAAGACGGTAGCAACGAAAAGGCAGGTGCTCCTGCCAGTTTCATCCCTTGCGAGCTGTTAATTGTTTAAGAGTAGTCACATTTTCCACTCTCTCCTTTCTCCCATGTGAAAACCTGTCCTCTGAAGTCTTTCCCTTCAACTTCTTCTCTTTGCTCAATCTCACGAGACACTCTCTTATATCTCATCTGTGGGAAGAACAGAAGCTTCGTACTCTGAAGCTTTCGTTGCTCAAGTTAAAGACAATTCCAATCTGAAATCGATCAAGAGAGCCATTTCACTATGTCTACAGAAGTCACCATCACAGGCTGGGACACCCGCGATGTCCGCTTTCCCACCTCCCTGGACAAGACTGGCTCAGATGCCATGAACGCCGCCGGTGACTATTCCGCCGCCTACTGTATCCTGAAAACCGACTCTGCCCACTCCGGTCACGGAATGGTGAGTTACGAAGCATCTCTTTGCACTTCAACATCCATATCCACTCCAAACTTGCATCTACGAAAGAACCCCAGTCACCAAACTAACAACCTCCCCAGACCTTCACCATCGGCCGCGGCAACGACATCGTCGTCCGCGCCATCGACCACCTCGCCGACCGCATCAAAGGCCGCACCCTCTCCTCCCTCGTCTCCAACTGGGGCCTCACCTGGCGCCACCTCGTCTCGGACAGCCAACTCCGCTGGATCGGCCCCGAAAAAGGCGTCATCCACCTCGCCCTCGGCGCCGTCGTAAACGCCATCTGGGATCTCTGGGCCAAGGTGCTCAACAAGCCCGTGTGGCGAATCGTCTGTGACATGTCGCCCGAAGAATTCGTGTCATGCATTGATTTTCGCTATATCACGGATGCCGTGACGCCGGAAGAAGCGATCAGCATGTTGAAGGAGGCGGAGGAGGGGAAGAGGGAGAGGTTGGTGGATGCGGAGAAGAGTAGGGCGGTGCCGGCTTATACTACGTCCGCGGGGTGGTTGGGATATGGGGAGGAGAAGATGAAGGGGTTGTTGGAGGAGACGCTGAGTAAGGGGTATAGGCACTTCAAGCTCAAGGTGGGAACGAGTGTGGAGGCCGATCGGAAGCGTTTGACTATTGCACGCGACGTGATCGGTTACGACAAGGGCAATATTCTCATGGTTGATGCTAACCAAGTAAGTAAAATCCCTTAGCGCCCTGTCTCCATTTTCCCGTGATGAAGCGAGAGAGATGCGTGGTAGGTATTGGTATTGATGTAAGACTCGCAGGTCTGGTCGGTCCCGGAAGCCATCGAATACATGGGCCACCTTGCCGAGTTCAAGCCATGGTTCATCGAGGAACCCACCTCCCCGGATGACATCCTAGGCCACAAAGCAATCCGCGAGGCCCTCAAAAAACACTCCATCGGCGTCGCCACAGGCGAAATGTGTCAAAACCGCGTGATCTTCAAGCAACTCCTCGCATCCGGTGCCATCGACGTATGCCAAATCGACGCATGTCGTATGGGCGGCGTTAACGAAGTCCTCGCCGTCCTTCTCATGGCGAAAAAATTCAACGTACCCATCGTGCCACACAGTGGAGGTGTGGGACTGCCAGAGTACACGCAGCATCTGAGTACGATTGATTATGTGAGTGTGAGTGGCAAGTTGAGTGTGCTGGAGTATGTGGATCATTTGCATGAGCATTTTGAACATCCGAGTGTGATTAAGGATGGCTATTATCAGACGCCGATGGAGCCGGGGTATAGTGTGGAGATGAAGGCGGAGAGTATGGAGAAGTTTGAGTATCCGGGGAAGGAGGGGGTGAGTTGGTGGAAGAGTGAGGAGGCGAAGCCTATTTTGGAGGGTGAGAAGATTTAAGGCGATGGGGAGTGAGGGATGATGTTGAGTGTGGGATGGGGCGATGGAGTCGGCTGCTTTCATGTTGGGTAATCGTCTGGAGAGAAACGATGGCATCCTCTGTAGTGCTTCTCCTTCTTGAACGCTACCCCTGGCTGTACTTGATACGGTCTTTCTTTCTGCTATGGGAGTCGGCTCGCGTATATTTAGAGCCTTCTGGAGGGCAACGATGGCATCCCCTGTAGTTATCCCGCTGTTGAGCACTACTAGGACTGTACCTGCTAGAGTCCGTCCTTGCTGGAGAGCCTTGCTTATCCGCAAAAGGCTGGATAAAGTCATTACCTTGAGGACTTGATTGAGGCTGATTGTCTTTCGCAACAAGGAGCCTGTAACCAGAGCTAACTCAAACCACGGGCAAATAGATTGTCTCTCAACAATAAGACGCAAAGATCCTCATAGCATTCGCTGAGACCATGCAACACGAGTGAGATTCATCTTGGCAGAGTACTTGGGGCTTGATCTCGGCATTCTTTTTGACTGGGTGACCATGGGAGAGGAGATCGCCAAAGCTTCGAAAGTGCCACGCATGAGACTCACAATAGATCTGACAAGGAGAAACGCTAATAGGTAGTCAACCGTTATAAATTCCACTAAAGCAGCAAAAAAAAAACGCATATAACGCCCGCCCATAAGAAGAAACAACCGCTTCGGATCCCCTCAAGGCTCCATCTCAGCCCAAACGAATTCCCCGGATATCCTATTCGCGCTCGCTCCATGCCGTCCTGGCATCAACATCATGCATGATATCCATCTTTCTTGAGCTGCTCGCCTGCTCTGAGCAGTAATTCTGCCACTGCGCGTGAGGGAATCTCCCAAATTTCAATCAAATGAAAGCGCAGTATGAACACCGTTACGCAAGGCGCAAAAAGAACGAGGTAAAGCGCGCCTTCCTGCCCCGATAACGGAATTTCTCCCTCCAGTTCCGAGCATCGGCGCGAGAGTCAGGAGATCAGAAAAGCAGATCCCCATGGTACGCATAAGCAAACACAAAGAGAGACAGCGCGCAATAGCATCGTTGCGATACCCCGCCCTGTCTCGGTCTCAGTGCTTCAGGGCAGCCTCGTAGATGGTCGCCAAGCCAGCGACCATACAGCCCGTCAGCACGCCAGGATAGCCGCCATACACCGCGCTGTTAATCCTCGCCACGTCCTCCAGATCCACCAAGCCTCCGAGCGTCTGATCCTGGCCAAACACCACAAACACGATCAGCGCCTTTGCCACATTAAAAACCAGCGGATCGAAGTTGTAATCATATCTCAATCCGCTTCCCCGACCCGGTTTCGCCTTGCCGGTCAAGTTGATAAAGTAACTCGCCGTCAGGGGCACCAGCAGTGTCGTAAACAGCCACAGCATTAACGGGCTCCAGAACGAGCTGCTCAGCAGCAGAAACAGATCTGGGACCTTAACGTCGTAAGGGCTGCGCATGCCTAGTAGCGATACGGCCGGGATGGAAAAGGCGTATGTATCGGGAAGGATTTCTGGGCGTATAAAAAAGGCTTCGAAGGCAACGATCAAAGCTTCGATGGACACGACTGATGAGAGCGACTCGCGCGTCGCATGGGCGGTTTCTACGACGCCGGAGGTCTCGAACTTTTCGGAGATGATCTCGCGGAGGGCGGATGTGCGGCGATCGATGGCGTCGGCGACGACTGCTGGTGAGGGTGGAAGGGGTACGCGTTGGGCCATTCGGAAGGCTGACGCGCGAGGGGTGCGGGTGAGGGCGCTGAGGTTTTCGGTGATGGTTGGGACTGGCTCCTCAGACTCGTCGTCATCATCGTCGTCACTGTATGCATATGTCAATACTAGTCGAGCTGCGCGATCTTCTCTGATGTTGAGAAGCGAGGACGATGCAAGGGCGACGCGTAGGAGAAGAGAGGGGGCACTTACTCAGTAGTGCTGGCGACGACGGCATTTGTGACAGCACTGGATATCTCTTCGGCAGCTTTAGTGACGCGCCTTCCCACTCGCTTGGCCTTGACTTCCATATCTGCCATCGTGGAGACGGGTTCTCTTTTAACAGGCGACGACTCGCTGCGGCGCGGCTTGTAAAACTGAGAGTAGCGCGGGTCGTCAGAGAGAGTCGCCGAGTTGCTGCGCATAAAATCGTCGAGAGCAACTTCAAGTTCAGCCTTCTTCAAGCCTTCATAGCTGTTGCGAGCATCAGCAGAGTTCGGATGAAAGCAAAGTGGGTGCCGTCCTACTCCTCCAAGCCGATATTTGCGGCGAGCTCGACCAGCTCAGGTTTGCGCTGCGACTTCAGCCATGACGAAGTAGACATGGCGAACTGAGAATACTTGTCGTTCGGTCGCGTGAGTTACGCGATCGCAATGAAGATATAGCGAAGTGATGGAAGGAAGCTTTGGTGACGGGGGTGCAGCGTTGACAATGGATATTGTTGACGGGGGAGGATTGTTATGGTGTTCTATTCGCGAGTATGTGGGGGAGCTTGGAGATTGCGCGGGTTGGTGCCTGCTTATCCAGGCCCCTGTTTTGGAACGTCAATCAGTAAACATACGCCATTGCATCATAGGAGACATCGCCATCATCCCATTCCGTACCCGACTCGATGTTGTCGATTCTTCTATCTTTTGTCTATTGTGCTATTTCCCGTCAACTGGAAAGCTCTCACCAGCTCGCTATATATAGTACATGCTTTTACAAGCCCGGTTTTGCCCTTGCCAACCCCAGCAAACATACGATCCCTCCTTGATTCCTGCGTGTGCATGTCCTACAGCCCTGGTTTCCCTTCTCCCATATCAGTCCTGCCCAGAGATGCCCAGTAGAAGATACAAAGGAGATTGAAGACCGCGCGTGGCGGAGAGGAAGTAACGATTGTAGCTACCGCAAGCAGCCAAAGAGGCCACCAGTCGAACACTGGCCGCCGCAGATTACGAGTAGAAATTAAGTGATTCTTGCAGGATGTTGACGATGCCGCCCAGTCAACAACAAGTAAGCGCCGCTCAAAATCCAGCGCAGCCAACTTTTATGATAGAAACAATCCACCAAATGACGCCTAGCCGGCCCTTAATAGAATCGTGGAAAGGAACGGAGGGAGCGTCGAGCTTGCAGGGCGAGTGCAAGCTGAAATTGATGGAAGTTGACAAATAGGTATAGGTGTAACGGTAATAACGACTGCGAACCATGATGCCGGACTAAAACGCCTCGCTTATAGGCGTCGCAAGATGGAAGAACGAAATCGTGACGGTTTTCGAAGTGAAAGCAGGATGCCATGTTTTCGGAGTTCGCAGCTGCTATTGATATCGTGGTCATGAAGCAGTGTTTCCGTTTTGGGGTTGTGACTGGGCCGGCTGTGACTGCGACTGGTTGTTGAGAATGGCCCTCAGATTCCTCAATTCGTCTGTCAGTCGTCCCACGGTGTCTTGGTGAACGCGCTCGTTACTCTCGAGTATTGTGATTTTGTCGGCCATCTGCTTGATTTTGTCTTCCAAGCTCTGGATGTACGTCCACACACCACGCTCGCCCGAGGCGAAGAGGTTGTTGCTGTTGTCGCCAGAGCTGCTTCCCATGGGCGCGATTGGAGGGCCATTGCCACGTGACGCAGACATTTGACCTTGGTACGCCGGGTTGCGGTCTATCTGGTGAACAGACTGGTTGTGGGAACCGCTGGTGTTTTGATGGCCGCCGGGAGAATTTTGTTGCGACGAGTGTTGTGTGGGAATCGTGTATCTGGGTTCGGGAGGAGCGAGTTGGGATAATGCCGGAAGTTTGGGGCCGTGAGTACCGTGCGGGGAAGGAAGCGATATATTTGGAGGGGAGCCCCTTCCTCCTGAGCCACGCGCATACTGCTGCTGTTGAAACTGCACGCTGAGGCTAGGCGAGCGTTGTCTATTTGAATCGGGGGCTTGGGAGTGAGCATGCATGCCCGCTGTAGGGCTTAATGGCTTTGGACTCTCGGTTATACCACCTTGTGAGTACATAGAGCCAGCATTACCCGCACCCATCGGTACAGACGAAGCGCTTGTCCTCGGAGTATGGCCTCCAAGTCCATTGCTTTGCATACTCGAAGAGCTTGACGATGCACCCCGGTCTGCGGCAGGAGGATAAAGACCACCAGCTGATTGCGTACCTGGTCGAGGCCCGGCCGGAGGATAGGTACTTGGACCACGGGATTGTGATGAGTACTGATCGCGATTGCCCTCACTGCCGGATACGTGCTGTGCTTTGATACCTGGGAGGCTTCTTCTACGTTCTTCTTCCGACATTTCCTCTTCGTTTTGTTGCTCGGGTTCGTCGTAGATTACGCCATCCATGCTTTCACCCCCATCCGCGCGAGAGCCATCAAAATCTTCATCTCCGCCGAAACTGCCCATGCTTGCTCTCCGTCCGGCACACCCACCCTGTCCTTTGCTGTGGCGCGCAAGAGCATCGCCTCTGGCAAATTTCCTGTCGCATTTAGGACAGATATGAGGCCGTTCTCCCGTATGAAGTTTTGTGTGGCGCTTCAGATCATGGAGTCTTCGGAATCGCATGTTGCATGTCTGGCAGATATACGGCTTTTCTTGACTATGTGTCAAAAGATGACTTTTGAGGTTGTGCTGGCGTGTGAACTCAGTTTCGCAATACGGACATTTGTGCTTCTTCTGACCAGGAGATCGAGGAGCGAGCGGCTGGTTTAGCCCAGATAAAGGCAAGCTCATGTTACGCGCCTGAGCCCGTACGAGATCTTGATGGGCCAAGGGGTGTCCCGGAAAGGTCAGCGCGCGGTTGGCCGATGCATGTCCTTCAATTCCACCGGGAGCAGTATTCTCTGCGCCCAGAGCGGGATCAAGGCGCGCGCTGTTCTCTTGCTGTAATGCCATACCAGCAGGGCTTGCGGCTGTGGTACTGCTAGCTGTCGCGGTCTGAGCCGTACTGTTCAAGCTCGCAAGGCTCGTGACACTGGCAGGGCTATTTTCTGGACGCTCGTCGAAATGCATAGATGTCGGCGTGGCGATCGTGTTTCCTACGATCGACATCCCCTCGCTCATCGATGTGGTAGCCGTGGGCGCGTCCTGTGTTCTACTCATTCCCATGCCGCCACCGGCCATCAAAGTGCTCAGGGCTTTGTGGGTTGGGTTTTCGCTAGTAGCCTTTGCTTCGTTGCGCTTTTGCTCCTCCTTCTTCCTCCTCTCGTCCACCAATGCTGCAGCACCGGTCAAAGGCGCTGGGGAGAAATGTCCGCCGAATCTGGGCGACTTGAGTACCGGAGAGCCTCGCAATCCGCCCCCACCTGCGGCCGAAGTGTTGGGTGAACTTGATAGCTGGTCCGGACGCGCTCGTTTTAGTGATTTGGAGCGAGTCGAGTCCGAGTCCGGCTGAATTCCTTGCTCCGGGGCCATCGAGGTAAAAGCAGTCAGGTTTTGCGAGTCTTATTCGTGCCGCAATAGCAACATATGGCTACCTCGAGAGCAGACGATATCGGGCCGGGTTCTTTAGAACATGGTCCAAGTCGCTATGCGCTGTCACGATTGGAGTGGCGACGGGGTCGATTGCGACTACGACAAAACGGCTAATTGAGTATACAGTAAGTAAATGACAACATATAGCATGACAGACGACCAGCAAGCGTGGGCGCGACAGGTTCAGTGCTGGTGGGGAGTTGCGCTGCCGACAGAAAGCGGGCTAGTAGGCGGGAGAAACATACTTGGGGAGTGGGAGGGTGGCAGTGAAGCAGCGCGGCTGAGTGGCGCGTCCGATGTCGTCGAGTCCGAAGAACAGGAAGGAGCCGTATCTCTTACCAACGAGGCGGCCCTGCGGCTACATGTAGGTGCAGATTATGGACAATCCGTCAGCGCATTATTTGCAGTTGCAGTGTACTCGATGGCTGGTGGGTTGAGTTGTGAGCTGAAGGAAGGCTCTCTCATGTTGCTGCGTGGAGAGGCGTGCAATGTGGCTTGGCCGTGGGCCCGTGCCTGGCCATGGCACTAGGGCCTGAGCGGGCCGAACGATTCCTGGATGCAGGCCAACATGAAGCTATTGTCCTTGACCCAAGTCCTGATTTGGATATTGATTGCTGGAAACATACCTAAGCCAACATGACGCACGCTGGGGGCTGGAGCCTGGACCGTGGGAGCAAACGCTCCTTGTGGAAGTGTGCTGACATTCTTGTGTGGCGCAGCTGCATGGAACCCTGGATTGCTCAAGAGCTTCCAATGCCTTGGTCCAATGTACACAGTCTGAGATGAGACAAGCTGCTAGTAAGAAGACTCTACATATGTCTAGGAATTAGCAACTGCTGCTTGACTACCAGCCTACAACAATTTAAAAGGGGAATTCAGGTACTCGACCCGTTCTCTCAGCAGCAAGCACGGGCCGCGGAATCTGAAGAATAGGCTGAATGCTCAAGTTTTATATTACGACCGCATGTCTGTTATTTGTTGCTATATACACGGCGCCATATGCATTTGTCGTTTGTTATTTGTTACACGTTTCATGGAGCACATATCCGGATTCTGACTAGCACTTTGCAGATCTAGCATCACCAGACATTCCAACCGGAACATTAATGCTCCAGCGCTGGTAACCCGGATTCCAGCCACAGACCTGCCCCCGCAGGGAGACGTGCCCTTCAGATATTCAGCCTTAAACCCGGTTCGTCGTGCCAACAGAGCCAAACGCCACCGCATCGACCTCCAGCCGGCGTGTCCTGCTACTTGGCTAGTGTTAGCCGCCGGCGAAGTGCTACTAGGGATTCTTCTCCTGGCTATGCTCCGTCTATGCCGAAGGCCGACTTGAAGATCACATAAATGTAACAGAACTCACAGTGGGACGAGGAAAAGGTCTGGTCACGGTTTGTGATTGAAGATATTACGACCCGACACCCGCTGATTTTAGGCCGGCTCGGGCCCCCCAGACCTCGTTCATATCACTGTTAGAATATGACTCAGGGACTGGTATGCATCTTCCCGGGGGCAGAAAAGAATGGTGGTCACAATTCCACCTGGGTATCATCCATGCCTGCTTTGAAAATCAATGCCGTGCATCATTACAACGCCCGAACTCCCCTCCCAACACTCCCCGTCTCGAAGACCTCGACAAGTCCAGCTCCCACGGCCTCTCCCAGTACCCAGTCGAAAGATACTCCCCAAAACGCCTTCCACTTCCTCGTTCCCCCCATCATCACCCCTTTAAACTCACCCCTTATTCGCCTCCTCTCCCCTGCAACACTCGTATCTTCACCACCAACATTTCCATCCCACCTCTCCCTAAGCAGCTTCTCCGGCGCCTCTCGAAACCTCGATTTGCCCAACAGCGCCACCAAGTGCGCCTTGGCCTCTGCCAACAATTTCAAGAAACTCCCCGTGGAGGGCGCCGCCACCAGGAACTCCTTATCCCCACCAAAAGCGCCCCCGGTTTCAAACCTCGTCCCCGTCCCACCGCCGGAGCCCCCACTAGCATGCACCGCATCCACGCCCCCAACAGCCGCAAACGTGCCACTCGCCGCCCTCGAAATACTATGAATGCTCGTCAAACTCCCCCTCTTCCCCTCCTCATCACCCGGCAACCCCCCAGCCCCCGAAAAAGCAGCCGTCACATTCCACCCCTCCATCCCACTCTCGCCCGTCAAGAACCCCGCCTGTACCAACTTCCTCACCATCCCTTCTCCCCCAAACTCCCTCGCCTCAATCCTCATTCTCCCAGGAAACCTCTCCAGCACCTCCACAAATCCCTTTTTCTCACTCTCGCTCAACCCGTTCGCTCCATTTATTAATGTTTTGTAAGTCTCAGCCAAAATCAGCACCTCGCCAGCCCCAACATTGCCCCCGCGCCCGGGAACGACGAGTTTCCGCACAACTCCCGCACGTTGCATCTCAGCAATCTCGCGCTCCACAGCCGACGGACTCAATGTCAGCAGCGCTTTCACATGCGCCACAGTAACCAATGGTGGTAGCCTTCTGCGGTATTGTAACAATTCCGCTATACGCGTACTCGACATACCCGTACTAGCAGTGTTGTGCAAATCCAGAGGCGAAAACATGTGGCTGAAAATGTGTTTTATAGCTTGAGGCACATCTCGGAGAATTAGGTCTTCGAAGATGCGATCTGGAATTCCGCAGTCGGGCAGACGTTCGGAGTTGGAAGGGTCCTGTGGGGGAGCTTGCGAGGTTTGGGATTTTTTGAGAGAGGGCTTTTTGGAGGCAGTAGAGGTGGGTTTGCGTCGGGGGAGAGAGGAATAGGGTGAGGGCGTGGAGGGGTTGCGCTTGAAGGCGGGTGGTTTGGAGGGTTTGCGGATGCGGGAGGAGTGCGCTGCTGATGCGCGGAGAGACATCTTGTCAGTAGGTAATATCCGTATTATTGAAAGTTGGGTTCTGTGATCCCCAGATGTATACAATACCGTCCAGCGGGATGTCAAGAAGCAGTCGAGTGTGCAGACCGTGGACGAGAGGTTGTTGTTGAATCAAGAATGTCGATGGGCTTGACTTGAGGTTCCGAAGTCGCCACCGGTTCTCTCAGCCTCGCCGTTAAAGACCCACGAACTAGGTCAAATTAGGCAAGAAGTCCCCCACACATGGGGTCGGCACGAATGCCGCCGACCCCATGGGGTTCCACAATACGCAAGGCTTCAACTTCCTTGAATACCCGCTGCCGGTATGAATTCCGCTCGGGACTTTGGTACTTTGTATAACGGTGGTTTCTACTAAAACTCCATCGAAAGCCGGCCTGAAAGCAATTCCAGAGAAATCCAGAATCTCAAACTCCCAACTTTGATCAAACTTGAGGATCAAGCTTCAAAGTTTACACTTGGAAACATGGCTCCAACCGTCGTCTTAATCCGCCATGCCCAGGCCGGTCATAGTAAGTCTAGCTGTCCACAGTATATCTCTTGACTCTCGTAGATAGCTTCTGCTTCACTTCAGCGCATACATGTATCTCATCTCCATACAGTAGTCAATATCTCGCAAGAACCTCCCATCAAAAACTATCAAGAATACAACTGACCCATCCCCAGATGCAACACAAAACTACGACCTCTGCGACCCACCACTCACCGAGCTTGGCTTCAAACAATGCACCAAGCTAGCCAATTTCCTCACCTCCCCAACTTCACTCCCTGAATATCGTGACCTCCTCTCCCGCACCAAACTCCTCGTCATCTCCCCCATGCGTCGGACTCTCCAAACCGCCCTCAAATCACTGCCTTTCTTTTTCGAACCCAACTCACCTCTTACTCCCAATGTAAGTATTCTCTGCAACCAAGCTTCGAATAATACTCAACTCTTCAGGGACCACCAAGAATCCTCCTCGACGCAAACTGGCAAGAAAACAGCAACAAACCCTGCGACACCGGCACCCCCATCCCGCAAATGCGCTGCGAATTCCCCCACCCTTTCTTCAACTGGGACGAAGTAGATTCTTCCTACCCCTGCAAAGCCCGCGGCACGCCCTACGAATTTTCCAAAAAGGGCATATCGACGCGCGGTATTACCGTTCGTCGCGCTCTCAAGAACGGTTATGGGATGGGCTTGGGCGATGAGGATGTGATCGTGGTGGTGTCTCATAGTGGGTTTATGCGAGTGGGTGTTACGGGGTGTAAGTGGGAGAATGCTGATGCGAGGGTTTTTGGGTTTCCAGAGGAGATGGAGGGTGAGGAGCCGACTGGGGTGAATGGGGCGAATGGGGTGAATGGGGTGAATGGGGTGAATGGGGTGAATGGGATGAATGGGGTGAACGGGGAACACAAGGAGGAGTGGCAGAGGGGTGTGGATGTGGAGAGGTTGGCAGAGTGGGAGTTGACGGAGAAGAACGGGGGTGCGTTGGGTATTAGCGAGAAGGGCAAGTTTGGGTGGGAGAGTCAGCCGTTTCCGATGGAGGATGAGGATGCGGGGAAGGAAGAGAAGGTCGAGAGTGTGGGCGAGGTTGTGGCGGAGAAGCCGAAGGCGTGAGATTGTTTTGTGGCATAGGGCAGACCGGCAGAGAACATGAATTCGCTTATACCCCTGAGCGAGCTTCGAATTGGGACACTTAGATACACGGCTATCAGAGAAAGCCAATAGAATAGACAAAGACATTAATCAATGACTGGCCAGCAGCAATGAACAACGCGAGATGAAAAAACGAGAATGGGTATTGTAAAAACAATGCAGAAAACCAAGGCGAAGACGAATGCGAACGATGGCTGACCAGCAGTGACGAGATATTTTTGACGGGTATTTTGTGTAATGAGAGCACGAGCGGTGTCAAAGGCCCGTGAAAGACAACGGTGAAAGAGTTACAAAAGAAGAGAACACTTTGAACGAAGGAAAATGACAAGGTAGGAATGAACCAGTCCCCGTAATCGACTACAGCCATCTATCTCATCGTGTCCGCTTCGCTGGACCACCCAGGGTGGGTCCTTCTCTTTTGGAACTTTGTCCTACTCCGGAGTCAATCCTTCGCCCACTGCCGCCGGACCTCGATCCCCGGCTTGGTGAGGGTAGTGTCCTTTCAGTTGGTGGTCGCAAGGTTCTCGCCATCGGTTGGGTATCGGAATGATGTAGACTAGTTGGGCCAAAGACATCTCCTCTTGGTCCAGGGGCTGCTCCTCGATTGTACGTCGATGGGCTGCCCCTAATCCTCGAGACTTGGCTGCGCAACTTCTCCAGATAGGCGGAGGGCGCAACTGGAATGCTAGAAATGATGCGTTCGAGAGCAGGCACCAGGTTCCGGGCGTCAGAGACAAACCAGTTCAAGGCTTCCACCACAAAGACACCCTGCGCAGGCGATCGGTCGCCTGTGCTCATGATCAGGTAGCCGAAAAGACTCCGAAGATTCTCGTTTCTAGGCCGTTGCCCTAGGACGCGGTTTCCTGTGTATACGTCGCCTTGACGTCCTACTACTGAGTCCAAGATGCTGACCAGTAAAGCGGCTGCTTGACCGCGAGCTTCTGGGGCCATGGGCGCATGATCGCTGGTATAGCGGACGACAGAGTTGATTATGTCGATGAGCTGCTGACCCATCCATGCAATGTCACAAGGTTTATCGCCGACGCTGTACTGGCCTGTCCTGATCCACATGTCGTGAGCTTCATATGCTTCATCCATATATAGCCGCAGCTTTCTGAAATGTTCCAGCGCGCAGAAGGCCGGTGATAGCTCCTGGCGAAAGGCGAGATATAGGTCTTTCCTGGCAATCAAGAGATGAGCCAAGTTTGTCTCTAGGTCCGATTGAGCGTGCAGTGGATGGGTGGTATCGATAGTGTTCGGTACATTGTGAAAGATGTCGGCTCTGTAGTCGTCCACTCTCTGGTTCGACAGGCAAGCAAGCATATCTCGAACATTGGCAACATCTCGACATCTGGCTCTCAGTTTCGACTCCTCTGCAGTCTCATCCTGCGAAGCGCTAGAATACTCCCAGTCCAGCACCGCCGCCAATGTGTCCGCACCGGCAGCATGGATTTGTTCGTATGGTCGTCTCACACCAGGTCCCGTCGCACTTCCATTTCTTAGCATTTTCAAGTCTCCCTCTGGATTCCCCGAGTTTTTGTACTGGGCCAGTGTGCACCCCGCAATCACATCTCGTAGCCAAATCACGTGCCGGCACGCGTGCTGTTCGCAAAAGCTGCACACGGGGTCCTCATGGCCGCTTCCCGGAGGTCCGATCCGAATGACAAGCCTCTGGACAATACCGATAGCCCAGTATGGCTTCTCGCCATTGTAGAGTTCGCGGCAGAAATCGACCTTGAAGTTTTCATTCCTGAGATTGTCGAACAAGCGGTTTTTCGTGGCTGGTGAGAGCTCGCGGACGTCGTATCTTAGACCAGAATTGCCAGACCTTGGAGAGTCCATCTGGACTTCTTCTTCGATATCAGAGTCGTCGTCCTCGTCACCCGTCTCTTCTCTGCACAGCGGGGTGTCCCGTAGGCTCTGGGCAGGTGTAGTAGGCATGTCTTGGAGAGTCAACAGGCTGAAAGTCCGAGTTGGAGTTGACATGAGTACGGGAGCGGCGATTGGATACAGCCTGGCTGATTCATGGCAGCGGGCCAGACGACTATATATAAGGGAAGTAGGTCAGTACTGAGTTAGTGTGATGTCAATTTAGTAGAGCAGCCAAGCTGAGTCAAGGCGGCAGACAGTCACGGCGGCCGCGATTTGGGCCGCTGGGGCTGCATTTGGTCGACTCCAACAGCGCAGTTGGACAGGCAGAAGCTAATTTGGTACATAGCGACGCTGTTAGTATGTGGTTGGGCGTATTGCGGGATTTGGGGAGCGGAATGGTACCTAAGCAACAGAGGTTGATGTCGAGAAGAGAAGCCAAACAGACGCGCACGGACAGGGTTTGTGGCTAAGCGAACGGCCGCAGAGATGGCCTCCATCAAGCCTCCCTCCTCAGCCAAAGACGGCCGCGAAATTGACGACCGCCGAGCTGAGCCTCGATATGCTCGTTGAGTGGATTCCCAGAGCTTGGAATAGCACCATCATTCCATGCCCCCGACTGTGCTACCGCCTGCAGCAACCCAATGCTCCTCAGCCTTTGGCTCGCGACCGCCCCTCTTCCTCGCACTGCTGCCTGAGAAGTGCAGAAGCATTCAAATTGCAGCAAACAGGTGCGCAGAGCGTGGCGGAGCCACAAATTTGGCTTCCGCATGCTATCCCAGTCACGAGACTGGCTGAGCACGTTGAGATCTCTGCCGGGATGGCGGATGAATCCAGTGAAGTGGTACCAACCGGAGCCCTCAGCCACACTCCGACGGACTTGGACGACGACGAGGCCATCCACGAGGCCGGCGTGGGCCTGGGAGGGCCGACCCGTTCGTTGCGATTGGCGAATACCCGCCGCGTTACATCACTCTTGCTCAAGCGACATCTTCTTTCATCTTCTCTCATACCACCATTGTCCATGATCGTTGTCGTTTTCCTTCGGGTCAAGGTCTAAAATGACTTCGTGCAGGAAACAGGCCGATACAGTATCTAGCTACAGAACGGACACCTCCCCATTCATACAAGCGCAAGCGCGGCCGTCCTGGAGACCACCCTGAATTCACAGCCTCGTTATCTCGTCGACCTTCGCCTCGCGAGTGCCTTCTTTCTCACCTTCCAGAACACTTCTCCGCATCAATACGCTCATCTTCTACGCCCTGAGCTCTGTTATTCGTCCTTTCATCCCGAACATTCGGCACCTACCCCCCTCAACTACCGATACTCGATCCAGAAAGCTCATTGTCCTCGTCATTGGCTGGAATCCTCTCGCAAAGACGCTCTCACTGAGCCTTATTCTCAGCCCCAGATCGTGTGCCCGGCCTTCCCTATACGTCTTCCGCCCAATCACTGTCCATCTGGCCGGTTGTTGGAGGCCACCCCAAACACCCTTGGACTGCCGGCCGGAGCTATATGGCATGACTGGCCCTATCTTTCTGTCATCGCCGATATTACATTTTCGGCCCCATCACGCCTTCCTACCGTTGAGTGCGGCCTGCTCCTTTTCTCAACTTAACCGCGATCACGACCATGGTCTGCTTTTGCAAACATATGCTGGCCTATCTTCCTCGTGTCTTTTTTTATCTCATGATTCTGAGGCTTTCTCAACTCTTGAAGGACTGTGATCCTGCAACACTAACACTAAGCTACTGGTCTAGCTAGGCCTCTCTGCCAGATATGTTGATTCTACATCACTTTTGATTCGGGGATGGCGCTCATCACTTGGTCACAGAAGTCGTTGCTTCTGTCGCCCGTCATTGGGCATGATTGCAGATGGCCAACACGCTTCTGCCTGCTGCCCCCACCAGAGTGCAGATTTGCAAATTCAAGTTGGATGATTCATGCCCGTTGCCACGAAAGCCCTTCCAGAGAAGCTCGACGGACGACTGCGGACAAGGCATCTTCGATATTCTCTGCATAAAGAACCCAGCAAGGTGAGCTCGTGCTTCGAGTGTTGTAACTGCGGGTCAATACAGTCTTGCCGGCTTTCTAATTTGGACGATATCCCCGGTCTATCTAGGCATCCATTATGGTTGCCAACAAAGTCCCGCACTTCGGCGTGAGCAATTTCATGAAGCTATGATGAAGTCTGCGTCTCGGAAGCAAGTGATGGCATCCAAATCCACCTCACGGTAAGTCACTTTCACCAGTCATGTATCCTCGAACATCCTAATTAGCAACCCGGCGAGCCGAGAGTTGGGTTTGTTTCACGTCGTTATGATGTCGACCGATAGCCACCGACAACCAGATTGATCACTTTCATGCCACAGAACCGAAGTTTTGTTGCACGTCGCTTCGATGTCGACCGTTCTTGATCGACCTCCAAGGAAGCCACGAGGGCAGTTGTCGACTTCAACAGTGCTTTGTTTCACGTCGATTGTTGTCGACCACTGACCGGCGACATTGATACTCATGATTTGATTTTCAACGATTAGATATGCGAAGTTTTGTAGCAAATCGTGATGATGTTGACCGTTGAACTTCGACTCTTAATCTCCGAAGCAGCCGCCTAGCATAGTACCTCGTTTCACTTTTTGTTGCACGTCGTTGCAATGTCAGCTATCATTGGCTTCGACAGTCTTTTGTTGCATGTCGCTGGTTGTCGACCGCTGGCCGTCGACAATGATCATGATTCGGATTCCCAAAGATTAGCAGGTATATGAGGCTCTGGTTGGAGCAAAAGGATACCTGATAACACACGAACGATTTGCTGATTTCGTACAGGCTTACACTATCAGAGCAGTATCGGTAAGCGAGCATTGGTCCCTCACGAACCTTACCCCGCTCAGATGTAACACAAGTCCTCACAAAAATCAGACAGCGGAACTTATAATTGCTGTTATATTGGTCGCTTGGTATTTTCACGCTGTCTATTGTCTAAAAATACCCTCGGCATAGCGGCGTAAGCCCCGCGGAACGGTCGCAGACGTCATATAATATACGCAACGTCTGCTGACTGCAAAACGACTTATCGGAGAGTGACTGCAGATGGGAGGCACAGGTCTACACATATTATATATACCAGTCCGGAATTATAAACTCTGACGATGCTTCATCGACTCACCCGTCTCGCAGTCCCTAAAACCCGCCATCTCCCCCGGCCCATCCACACGACAAGAATCATGGAACGCACGCTCGCCACCACCTCGCCAGCAGCGCGGATTCAGAGCTTGGATCATTTCGTGCTAACAGTAAAGAGTATCGCCCATACGAAAGCGTAAGTCTTCTCAAATCCCCCAGTCTTCCTTTCCTACCCTGCCGGCCAACCCCCAAAAAGCTACATGTCAGAGTCCAGATCAGAGTCCATACGAGGGATCGAGGAAGAAGATTGGTATTTGATGAGCGACTAGTGAGTGCTGACTGCTGTCAAGGTGGTATGCAAAGCATTTGGGGATGAAGCCGGAGAGCTTTGTTAGTGCGGCTACGCCGGATATCACGAGACATAGTTTACGGTTTGGAGACCAGAAGATTAATTTACATCAGAGTGGAAAGGTTAGTGAAAATCCGTTTTCCTGTCTTTTGTATATCTCGTTAGGAGCGATTCTGTTGCTGTTATGCGCAAATGATTTAAGGAGGTCAGGGGTAGTCTCTAAATGCCAGCTTGGACATCTCGAGGGCCATTTTGAATGTATTTGCTCTGGACATTCTCCTGTCGTTTGCCCTTTCACAACATCTCCCACCTCAAAGAGGAAATTGCTCAAAGGTTCTGTACGATTCTAGGAATTCGAGCCCAAAGCACTCAATGTGCATCCCGGAAGCGCAGACTTGTGTTTCCTCACTGAGGATAACGTCAACTCTGTTCGCGAGAAGCTGATAGCGGCGGACGTTGAGATGGTGCAGCTGGATGAGAAAACGGACAATGGAATTGTGATGCGAACAGGCGCCAGAGGGAAGTTGAGGAGCGTATATTGCCGAGACCCGGATGGTAATTTGATTGAGTGAGTTTGCCCTTCTTCATGATGGTTGAGAGAGGATCGTGAATGTGTGCTTATGGATATAGGATAAGCAACTATGTGGATCCGACGAGGGATTCGTGGATTGATGAGATGTGAGATCAGGAGGCGGGAAGAAAGGAAGAAGCTCGAAGGCGAGAAGAAAGCCGGAGTTCGTTGTATGACACTTTGGGTGTTCTGTTGATTTACACCAATACTCCGTTACTCAGGTATTTCCTGATTACAAATGACTCTGGTATGCTAAGGACTTGACAGCGACAGAAATCGGCAAGAAGCGGAAGTCTTGGCTGGCTAGCGGCCCTTTTATACCCTCGCTTACAAGAACTTATGAAGTTTGTTACATGGACGTCAATGATAAAATTGTGTCGCTTCACAAGATACGTGAAATTGGCTCGGGATATTCTATAGTTCTGATGATCAACAGCGTTTTGATTAACTCCAGGTTTAGGGATATGACTGTTGCAGACTACAGACTGCATGCTGCTGGATTCTAGCAAACACTTCCTTTGGAGCACTGGCTTTCCAATTGTCAAGGTATCCCAAGGATAGCTTTTGAGCCTCTGCTTTCATTTCATTGTGTTCATGATTCAGAGCCAACCCCTTTGTTACGACAATACCTTTGGGGACGTTGAAGCTCGCACTTGTCCAGCATCTGGTCGAACAAATACATTGTCTCACTCTCAAACCACCATCCGAACTTGAAAGAGCCTCAGAGCAATGGAAGTACCGAGCCATTCTTCTCAATTCCATCTTGGTACCTATAATATCCCCAAGATGTGCCCCAAGGACGCTCTTCGACAGTCCCGATCATAGCGTACCAATACTCATTTTGGTATTCTTCCTCGATCAATCTCTAACAAAAAGTCCGTTTCACACCAATCCAGCTTCTAATCCTACCAAATCTTCAAACTATCAACCCATCATGTGTCACGGTCTCCTGACCTTCCACAACACCTGTGGCCACACCACACTCTCCAACACCCCCGCCTGTATCTGCCGCACTTGCATGCTCCAAACTCCCCACAACAGGCCCTCAATCAAGTGTCACTGCATCCAAGACGTCTGCTTCGCCTACAACAACACCTCAACCTGTCCGCTCTGTACCAGCAACTCAAAAACAATCGCCCTTCGACAACCCAACGCTCTTGCAGTAGCCCGCGCCTACTACTCCCGCCTGGTCGTCGAAGGCAGCATAGAAGAGTGTTTGCAAACAGACCAGGGTGATGACTTGGTCTAGTATCTTGCGATGAACTACTCGAGACTAGGTTTTGAGTTTTTGTTGGGGCTATTGATTATGAGGGAGGGATGACGAGATGGGTGGGCTGATGGGTTCGAGCTGCTGGTTTTGGCTCTTTCATTCCGTTCTCATCTCGAGGAATTAGACGATGATATACATATTCAAAAACGTTCTATAAACAGCACATCAACGATATCAACTGAGACGATCAAATCGTGCCAAGGGTACTGCGATTGTTATTTTTTGGTTCAGGCAGCAGCGCTACCCTATCATTGTTCCCAAGCACCGATGAATTCAGCCTCCCTTTTCTCGTAGTTCGAACGCAAGAGAACGCCCTTTCCCAGACGTGGATTTGAAAGTCCTCGCTCTCTGCCGTCCCCAGTCTTCCTCCGTGGAAGCGCGAAGTACCTGGTAAATTCCCAGGTGCTGCCATCTCTCCTTGCAACTGGCCTTTGTTGGCGAAGGTTTGCGTGAGATGAAGGAACAATGCGTGAGATGAAAAAAAAAACAACAACGTGAGATGAAAAAACAACTTGAGAACGCATGAGTATGCGGTAGTATAAGTGGGCAACTGGGTATCGCACGAAATCGCATCGAGGTGGATGAAGAGGATGTCGAATAGGTGTCGTTTGGCCCTCAAGATGATGGGCTACCGACTGGGGAAGTGGGGTTCGAATCATGAGCGTTGATGGTTCGAGGGATTGGCTGGCTCGAAATGCGACTTTGATCTCTGCTATTGGTCGCTCGACTGCATGTGCAAGTTTTGCCTCGATGCTTTTCGTACTAAGTCTTCGACTTGGGATGAAGGCGCCTTCGAGATGAATCTTGGGTAAGGCCGACAAAGGAAACTGAGATGTGGGATCCGCAGAAGGCGCAGTCTCTCCTCGGATAGGCGATCGAGTGGCAGGAGAAGGGGTGAGATCAGCTGGAAAGGAGGGTTTTGTTCTTGAGAACTCCATGTAGCCTCGCAACTCCCAAGGCAAGTGAGACGCGATTATAGGACAGTGGCGGAGCATCGCAAGGTTCGGGTACGGAGACCTCGATCTTTTCAGCCGATGTGGGTGCCGTCTTCGAAGTCCCAGTTGTACTATGCCAGCTGAGTAAGCTCATCCAAGGTTAGGATTCGCATATATAATGGGCGACCATGATGTCCACAGAGGTAGCGTAAGTCTCCGGTGACGAACTCCCGGTTTCGGACTCCCTCTCGAACTGTAATGCCAGTGAACTTGAATTGCTCGCCGGGAGGGCCTTGGAAGATGTACAATGTGGTCATCGACTGCCACTCAGTCGCAGTACCGCGGGAGGATTGTTGCTGGCGCTTCTTCTCGATCACGAAGCGAGTCTTGGCGACCAATTTGTCTCGAGCCACGTTCCCAGTAGCTCTCATCATGCCCAAATTGATACGCGGCAGAGCTGCGGCCACGGTGAACCTGCAAAGGTGTATGTAGTCGACTTCGGGGCGGAAGTAAATAGGCGGTGTGTCGGCCGTCATGAAGTATTCGATCACACGTTTGGAGTATTTGACGTAGACTTGGAAGAATGCCTTGCGTGTGTCCTGGCTCATCGAAATCATAGCATTGGGACGTTCTTCGGCGTATTTCGCGTCGTGTCTGCCGAGACAGAGGACTCGGGCTGGAAGCGATTTGAGGTATTCTCTGAATATTTGCTGGAGGAGCTCGGGGGGCAGGGGGCCTCCACGAGACAGGTCAGGGACAAATGGCGGCTTGAGGCTCATCTGTTTCGGATCCATCAGCAGGGGTGACTGAGGGGACCGGAGTGAAGGAGGCTGCATCGAGCTCATCGCCTTGTCGGACGAGCTCGGTCTGGGGACCGGGTTGTTTGGCAGAGGCTTGTAGACATCCCGCTTCATTGCCATATTGCCTGTCAATCCCGGGGAAGACGACCAAAGAGATTGCTTGACCTTGTATGCTAGCGCCTGAACGATGTCGCGGGCTCTAGTTGATAGGAGATCGATGGTCGTCAGAGGATGATATAAGAAGCGGGTGATCCGGGATTGAGGAGATGATCCGAGAAGGAGAGGGTGTTCGGTGGAAGTCATCTCGGGCGGACAAGGTGAGGGGGGAGAAGGTGATCTGAAGTTGGCTGTCTGAATTCGTCCTAAGTGAGGCAGATGGAGATGAGTGGGAGACGCGGTCTATTTAAGCGACCTGACTATGTGCGTCTGAGAAATTTTCTTAGCTGCTTGTGGGAATCCCATGAGTGGAATTCACACTGATAAGCAAATATCCTAAGATTTGTGGGAGAGGAACAGCATGTTTGGAGGTAGGGTAGCCAACCATCAGTGCCCATTGTGACCACTGAACCGCAAACCGCCCCTTCTCACTCTTGGGACCGAACGTGTCCCTCATGCCCGCACAAACACTACCACCAAAATTATCATTTACCACGCCGGTAGATGAGCAGACAAGAAAGTATCCTACCTCAGTGCAAACTCTTTCCCAACCTTGCCTGAGATCTCAGATGCTTGTGTGAGTAAAATCGTGAGCCTGATCATTGTGGATATTCCAGATGATTAGGAGGTTTGGAAGTTGTTAGGAATTCTCTCACCCGGGTTAAGCAAAAGGACACTTAAGTGAAGAAACAAGCAGCTTCGCCCCTCTTGTCAAGCTCATGGCTGATGTTTGACATGAGCCAGAGCAGCCAAGAGTCAACCACTGCTACCCCAAAAGCAGACAGACTCAAGTCACTTTGACAGGTCACAGGAGGGGCGAGGTTTTGGAAGTTTGAGATCACACTTACTTCACAGAACAATATCTCTCGGCTGCAACCCTACGTAGTTGACTGAATGGATAGGTAATATATACAACAACGCTGCACCAGGTCTCAGAAAATCTACCTTATGCTGCGAGCCTGCGAATGGCTATCTAAGCAAGCATCCCCTATACGCCATCAATCCATCACTTCGTAAAGATCATCTCAATTTATCTGTGTCAAAAAGCTCACAAGTTTGGGTGAGGGGCACTAAAGCGCGGTACGTTTTCTGCGACAAGCTTATTGACAGGCTTGGCGCTGAGCTCCTTGCCGGCAAGGACAAAGTTGTATTCGAGCTGGATCTTGGCCTTAGGGTCGTTTTCGAGTGGCTTGAAGTCGCAGACGAGGTCGGGTTTCACGGCGAAGACGGTGTCGTCGCGGGCGATGGGGTCTTCGCGGTCGAAGAGTTGGGTGACGATGGGGCGGTGCTCGGGGGATGTGACCATCATGTGGATGTGGGCGGGACGCATGGGGTGGCGGTCAAGGGCGCGGAGGAGCTCGCCTGCTGGGCCTGTTGGGGAGAGATATTAGCATCCGTGAATCGAGACCACAGGAATTCTTGGCGTGGGAGTGCTTACCGTCGGTGGGGAGAGAGTAGGGGGTTGGTCGCAAGCAGTAGTACCAGTAGTTGCCGTTCTCATCTGCCCTAAATTTACCCCTGAGGTTGAACTTCTCTTGCTTCTCGTCCTGGTCATCGTAGAGACCATTTGTGCTCGCTTGCCAGATATCTACCACGGCGCCTGGGATGGGCTTTCCAGTCGAAAGATCCGTCACCTTACCCCACATCTTGCAGAGCTCTCCCTCATGCGCGCTCTGGACAATGGATCCGCCAATATCACGGAATGGAGTGTTGGGGTTCCAGAAGGGGCCGAGGATGGTGGAGGAGGTTGGGTCAGCATCGGTGTCGCTGATGATCTTGTTCGTAATTTCATCCACTAATCTTTTGCATTTGTTAGCACTCTGTTGAGATCTTTTTCCACTGTTATGCTGGGGGATCGTTGGCAGAACTTACGACTCAAGTCCGATGATATCGCAGATTCTGTGCATCTCATTTCTCTTCGCGTTGCTGAACTGGCCGACTCGGTTCAGGAACATAACCCCCATCATCCACTCATCCTCGGTGAGTTCCACCTCGCGGGCAAAGTCGTGGATGTGCTTGACAAGAGAGCCAAAGACAGTCTTGAGGCGCGGTGGGCATTTCGGGCCAGTCGCATCAACGACGCGCTGGGTAAAGGTAGGGTCGAAGGGGGACGATGTGGGCGCCATCTTGTTCGACGTGTGGGTGGTGTGGACGGGTTCAAAGGGGGCTGAATACGAGAATAGAGACTTGGTAGAATGTAGAAGAAAGTTCAGAGCGAAGATACAACGGCACACTTATATCTTTCTCGTCGCGGGGACGAGTCGTCGCCGACACAGAGCCTACCTTTACCCATAATCCGAGCCACTCTATAGGACCGGGAGCTACCAGCGGCAACAGCAGGGAGGGTTGTTCAGAGGCTGGACTGGGGTCAGTCGGACACCGGCAGAGGCATTGCAATTCCAGGCATTTCAGTGGCCGGCGATCTGACAGGCACGCGTTTGGCCCTCCGGTGGCGGATAATGGTTTTGCAGGGGCGATTTCCGTGGGGCTTGTCAGCGGGTATGGAGTCGGCATCTGCAGAAGCTTTGGTTTCTCGTACAGCGCGGCTGGCGGGTAAAGTCACTTGATGGTGGTTGGGATGGAATTGCAAGGCCGCCAAGCTTTTCCGCGCGCAGGAGTTTGACTTCGGCTTTACGTTAAGGCGTCTGGATCTCCCTTTAGACCCTAACTACGCATTTCCAAGACAATTAGAGTGTGCCATAACTTACCGCTTTGTCGGCATATCGTCTGCAAGAATGCATGGAGCGCGGCAAGTAGCAGAACGACGAAAACCATGCCAAGATGCATTTCATTCTACAAGTCACGTTATCAGATCGCGGTTCTCTCGGCTATCGAGGGCCTAACATGAACTCCCCGCAAAAACCAGAGGCCATTCCGCGCTCGGCTCTGATGTCAGAGAAAGCCCCCGGACTGCGATTCAAGTCGAAAGCGAGCCATTTCATTCGGCGACAGGGCCGATTTGACAGGGGGGCAGTTACAGCAAGGCGGGGACGGGAGATGTGGCCGGCTCAAGCTTCGTGCTGCCCCGCCATTCATCCCACCAAACACGTGACCGTACCTGACCCCAAACTTCTTCAGCACGGCATCTCACGATTGCTTCAAGTTCTCTAAGTGACAGATGATTGCAAGATCAATTGCTCGAACTTTTCCACGATCAACCCCTTTTCCCAATTTCTCAACGACTTCGAGAAGAATGAAACACCACTTGATGATTGGCACATGGACCGAGTCCGCTGCCATCTACACTGTAGCTTTTGATGACGAGAACTTGTCTCTGGAGCTGGTCAAGAAAACTTCAATTCCCGAAGATGGAGCTATTTCGTGGATGACCTTTGATGTATGATCTTATCCTTCTCACCAGGAGCCTCACTCACTAATACTCGCAGTCTAGCATGCTAAGAAAAACATCTATGGCGCTGCCATGAAAACCTTCTCGAGTTATACCGTCAACAGTCCAACCGACATCGTCCACCATGCCTCCCTACCCATAGGCGGAGATCGTGCGTAATCTCATCATCCATAAGACATCTTTCCCACCACGTAAACTCGACTGACCCCTATTCCTCAACAGCCGCCGCCCAAAGATCCGACACCAACACCCGCGCCATCTTCGTCCTCGCCGCCCAAAAACCCCCCTACAACATCTACGGCAACCCCTTCTACTCCCACGCGGGCTACGGTAACATCTTCTCCCCCATCCCCTCCGGTGCCATCTCCACCAACATCCAAAACTACCCCTATGACCCACACTCCGGCGTGCACGGCATGGTCTTCTCGCCCTCCGAAGACTATCTCTACTCAGCCGACATGCACGCCAACAAAGTATGGACGCATCGCAAAGACCCTGAAACGGGAAAATTGGAATTGGTAGGTTTTGTGGATGCACCGACTGAGAAGGCCCAGCCGAGATGGGTGGCTATTCATCCCTCAGGGGCGTATTTGTATGCGTTGATGGAGAGTGGGAATTATTTGGCTGTTTATGTGATTGATGAGAAGACACATTTGCCGGTTTTTACGAAACTCACTTATCCGCTTATGCCTCCAGGTAGCCATCCCCTTTCTTCCATTCATCCCGAAGCTCAGTATCCTTACCCCTTTCCAAAATCCAAAACTCCCACAGCCAACCTTAAGCCATTTCCCCCCTTTCCAAAAGAACCGAGGAGAAACAGCCAACTTGTGCTAATGAAGAATGAATATGCAACAGGCCTCCCAGCCAACCTGTACCGCGGCGACGTAACCTTCCTCTCCTCCTCCGGCAAGTACCTCTTCGCCAGCACGCGCGGCAAAACCCCCGCGCAAACCGGTTACATAACAGCCTTCCGTCTCGGCCCCTATGGCAACATTGAAAAGCAGCTCTTCATCATGCCAACACCAACAAGTGGCGGGCACAGCAATGCCGTAAGTCCGTGTCCGTGGAGCGATGAATGGGTGGCTTTGTGTGATGATGAGGTGGGATTTGTGGAGATGTATAGATGGAAAGATGAGTATTTGGCACGCGTGGCGAGGTTGGAGGTGAGGGAGAAGGGCTTTGGGATGAATGCTATTTGGTATGATTGAGGGGTGGCGGGGATGTATGTATGTGGTGAGGCTGGGAGGCTGCTGATGGTGGGTCATGGGAAGGGGATTTTCGATAGGATACGGGATAGGGGGGATGGGAAATAGTAAATAGAGTCTTGCGCAAATCAACATATTCCTTCAGTGGTGTTCGATCATACCATGAAAGTCGTGACTAAAGTAGTCTTGGCGCTCAGCCTGCACCTCAATCAGGGGGGAGTGGAGCAGGACCGTTTTGTTGCACGTCGGTTTTAGGCTGCAGACGCGCCGCTCTTCAGCACTATAGATGCCTAACGTGCTGGGACTCCAGGCACCTTCGGGGGACTGCATGCCCTGAAGGTGCCTAAAGCCGACGTGCAACAAAACTTTTTTTTAAAAAACGGATATCACGTGATCTCGGCTGAGCCAATCAACAGCCCCCATGATACGGCAGCCGAACTTCACCCGCCCCTGAATTCGCATTCGCAAATCAAGTAAATTCTCCGTGATATATGTTTGCTTAACCCGAGTCTCGGTCTCCTCGATCAAATAGTTGCTGTCAAACAACAGTCAACGTAGCATTCCCCCTGAAATCAGCACTCGAACTCCCCACAAACACAGTAAAATCCCCCGGCTCAACCACATACTTCATCTTGATATCCCACAGCCCCAGACTACTCACATCGATCGGAATACTCACACTTTCCGTCTTGCCAGCCTTGATGGATACCTTTTTGAAACCACGCAGCATCTTGTTTGGTACCACGACGCTGCTGATCACATCGCTCACATACAGCTGCACCACCTCCGTGCCATCCTTTGTCGAATTGTTCGTCACGCTGACGGTTGCCGTCACAGTGTCGTTCGCTCCAACGTTGTTTTTGTCCAGCATGACGTTGCTGTAGATGAATGTGCTGTAGCTCTTTCCGTACCCAAACTCGTATTGTGGCACCGGGCTGCCGAAAACATACTGCTGGCCAAAGTCCAGCGTACCATTAGCATAAACCATTCCCGGGTTAGTAGTCCTTCCGCTATTCAAATAATCATAATAAATCGGCGTCGTGCCAACATCGTACGGAAACCCAACGCTCAATTTGCCGCTCGGATTCACATCACCAAACAGCACATCAGCCAACGCATTCCCCCCTTGTTCAGAAGGATAAAATTGTTGCACCAGCGCACTTGCATTTGTCGAAATCCACGGCTCGGTGATCGGTTTGCCGGACGAGTAGACGACGATTGTGGGGACGCCGGTGTTGATGATGGCCGAGACGAGATGGGGCATGGCGCCGACGAGGTTTAGGGATGAGACGTCGATGTGCTCGCCGGTTGTGGCGTTGATGTTTTGCCAGAGTTGGTATTGGTCGCGGGTCCAGGTCCCGACGACAACGATAGCGACATCGGCGGCTTGAGCAGTGGAAATGGCGGTGGCGAAGCCGGACTGGTCGTTCGACCAGCGCTCGCAGCCTTGAGCGTAGGTTATGGTGCCGTTGCTGGCGGCTCTGATTCCGTCGAGTGGTGTCACACCAGAGTACATGCTGCCGTTTACTACGTAATCTCCGTACTATCATGGCTTAAGTCAGTAATTTTGTACTTGGATTGAAATTTCGCACGCAGAAGGTGGGGGCGGGGGGCAAACATACATTCATAAACCCATGAGCCATGGGACCTATCACAGCCACATTTGCAGACTTCGATAAAGGCAGGATATCATCGTGATTTTCTAGAAGCACGATGGATTCGGCGTCGAGTTCTCTTGCTAAGGCGACTGTCTCCGGCGTGTGGATATATTTGTTGGTTTCGTTGGCTGGGACCGCAAGATAGGGGCTTTCGAAGATGCCCATTGCAAACTTGGCACGGAGGAGGCGGGAGACGGCCGTGTCGACGACGCTGATATCGAGTTTGCCTGAACTGACAAGTTGCGGAATAGTGGCGTAGTTGAAGGAACCTCCGCCCATTTCCACATCGTTTCCGGCGGGAAGAGCCTGTTATGCATTAGGCTTGTTTACAGCATATACCAGGTTAGAGTTCCAGAAGAGATTGTACCTACAAACATTGTCACAGCTTCTTTGTCAATTGGGTCGGACTGACACATCTTGAAAGAATCACAAACTCGGTCTGTAGCTCCTGCATCACTCGTGATCCAATACTCGTAACCCCACTCTTCTCTCAAGATTTCTGTTAGAAGATGGTAGTCCGCAATTACAGCAACCCCTGAATGAACGTTGTTAGCTGCGAAGAGAGAAAAGCGAGGAGCAAACTTGCCATCATAAGAAGAATAGGCACTCATGATGCTGTAAGCTCCAGCATCGATGATAGCTCGCTTGTAAGATGGAAGGTATGTCGTTCGTAGCTCCCTTTCCCCGCCGTGAACAGGTCCTGGTTGGGGTTAGTGGCTAAAATTCGAGTTGGGGCGGGTATGGGAATATACCAGTATTGAGACCTTGTTCTGGAGAAGCATAAGCTGCAAAGTGCTTGACGGTTGCGCTCACATTTCCCGACTGCAGACCTATCACATAGCTATAGGCCATTTCTCCAGTCAGATAGCTGTCCTGTATCAAGTATCATCAGCCAGCTGCGCGTATTGTAGATGATCTATTAGATTGAGAATACCTCGCCGAAGGTTTCCTCCACTCGGCCGTATCGTAGTTCACGAGCCAGATCACCCAGTGGAGCGAATATTTGGTTCACTCCTAACGAAAGGGATTCTTGAGCAATGGCAGCGCCCATCTTGGTGACTAGGTCTGTATTCCAGGAACAGGCATAGGCAATTGGACTGTTGAAGATAGTGGCGCCACCGATCAAGAAACCGTGAATACCCTCAGTCTGGACTAGAGCTGGGATTCCGAGGGAAGTGTTCTGAATCAAATAATCCTGTGCTAGTTTAATTCCGTCTGCTATCCATTGTTGAGGAACCGGATATCCCACATAGAATTGGCCAGCTATTTCATGGTAAGCAAAGACTCCAATGTTGGGAAATACTGATGAGTTGAGCATGTTCAGAACATGAATTTCCATACCTTTCGCTGCCATATTCTCGACCAAGCCGCTGTAGTTGAAGGCATTGGTAGTGGTGTTGATCCAATTGCTGATATCCCCTTGCATCAGTTGAGATGTCTTGTCCTCAATGGTCATTCGGGAGAGCAGGTCCGCTACTCGATCATCGACACTCGCATTCGGGTCTTTGTAAACTAGAGGTTTACTTGAGTTCGTGGTGGCATTCTGAGCTGCTACCACGCCGGCGCAGAGCACAGCGCCAACGATATGGGAAGTCCTCATCTAGAATTTTTGCAACAACTCTTCTGAGGCCTTCAAAACATGGAAAAAGACGAGCGGGAAGAAGAGCAGTCTGTGAAAGGAAAGCAATGACGGCTGCTTGCTGTATGAAGTCCAGCAAGTACCAAAATGAAGAGAAATACTTAGCATCATATAGAGACAGACGATCCGTCATCTCGCCGCTCGGTTCCTGCATGGCTTCGAATTTAACCTGCTTGGTCTTCGTGGCCACGGTCAGGTTTAGTAGTGAGTGGTACAGGGGTACTTCGAGACGAGCTCTTCGAGACGAGCTCTCCGAGACTCCGAGAGTGCAAAATTGGTTCTGCAGCTGTCGCTTTCCCCGGACCCCGCAAAGTGTTGCATGGGTTGCGGAGTGGCATCCACGGAGAGTGGCCATATGCAACGGGCAGGCTACACCGGGGTGTTGTGTGTTTGTCACAGTTCGATGGCCCCGAGGAGTTCGCATGTTGAGGTTTTGGGGGGCCGCGTTTTACTCGTGGAAAATCTTGGTACTAATCCCAATGCGGTTTAACCTTCCTCGGGAAAACATTGTCACGATCTCGTGCAAGCACTTTATTTCGTCCAACCTCCCCGCCTTCGAGACTTCCCACGAACTGCAACTGTTATTAGCCAAGACGCTGACTAGGACCTGGAGATGTCCATTTTAGGGAGCTCTTTGACTTTCTGTCCTGCACGCTGGCTACTCGACATGTGATTCCGAATTGCGGCCATCACGGCTGCAGCATCGTACGGTGAGCTCTTGATTCTTCTTCAAACTGATAAACCCAATCTCAACTTGTCCCTTTTTCTGTCTTCAGGCTTCTTGATTGTTCAATTTCACGAGACTGTGAGCAGATTCCGCAATACTATCTCAAAATGAAGTTCCGCGATGGTATGTGGTTGACTGCAGAAGGCAAGCGCCTAGAATATGCTGAAGATATCTACACCATCACTCCCAGGGAGGATGGGAAAGCCGTGAGCCTTTTGTGTCCAACCAGGAACATTCGTAGCCGCGGAGATACACTCAATCTGAGCACTCTCACTGTTGTAAGTTCAATTGCCTTCCGAAAAGTATCCTCGATCCTGTTGTCTGACCCCATACTGACCCCATACAGGACATCGAAGCTGCTTTTGATGGCGTGATCTCTGTCGAAACCACCCATTGGCATGGAGCGCAAAATCTGGGCCCGCATTTTGACCTCTTCCCAGACGGTCGACCGGAAGTGGACGCGAACATCTTCAAAAGCGACAAAGGGACGACGCTGTCGTCAGGCTCAATCTCCGCAACCATAGGCCCAGATCAGCATACTTTCGATATCCGATTCCATGCTACCGATGGCTCGAAAGAGCTCACCTCGCTCCTCAATCGATCGGTGGCTTTGGCGTACTCCCCTGCAACGAGCAGCCCAATGCAAACAGCAGATATGCGAGACTTCAAGCATTATATCCTGACGCAGACTACGTTGAGTGTCGGAGAACAAGTCTATGGCCTTGGAGAACGATTCGGGGCCTTTAACAAAGTTGGCCAGAGTGTCAGCTTGTGGAATGCTGATGGTGGCACCTCTAGCGAGCAGGCATACAAAAATGTCTCTTTCTGGCTCAGCTCCCGAGGTTATGGCATTTTCATCGACGCCCCTGAACGGGTGGACCTCGAGATTGGGAGTGAAAGGTCCTGTCGAGTGCAAACCAGCGTCGAAGGCCAGCGTCTGAAGTGGTACATCATCTACGGCCCTACCCCGAAAGAGGTCCTGTACAAGTACTCCATTCTGACTGGAAAACCTGGAAAAGTTCCAACCTGGAGTTTCGGATTGTGGCTGAGTACCAGCTTTACCACGAACTACGACGAGAAAACAGTGAATTCGTTCCTTGAAGGAATGAAAGCCCGAGATATTCCAGTGGAGGTCTTCCACTATGATTGCTTTTGGCTCAAAGCTTTCCACTGGTGCGACTTTGTGTTTGACTCCGAGATGTTCCCTGATCCGAAGGCACAGATCGAAAGACTGAAAAAGTCTGGACTTGTCAAGAAGACCTGCGTTTGGACCAATCCATACCTCGCTCAAGCCTCGCCGGTCTTCAAGCACGCCGCAGAGAAGGGCTACTTACTGAAGCGCAAGAACGGAGATATCTTTCAGTGGGATTTGTGGAACGCCGGCATGGGAATTGTTGATTTCACAAACCCGGAGGCATGCACTTGGTTTGCCGGCTGCATGGAAGCCCTCTTTGATGTTGGCATCGACTCGATCAAGACCGATTTCGGCGAGAGAATCCCGAGCGAAGATGTGCAGTACTACGATAAGTCGCTGGATCCGAAGAAAATGCACAATTACTACGCATTAATCTACAACAAGCTCGTCTATGAGACTCTCCAGAAGCGATATGGCAAGGATGAAGCCGTATTGTTCGCAAGGACAGCTACCGCAGGAAGTCAGCGATTTCCGCTTCAATGGGGTGGTGATTGCGAGTCCACTCCAGAAGCCATGGCCGAGTCTCTGCGCGGAGGTCTATCCTTAGGTCTATGTGGCTATTCTTTTTGGTCCGTCGATATTGGTGGCTTCGAAGGCTACCCGCCACCTTGGATCTACAAGCGCTGGGTTGCGTTTGGTCTGCTTTGCTCTCACAGTCGCCTCCACGGCAGCAACTCCTACCGGGTGCCTTGGACCGTTGACGATGATGACACGAGTGATCAAGGCTGCTCCAAGATTTTGTCTGGATGGACGATCCTCAAGGCTCGACTCATGCCTTATCTGTATTCTCAAGCCATGGACGCTATCAAGCAGGGACTTCCTCTTTCTGTGCGAGCCATGTTCTTGGAATTTCCCGAGGATCCGACTTCGTGGTTCTTGGACCGTCAGTTCATGCTGGGAGACTCGTTGCTCGTTGCACCTGTTTTTGAAGAAAGCGGAGATGTCGAATTCTATTTGCCGAATGGCAAATGGACCAATTTCTTCACCAAGGAGACGAAGGAAGGGCCCTGTTGGGTAAAGGAGAATCACGACTTTGCTACTCTGCCGCTGTATGTTCGAGAGAACACGATTTTGGTACTGGGTAAAGAAGGAACGAGGGAGACTGTCTATAACTACGCAGAGGATGTGGATGTCAATTTGTACCATGTCAGCAAGGGTGCCAAGGCTACCATTGTCAACTCGGAGGGAGCAGAAGTTGCGGTTCTGGAGGTGGGTGATGATGGTGAACTTGTTGGCAAGGACTCGTTGAAAGGGGAGTCGAAGGTCACTAGCTTTCCCTAGCTGCTAAGTGCATCTTGGAGCCTCTTCTTGCTGAAGCAGTGAGCAGATGTTCTACGTATCTGATGATTTCGATCGTTGCATCACGAGACCAGACTCCCACTATCACTAGACCGCCGTGAATTTAAGCCGCTTTTTCCTTTGCACCAGATGCCGTTGTTCTAGTTTCTGGATGTGGCAGGGCTGCGGCTGTCAGATCGTCTAGGCGACGAGTCTTGGTCAGGTTGGTCTGATGTTGGTGAGCTGATTGCCGTTCTCTCTGCCCCTGTTGACCCCTGCCAGGGCATGCGCAGCAGCAGCGGACAAACGTCTTCCGCAACTAGATTGAGTTAGTGCCCTTTACCCCACACTAACAAAATTCCCCCGCAAAATTCAATAAATACTTGAAAAGGGTGATTGTGACTGGGTAGGTCTACGATCAAGATCGCCTGGCCCTACCTCTTCGCAAAAACCCGCTCAAATACATTTAACTAACACGCGTGGCATTTTCGACGCTCAACACTCCTCAATCGAGCTGTATGAATCTCCAGAGCTCGAGTGTTTCAATCCGGATTCGGTGGGCATGTAAGTCACTTGGTACTGATAATCTTAGCGACAGGCCAAGTCAAGATTGCGAGCAGAGTCGCATATCCGAAGCTTTGGACACGCTTGACAGCAACTCCGAACAACAGTAGAGTATTCACTATACAGAAACGCAACCAGGGTACATCAACGGTGACGGGGCCAGAGCGGCATTCAGTGGCGTTTGTGCCATGTGTACAAGCGCACGTATGAGAAATTCCACCAATCGAGTCCATTCCGTGCCACTTAGCCATCACCCTTGCTGGAGATCGGAGCACAATCACACGAGGTACATGTATGGAATCTCTTCTGTCCCAACGCTTCGGTTCCAGCCGAGGCGGACTCTGGGGAAATGCTGGGGAATACTGGGGTCTGACTGGGGTGCGACTGGGATCCGGCCGAGGTCGATGAAAGTCTGGAGGGAGGCTGGACAAGTGACAAAGCCGCCAACTAGATCAGGTGAGAGCCTCAAGCTGGTCAATGGTATTCATACATGTACTATATACTTGTGGGGACGGACCTTAGCTCGTCCGTGCTTTTGGTAAGCTTTGTCTTCTCTCTGTGCTCATATGAGTTGATGGTATTTCGAGGTTTTCCAAGCTTGAAGACATAGTCGACTTCTCGATCTCGATAACAGCCATGGGCAAGATTTTCAACATCTCCCTCGCGGCTTTTGCTGCTACCGGGTAAGACACGAATCCCTACCCTTACAGAGAGTCAGCAAGTAGCTAAGAACTGTCAGGTCATTTCTCTTTGGTTATGACTCTGGTGTGATGACCGATGTCATTGCCTCGGAGAACTTCCTCAACTTCTTCAATACCGACGATACCTCCCCCATCATCGGCGCTATCAACTCGACCTTCAATGGCGGAGCAGCCTTTGGGGCCCTTTTCGGAGGAATCATCATGGACCGTCTGGGCAGACGAATGACCATTCAAGTCGGCGCTTGCATCTCTCTTCTCGGTACCATTCTCCAATCCGCTGCTCAAAATCTAGCCATGATCCTCGTGGGCCGTATCGTAGCTGGTTGGGCTGTTGGCCTTCTGTCAATGTCGGTCCCCGTCTACCAGTCAGAGTGTGCTCACCCGAAAATGCGCGGCCTAATTGTTGGACTCGCCCAGCAAATGATCGGTGTGGGTTTCATCGTGTCAACATGGGTAGGCTACGGATCAGCCCAGGCAGGTGCTGGCAGCAGTATGCAATGGCGCTTCCCCCTCGCATTCCAAGCCGTTCCTGCTCTGCTACTTGCTGTTGGCATGTTCTTCTTCCCCGAGAGCCCCCGTCATTTGATGGAGACGGATCGCGAAGAAGAGGCTATGAGAGTCTTGCAGAAACTGCATTTTGATGGAACGAACGACGATTGGATCCAGCAAGAGTTTCATGAGATCAAGACTACACTTGCGGCTGAGAGAGCGATTACGGTGCCGGGATGGAAAATCATGTTCACTGTTCCTCAGTGGCGTACGAGACTTATGCATGGTGTTGCTGTGCAGGTTTTCACGCAGCTCACGGGAATCAACGTAATTGGGTACTATCAGACGACTATGTATGACGCTCTCGGCATTACTGGAAATCGAAACCTCATGGTAGCCGGTATTTACAACTGCGTGGGGCCACTCTGCAGTAAGTCACATAACCCCCTATCTGAAATTCAAGAGCGACTGTTCTCCTTGGCGTCCAAAAGCACTAACAATTAAATAGACGCTATCTTCATCATATTCCTCCTCGACCGCGTGGGCCGCCGCAAACCACTCCTCTTCGGCACCATTGGCATCACCATCGCCCTCATCTGCGAAGCCGCCATCAACTCCCAAAACCCCTCCGGCACCAACCACTCCCTCTCCATCGCCGGCGTCTTCTTCATCTTCCTCGTAACCTGCATCTACTCCTTCTCCTTTGGGCCCATCTCCTGGGTCTACATGTCCGAAATCATGCCCATGCAGATCCGCGCTCGCGGCAACGCTTTCGCCACCGGCATTGGCAACTGGACTGTAGCAACATTGTTTGCTCAAGTCAGTCCTATTGCGCTGGGCAAGATTACTTGGAAGTATTATTTTGTGTTTGCGGCTTTTAATATTTGTGTTACGTTGCCGACTATTTTCTTTGCGTTTAAGGAGACGAGGCAGGTTAGTTTGGAGGATATTGATTTGCTTTTTGGGGAGAGGGCGTTGGGGACGCTGCCGGAGGATCTTAATAAGGAGGGGTTGGAGAAATCGCCGCATGTGGTTCATGAAGATGTCAAGCGTGATGAAGTTGGTGTTTGAGTTTGGGCGCAGGGACTGGGCGTAAACTTTTTTTTGGGGGGTTGGCTGAGTGGATTGTCCCGTATGAGTTCTGCTGACGAATTAACGTGAGGATCGAATGTCAGGAGTCTCGTATTTTCTATCAGCTTCCAGTAACCTCATTCAAAGTTCCATAAGGCTTTCATTTCACCCAAGAGACATCCGCTTCGTCAGGCGCCCCTAATTATTTCGAGTATTTCCAATTGCTCAGAATACTCCCAGTTACTCAGAATATTCCCAGCCACTCGGAATATGCCCAATCACCCAGAATATTCCCAGTTACTCAGAATAATTCCAAATTTCCAATTGCTCATATTATATCCAATCAAAGCGAGGTTATTGTGAGGTACCGTGAAATACGGTGAAAATTTACAATTGTAGTCCATTAGTCCACATAAAGTCTGAATCTGATTCGCTTTTCATTACCACCGTGTCACCCCCTCATTTTCAAGCCAGATCCAACATCAACAAATCCACTTCCGAAGCCTGCATCCCCAACTTCTGCAAGCTCAGCCCATCCGCACTGAGCGTCCAGTTCCCTGTACCCCAATAACTCGACCCCTTGCTTGCCGCTGCGCTTGGTAAGGTAACCGAAACGTTGGAGTTTGTGTTCGCGTAATCCATGTTCACGATGCTGACTAGCATCTGCTTCTCTACGGTCCACGATGAAGCATCAATGCGCGGCTGGCCTGACACGGCGAGATGGGTCGTGGTGGAGCCGAGGAGGAAGGAGGTTATGGTGCGGGATGTGAGGACTTTGGAGAGGGCGGATGTGGAGGCGTTTAGAGAGGTGGAGGTGGGGAAGTCCCACATCACTGTGGAGTTAGGCACGTTAGCTGCACGGCTTTGGTGGATCGTTTTTTTCTTCTTCTTGGAAATAGGGGATGGGTCACGTGAAATGCCATGTGCAATCTGGAGGCTTACCGATGGCTTTGCCTTCGTGATTGACGAAAAGCATGTTCATGACTACCTCCTCCTCGCCGGATGGGTAGCGTGGCCAGTACGTGTCGTTGCCGAACGCCATGGGAACGCCCCAGCGGGGCTTTTGCGGCTGGCCGATCCAGGTCTGGTAGGTTTTCAAGATATCGAGGCGGTCTGCGACATCTTCAAAATCACCTTCGCTGTATCACTCGTGTAAGTCTCCACACTTGCTGTAGGTTTTAAGACTTGAGTTCTTCCACGTACCAGTTATCACAGCCACAGTCTCCATACGTGACATTACAGGGAGTATTCCACTCAGTTGAGAAGGTGGCATTGATTCCGATTGGATAGGGATCAGCCATCACGATGTCGGTGCCTGATGTGTATTCTTCGTAGTAATAGTTGTAGCAATTCAGTACTAGCGATACGGGATGGTACGGGTCCATTTGCTTAATGAAATCATAAGTGATCTTGGTTGCGTTCAGGGGATCGGTCTGGCCATCTGGCTCATCTCCGGTGTACCACAACAGCAAGCTCTTATGTTTTTTCAGAATATTGACTTGATATTCCACGGCGCTCAGGTTTTTGTACGTCCATCGCATGTCGTACATGACGTACAGACCGATTTCGTCGCAGCGATCCAGAAAGGTCTCGAAGAGCGGGAATGGGAATGATTCGTCGTCAAGGGCATCGTCGGGGACAGCGTGGATCATGTTGTAGCCCCATGACTGAAACGAGTTCAAGTTGTCGATATCGAGACTCAAGAAGCCGTCCCAGGATATGTAATAAGTATATGGGAATAAGGGCGTGAAGGGGCTGGAAGAGCTGTTCGTGGTGTTGCTAAGGATATCTTGGACCATGAGACCGCCGTAGAGATTATCGATCTTGACGACGCTGCCGCCATCTGTTCGGTCGGGCAGATAATACAGTTCTGTGGTAGAATTGTACGTCTGGGCGCCGTCCAGAGAATAACCGCTAATAACTATACTGTAAGGGGCGATTTGAGGCGAGAGCTGTGCTAATGAGAAGACGAACTCATTGTCGGTGGAGTTGACGGAAACATTTTTGACGCTGGCTAAGCGAAGTCCTGTGTCTTCAACGGATATCTCAAAGAAAACTTTGTCGAAGGGTTTTGTGACATTGTGATTGATGTCCCGCGTTTCGTTGATGTATGGTTGCCCGTGCATGTACGAAATGGGAGCATCAACGAGGAAAGATCCATAGGATTCGCTGGCCAAATACAGGTTCATCCGCGGTCGCACTTTTAAATCGAGTAGTGGCGATGATGATAAAGCTGGTGGGTACAGCCAGCCGCCAGGATTGAAAGATGCATTTCTGTATGAAGTGTCAGGGCAGAAAGACAGGACATCAAGTTCCTAGGAAGATCATTCTGGAACGGTACATTGAGCTTCTGTGAGTGTGTTCACTTGGACCATCCGCAGACATAGAGGCTTCATCCATTAGAATGATATTTCTCGTGAATGAGTCCGGAACATAGAAGAAATCGTAACCTACGTTTCCATATATGCCTTGCCACACCTAAACCAGTCAGTCTTGGCATCCGCGAGAAAATCATAATATGATGCTCACCAGACTTCAACTCCATCGGGATATGGAAATCCGGGGTATAAATCCGAGGCAATCGCGCCATTGCTCCAGGCCACGAGGGCCAGGGCCGCTTGCAATATCGATGAAGACGTTAACATGATTGGGGACTGTGAATAGGAACAAAAAGACATCGATTCCATCCAATTATTTATAATACTTGTCGATTCACGATGTCGTGTCACTTAGTGACGTGCAGGGTTGTGCGAGGAGAAACCATGACCAGGAAGGAAGGTTCAGCCCATCAAAGAGATTTCGCAGACTCCGGAAAGTCAAATATATTCCGAGGTAACGTGGCAACCGATCATCCGATGAAACGTATCTGCAGGCCCTGGTGCTGAAAAAAGCATTGAAAAGCAGCTGTAGCCTGTGGTTTTCCAGCCAATGAAGTAGGTGGGTAGAATTTGCTATCGCAAATCCGAAGCCGAACGAAGTCGATAAGATTAAGACGGATTTATTTCAACGGGGATCGTCGATGAGGGGAAAGTAGTAGGTCGGGAACCATATATTTGAACCTCTACTTCTTCACCACCATCGTCTGGTGTAACGTGGCATCGGGCGCTAGAGGAGCTGCACGGACGGAATCGGCAGCTGCAACATGGATTTTTCCTGAATCAACAGGAATCAGGATGAGCTTCACTGGGTGACGGGCCTGCGCTTCAATTCTTGGTTCCCTTTCTTGAACGCTAAAATATCATCCATACCGCTTGGCCGCGATTGAAGTCAAGTGACAATCAATACTTTATCAAGGACAAAGTCATCACCCTGGCTTCATCTCGCCAGCTGTGTATCTTCCAGGGTTCTTTCGCAGGTGAGGGGAACCTGGGGCCACTCCGATAAGACGGTACGAGAGAGCATCCAGTCTCCAGATAAGTCACTTCTGCTATGGTCCGATATAAGACTAGCTCTAGAGATCCACAGATATGTGAATGTTGCGTCTTTTACTTCATGATAGCGACTAGGGCTGGACCTGGGATGCGTCATTCCCTTGGAGCCTCTGGAACCGATCACTGCTCAGGTACATGTAGTCATGATACCAGGCACACTTTGCTATTTTCTAAGTCGTACGAACGAGGCCCAATTGAATTCGGTTGTGATCGAGGCAACATGATTCCCTTTAGTACTCTCTACAGGGGAGCCGTTTTGGCCGCCATCACTCTATTGCCCGTGACTTGCGCCGCACCATATGCTATTAACACCACTCAGGTAGGTAGTCTTCTTCAATATTACAAGAGTTTCATCTAACACATGCCAGGGCATCTATCAAGTCCCTCTTGATTCATACTTCACCAACAAAGCATTTGGTCTGAAGCCAGGAGAAGCCGCCATCAACGCCGAAAACCAGTCCGTTCCAGCACATTTTCTTCCACAAGATGGTACCTACACATCAACGAAGACTGGCGTGGACTACCTGTTTCCAGGCTACCAGAAGTCCGGAAAAGACGATAATACAGTCATGGCCGGGCAGACCATCGTGCTACCATCAGCAAACTACTTCAGTCTGCAAATGTTGATCACCGGAGACACCGATTCGGTGTCTGGTGACATGACCTTCCATTACGCAGACAACACGACCTCAACAGCAGAAGTACGATCCGAGCCCTTTTACTCCTTTTTGACCATCTACAAAGGAGAAATCATCTTACCATCCTACTACACCAGCAACGATAACAGCTTTAACACCTCGAACATCTTCGAATATGTCGGCCCATTGGACCATACCAAGAAACTAGAGAGCATCACCTTGCCTAACACTTCCAATAAAACGGAAAGTCGACTACACCTCTTTTCGATGACACTAGGATCAGGTTCTGGAATTGGAATCCAGTATGTCCGCCCGACACAAAAATTCACAGAAACCGGAGCTCAAGTCGTCGAGGTGACTGTCAACAATGCCGGCTCATCGTGGATTTCCGGTTCTGGCGTCGAGATCTCTATCGATGGACCAGGAATCAAGACTATTACACCCGGCAAAATTCTACGCCTTGCTCCTGGCGATCAGAAGAAGATAAATGTCGGCGTGACCGGTTCTGGAAATGTCACAGGGACAGTCACCATGAGCGGCGCGCTCAACAGCACGTTGACTTTTCAGAATGTGAAGTTCGGGCTCCAGAACTGGACTTCGGATTTGGAGACTCTTAATTTCCATGAATCACCTGAGTGGTTCGACGACGCTAAATTCGGTATCTTCATTCATTGGGGGCCATACTCCGTGCCGGGATGGGGCAACAGTACTCCATATGAAGTCTACGCAGAATGGTGACTATCCCAAAGCAATCAAAGGGAACGAGGACCGCTAATGTTAAGCTGTTCAGGTACTGGTGGTATCAAACACACCACAACGCTTCCGACAAAGCTGATATCTACGATTACGACTTAGAAACTTACGGACCTAATGTAGTCTATGATGATTTCTTCGCCAATTTCACTGCCGCAAACTGGAACCCTAAGGAGTGGGTCGATCTGATTGCCGAAAGTGGAGCGCAGTACTTTGTATTCACCACCAAACAGTAAGAATCGACCATCTCATTGCATTCCATTGTCCAGCTCAGCCAAAACCCCCCTTTCCCGAACATTAGATATTAATATCAAAAACACTACTAACCACCCCCCAGCCACGACGGCTTCGCTAACTTCGACACCAAATCCACCACACACCGCAACGCCCTACACTACGGCCCCAAGCGCGACCTCCTCAAAGACCTCTTCGACGCAGCCAAAAAATACCAACCCCATCTCCACCGCGGCACGTATTTCAGTCTCCCCGAATGGTTCAATCCCGACTTCGGACCATACGGCTTTGCCCAGAGCAGCGACCCATCATCTGTCTCCTGGCCTGGGATGTTAGCTAGGAATCCATATACTGGGTTAGAAGAGCCATATACGGGCAGGGCGAATATTTCTGATTTTGTGGAGGATCTTATGGTGCCGCAGATGGAGATGTTGGCTTACGATTATGAGACTGATATTTTGTGGTGCGAGTAAGTTGCTGCACACCTCATTCTTTCTTAGACGAGAGCTCAGAATCCCATAATGTGGGGTCCGATGCTCGATTTTGTTGGTACTTACTGACGATTCAACAGTTGCGGAGCAGCCAACGGCACCGCCGCCTTCGCAGCATCCTGGTTCAACTGGTCGCAGTCCCAAAACCGTTCCGTAACAATGAACTCGCGCTGCGGAATCCCGCAAGGTTCAGACTTCGACACGCCCGAATATGCCACATTTTCGTCTGTCTCTCCGAGAAAATGGGAAAGCAATGAGGGGCTGGACCCATATTCGTACGGTTACAACCGCGCTACACCTACAAGCTTGTACATGAATGCGAGTACTATCATTCAGGACTTGGTGGATATCGTGAGCAAGAACGGGAACTTCCTCCTGGATTTTGGACCGATGGCTGATGGCACGATTGTGGAGGAGGAGAGGGCGAATTTGAAGGAGGCGGGGGAGTGGGTTAGGGGGAATGCGGAGGGGATTTTTAATACGACTTATTGGTAGGTTTGGCTTGGGACTTCTTGACAATTCTGGAGGATGTTTCATTTGCTAACGGATGGTACAGGTTCGTGACGCCTGAATCGGGAAACTTGAGGTTCACGCAGAAGCAAGATGCGTTCTTCATTCACTCGCTGACGAAGCCGAATGCGACTTTGACTGTCGATGTAGCAGTGCCCATACTGTCAGGTGATAGGATCACCATGCTGGGAGCGGGGAATGGGACGGAATTGGCGTGGACACCGTATGGGAAAGGGATAAATATCACTGTTCCGGAGGCACTGGCTAGTGCAGGGAAGTATTGCTGGTCTATGAAGGTTGAATACGTGCCATGAAAGAGGCAGAAGTAACCAAATAGTGAGAAGTGAAATCCGAACTTTGTATCAAATAATGTACTTGGATTTTGAATTGTGACTGACAAGTGTATCTCGCTATCCCATGCATCAAGACCCACAACGCCTACCGAAGCAATTCTCAACAAAACAACATCCTCCTAGATGCGCCTAATTCTCTGGATGTCGAACGATGCTAGGCGGCTTGAAACCAGTCCCAGACTTACTCTTCCAACTCGCCAAACTGCCGCCCATACCCAAGCGCCGTTTGACTCCCGCGCCCTGCTGTACCTGCGCCATGCTAGTGTTATGCATTGTCTGAACCGGTCTCATGACAGAAGAACTTGCTCCACACCCGCTCTCAGCATCTCCGCCCGCGGCAGCTTCTTGCTGCTTGTAATTCTCTACAGTTTCGCTTGCCTTGTCTTCAGCTGGATCACTGTTGAGAAAGGCGTATGCATTGTGGGAGATGGCTTCCTCGTCTGGCATTGGAAAGGGCCGTTGAGGCCGCATTATGTGCGGTTTAGCGCCCAGACGGCGCGTGCTCAGGGAGGCCGGTATGCCTCCAGAATATCCGTTGTTTTGGATGGGGATGCTGCGTCGTGGAGGCGGCAAGGGAGGAAGCTTTGGTTCTCGCGCTTCCAGATCAGAGTGGCTCTGGCGGGAGAATGTGTTTTGCAGCCCGAAAGGGGGTGTAATTTCTGCAGGCTTCTTTGTGACTGGTGCTGATTTCTTGCCAAAGAAGCTCGCAATTGTCGCTTGACCCTCCAGTTGCTTCTTTCCTTTCGCAGGGGCTGCTTTTACCTTTTTCTTCGCCTCAGCACGATTCGAGCCTGACTCCTTTCGACTATCTCCCATATCACGATTCATCGAGTCAGCGCTTATGGTCTGCAATTGGGAGCCTGCACTGACGAAGCCACCTATCGAAGGTACTGTGAAAGAGGCTGACTCGCTCATGGTGGTCGTGTGAGTAATGCTAGTACGAACGGTCTGCCCAGATGGACGAACTGGCTCCCAAACACCATTATCACCAAGTCTCTGACGCTTGGGGGCTTGTTGCCCTTGCGTAAAGCTGTGCTTGGTGCCATCCCATTTTTCCCAGTCCCGCTCTTTCCGCATTCTTTTGAGGTCTCCGTCTTCGTCTTCCTCGGGGTTTTCGGGGAAAAGATCGTCCTCAACACTTTGCAAGGTCGAGGCCGCATCAGAGATATCAGTCTGAGATGGCAAGGGTCGCCGGAGGATATTGGAGACTGATTGGACAAGGGAAGCTCCCATAGATGGACCTCTCTTGTCCAAATACGGTCCCAAAGATTTCGCGGCAAGGAAAGGCGACAGGGTCGTTACTTCGCCTCCCGTGTTCTTCATCGGACAGCTCATGTACAGCAGTGCTTTTGCTCTTGTCATAGCAACATAAAGTATCCTGCGCTCTTCGTCGGTATCCTCGGCCCGAGAGTGTGGTATGGAGCCCTGATAACAGGCCGGAACGAAGACCCAAGGCCACTCTAGGCCTTTGGCAGCATGCATTGTGGATATCGTGACTTGAGCCGCTGTTTCAGATTCATCAGCATCTTTGTTGACCTCTGCTGCGAGCGCAATGTTTGCGAGAAACTTCGATATCGGTGTCGTTGCGTCCTCTTGCTTCAATCCTTCTATTTCTGGCAGTGCCTCCTCGTCATCCTCCGCTGTCGCCTGCGAATATTCCGATGCCAAGTTGATCAGTTCCTCTACATTGGCCCATCGTGATTCATGATCTTCTGGGTGTTTCCTTTCGAGATGATCTTCGTACGAGAGCTTCTGGAGTATATACTCCAATAACTCTTTGGGAGAACCTCTGGTTTCAGGGGAGTCGATGAACTTCTCCCGAGCGGTGCGTATCAGCTTGACAAACGCGGAGAGTCCTTGATCTGCTTGCTTAGACAGAGTGGTGGTCAGCTTAATATTTCCCATTGCATTGGCACGAATTAGAGCCCATAAGGACTTGGACGACTTTTCGGCCTCTTCCAGAAGCGCCTTGATGGTTGGATCCCCAATCCGTCTTGAAGGGTTGTTGACGATTCTGGCAACTGCATCATTGTTGTCTGGTTGATTGATGACGCGCATGTAGTCTAGAAGCAATTTGACCTCGACACGGTCGAAGAAACGATGACCGCCAACCATCCGGTATGATATGCCAGCTTTGCCTAATGCAGCCTCAATGGGCCGTGATAAGCGAGCAGAACGTAAGAGAATAGCAATATCGCCATGGTTGATCATTCCTCCTGTAAGAGCCACGCATCGACGGATTTCGGATACAATCCAGAATGCTTCACTTGGAGCGGTGGTCAGCTTCCTAAAAACAGGCTTGGTGCCCACGCCATGTGTTGCTGTCAGAGATTTAGCAATTCGGGCTGAGTCCTGCTCGATGACTTCCAGGGCAGTCAACAAGATAGCACCAGAAGACCGATAGTTCTCCTCGAGCGCAATTGTGACAGTGTCTGGGTATTGCTTGTTCATTCGCTTGAAGTTTTTCGTCTCTGCGGATCGCCAACCGTATATGCTCTGATCTGGATCTCCAACAATTGTAACACGTCTCTTGGCTTGCGCGAAGAGGCGCATCAAGTCGAATTGTACAATGTTCGTGTCTTGGAATTCGTCAATCAGAACAGCCTGTATATTCGAAACGCAGGACGGATGTGTCCGGAGAAGCTCCACGCATCGTAGGAGCAGGTCGTCATAGTCGAGCAAGTTCGATTGATCCAGTATCTCTTGATACTCCGTGTAGCACCTTTCGAACTCCTGTTGATCGACGAATTTTGAGGCTTTCTCTGCGTTATCGGCTTCGCCTCCTTTTGCCTTGCGCCGGCTGATTCTTGACTTCGCCGCGAACGGATCGAGGTTCAATTTCTGACGTTTGATGATGCGCGAGATGATGGCTTTCGTGTCCGAGTCATCCGCGATTCCAAAATTTGGCTTGATACCGATCATATGGCCGTACTTCACCAGGTATCGCCGCGAAATGCTATGAAAGGTTCCCAGGACGAGCTTCGATTCGAGGCCGTTGCCAATGAGTTTCCCAATGCGCTCCTTCATCTCTCGCGCCGCCTTGACGGTGAACGTAGCAACGATGATGTTCCATGGCTCGAACCTCTCGTGTTGAAGTAGCCATGCCGTTCTCGAAGTCAAGGTATGAGTTTTGCCAGAACCGGGACCTGCGAGGATGGCTAAGGTCGGGGCAGCGGACGCGACAGCTGCGCGTTGGGAGGCATTTAGGTTCGTGAGGATCGGATCGGAAGACATCGGGCTGCGAGTGGATGATGTCCTGCCACCGGGTAGCGAGTTGATGATGGCTTGCCACCGGGTAGCAAGATTCAATTCGTGGGTGACGTGATCAATACGCGCATGGAGACGCGACTGGGGCAACCGGTACCAAGACGGTTAGAGTCTCGCGAAATCACGTGCCCAAAGCGCCGGAATACGGAGTTTTCGTTCTTCCGCCTTCAGCATTCAGCTGGTTTCAAAACGCAGATCTCATGGCCAGACAGCCAATTCACGGACTCCAGTCACCAGCGGCGAACCGATCGACATGACCCCTTCGAAAGCTTCCGGCCGGCTGCCAGCATCTGAACAATGTGCTTTTAAGGGAATCATACGGCCTGAATATATACGCAGAATCCAGTGGCAGATTATTCACTATACCCCAATCAAGACCGAGGACAGAGCAACGCTCGCTGACGCTCGGTGTGGGAGAGTCCATGGGGGGCTGGCTTGAGAATGCGAGGTACCAGACCGTCGCATCCGACTGGTTCTTGCCCTGTACCTATTCGCCTAGATCTTATTTCAGCTGCGCCCCCGAAGTTCGAAAAACCGTCCAACAATATACTCGTAAAGAAGCATAAGTACTTCTTGTACCTTCTCGCTCTCAGCTTGTCAATGTCTCCGATCATCTGCTTGGCTTCCTGTCCAGTGAACCACACCCTTCAAGGGACACCTGAAACACTTCCGGACTACTTCTCGTCATCCAGAGCGTCGGGAGTCTCTTGGTCGAAGGGACAATGAGGGTGAGGCACAGCGAGCCGTCCCGCGCTCCCCGCCCGGAATCCCATATTCCGTTGCCTGCTTAGTACCCACCCTTTTTTGTAGAACAAGGTCTTTATGCCGACCACAATTCTGCAACAAGGTATCCAGCAGTCCACACACGTCTTTCTCCTGGTATATGGCTGCCCGAAGGATTTCGTTGACCAGCACAGCGGGTTTCGAAAGCCCGAGATGACAGGACCTTTATCTAAACTATCCGTACGCCTCTTCCTCTGAACATGTTTTCAGAATCGAATGACTCGGCCGCTCTCATCTTGAGATTCTGAGAAAGACGAAATATCGCAATATCAAACTCGAACCATTTCGATCCTTCCGTAGTCATGGGCTTCAATACCAGGCTGTTTTTCCCGTTGACCCTCGTCGTCCTTTTTCACGCCAATACCGCCGTTTCAACTTCTTGTTACTATCCCGACGGGTCCATCGCCGATGGACTGATACCATGCTACAATAACGGCAACGATACAATGTGTTGCGCAACAAACGATGCCTGCACAACCAACGGCTGGTGTCTAGGCTCTTCAGGCTACCCATACCGTGGCGCCTGTACAGATTCTTCATGGGCTTCAGGCTCCTGCTTAAGCTACTGTCCGAGTAAGAAGGCGCTTCTTCCCTCTCCGAATTTCCCCAATACGTTTCACCCCGTTCTTCGCTGCGCTTATCATTCGGCTATTGACTCCCCTGGATCTATAGATCCACCCAACGAGTCATCTGACCTCTACGCCTGTGCATCCGGGCAGCCGACTAATCAGTTCTGCTGTTATTCTGGATCTGGTGCTACAGACACATCCTGCTGCAACGACGCAAACGGTTCATACACGTTTGGGAACTACTTCACCGGCTATGCGTTTCTACCCGGTGGATATTTTGAAGATGATTCGACTGGAAATGAATCTACGGTCATCACCGAGACCGTAACCGTCACGGTATCTGTCCCAAGCTCCACCGGTGGAGCTTCGAGTTCGAATGGGACAGACCCAAGTGATTGCAAGAGCAGCAGTGGGTTGAACACAGCAAGCACAGTAGGGCTGGCTGTGGGAATTCCGCTTGGGGTATTGGCTTTGGGCATCTTAGGATATTTGTTCTGGAGAGCAAGTCGTAAGTCCGACCGGTCATCAAGTACGAAGTCGATAAGCTGACAGTTTGGGAACAGGCAAGTCCAGGTTACCTGCAGCGAATGGTCGAGTAAATGCCTGGCAATCTGGAGAAATAATGTCCCCAAGTGCATACGAGAAACAAGAGAGACACGAGCTAAGTGCTGTCGACCGTTCAACGGAGTTATCTGGGTAGTATAGAAATACCAATGCCCCTTGCTTGTTATCAGTACTGCAAAACATCGCCAAATGTAACGAAGACAAGCATCGCATTACGGCTCTTGCCGCGAGACTCGTTATTGAAGAGTTTTTTCTCTCCTACAAACGCATAATGCTTTGCTATCTCTGAAACCTCGGGGCCACCGTGAGCATGATATCGAAGATGTCAAACACTCTCCGCCAAGGCAAAGTCCGCGGTCCAAGCCTTGCAACAAAGCCTCAGTCAACTGGGTGGACGAGGCAGGAAGTGTCCAAGCTGTTCCGGCGAATTAGTGGCCCCAGAGATTTGCTAACGGACTCGTGCTCCAAAAATGCTATCATTCCTGCTATGCTGACCCTAGCCGTTCCCCAGAGAGCTCAAAGAACTGTAGATCGAGCCAATAACAACAGAGCGTGGGATTTTGACCGAACGTGCTCGCAAATGACATTGAAGCCTTGCGAGAAGTAAAAACCTCCTCTGGGGACAGCAATTGGAAGATGCTTGCCTTGGCGTGCGCAGAAACGAAACGGTTCGATGCTGTCCACCTCCTAGGTACAAATGCGAACCGACTCAAGGCGACCCAGAGAAGTGGACGTTCTTCGACGCTTCACACCACGCTTCTCCTCTCGTTCCTCCGAAACTTCAATCTCCAAACGCCTCATCTCCAAATCCTCAACCTCCAAGGCCCCAGGCTTCGATCTCATCTTTCTTTCACCATCGTCCCGATCCGCTTCATAACCACTTTCATTACCGTCGTCATCAATCTTCGTCCTGGCATAGCTCTTGCGGCGGGCCTTGGTGTCGACATTGTTGGCAGCAGCAGGGTACTTGCGAACGCGGCATAATTCGATGGCAGCCCAGTGGAGCTTGAGATTGTTGGGGTCCTTGGGGTCCTTGAAAGGCTTGGGATCGTTGGGAGGGTTGCCAGCGCCGGCTGCATTGTTGAGGTTGCTGGTTTCGGAGTGGCCGCGAGCGGAGGACATCTTGTGAGCGCTGGGAGCTGGCGCGGCGTCGGAGTTCATGTTGAAGAGGTTTCTGAGTAGTGGAATGAGTCCCATTAAGCTTGTGGAGCTGAGATTTTTATGGCTTTGTCTGAATCATCACCCAGATTTGATTCGAAGGTCTGCGAAGTGGGACGTTTGCTCAAGGAGGAAATGTCGGAAGGCGGAGAAGGAAGAAAGATGGAGGAAAGATGAAGGAAGCGCTGGCGAGTTTTTTATTGGCACAACTTCCTGCGCCACCTTCACTAGAAAATCTGGGTGAACGCTAGAGTCTAAGCGAGCATTCTAGGCGAGCACTCTAAGCACTAGGAAGATTATTATATCACGCGCGGCACGCGTTGCCGACCGGAGTTTTGAAATCCAGTACAAGCTAAGCCCAATTGGGCACTGTTCCATCCACTGGTTCCCAAGAATTATGTATTCCTAATCATTCACTCCTAATCCGATGGAACACTCGTAATTCCTTGCAATACTCTCAATTCCTTGAAATACCTGGACTCTTGGAATTTCCCCCATTTTCAAATTTCAAATACAGTCACAATTACTGGGAATATTCCAACTACAGGCTTTCGGAGGCACACGAGAGGGAATTAAAGAAAGAGGTACCCGCAAAACCGACGAGCAAGATGTTTTCTGTGCCACAATTAAATTTGAGGTGCGGTAGCCAAACTACCTTAGGTAGGTCTAACTTGTCCCAGATTTTGTAACTCCAGGTGGGATTTAGCTCACCCCCAATTGAAATGCTAGGGCAGGCGGGCAAACAGGAATGCGCCTCCTGCAGCAGCTGAGGAGGACTGAAAGGCCTCGCGCGCCAAATATTGACGTGTTGATGGCTTGGCAGAATTGGCTCGAGCGAAAATTTGAAGACCTAGGCGCGGTGGATCGGAGACAGGATGTCGAGGTAGGACGAAGAGCTTTTGGTGTAAGCAATGGAGATGGGGATGCGTCGCATTGACTATCTCTTGTAATGGTGTCGAAATAGATACCTATTTCACGGGAGAGTGAGTCCTAGGGTTTTTGGGGAAAAACAGGTCGTTTGGAGTCTCGGGCAGACGTGCATGCTTAGCCCTCGCAGGGTAATTATTGGGGTTTTAGATCGATGAATGAACGATCAGACTCGTATCATTACTTGTTTTCGGGTGAAGGTGTGCCAATGGTGAAGAGCGAGGGTCCCCATACTTTTTTTTTTTTTTGGCGTAGTCAGATACCCGAATTCGAGGCTCAGGGCTCGAGGCTCCGTCAACGATGGAGGTTGAGATCTTTGTCGTCTAGAGGAGTGCTGTGAGACATTGGAAGTCCTGTCGTTTCTACTTTAAATGAAGTTCTGTCAAGCTGTGATGAATCTGCTATCTCCTTGACTCCGGACGGTGAACTCAAATAATCCAAGCTGGATGCAGGGATAAAATGCGGAATATTGATAGTGTTTCATAATTCCACGGATTTCAAAGACCCATGTGTTATTGATTTCAGGTTGAAGCCATACAGAAACTTTCGAACGCGCCGAAGAATCCCACCAGGTATCCAATCATCATCAAGCCTTATCCAAAACTCTAAAAAGAACTCCGGGCCGCCCCGCTTGCCAAGAACTCATTGAATTTGAAAGACCATCATAAAGTTTCCCGCCGTGCGCCTCAAACTCCTCCGTCTCATGATGCTCGGAAATTCAGCCTGAACAGAAGGAGTCGTTAAGAAGTCTTCTTGTCTTGCTCTACGATCCGAGCCCGCCAGTAAGGCCACTGGTGAGACCACCGACCGCGCCCGTGGCTCCGTCAAGGAGTCCTCCAACATTACCAAGGATGTTGCCCAACAATTCGTTGGCAAGGTCGGGGTAATACTTCGGGTTGCTGTACATAGGGAAGGATTCGTCATTCGCCGGGGGTGCGAAGTTTTCTTCCAGGATCTGCACACTGAATTCTGGGATCTCCGAGAGGTCATACTCCGATCCATCAGGCTATTGGAATCGGTTAGCTATTGTTTTCCACAGCTCAATCGGGTCAAAAACATACGTTGTAAGCCTTCCATGTCAATCCACTCTTGATGATGTCTTGCGCGCTGTTGGCAGTGTCTCCTTGCTCTTCCATCGCCTGCGCGAGAGGGATCTCGGTATGTACCAGCTGGCTTTGACCAACATCGCCTGGCAGGGGGAAGATGGACATTTGGCCGACCACGCGGTCGTTCAGGAGCACCCTGACCTGCTTCGGTGTCTGTGTCCTCTTGCAGCTCATGCGCACAAACCATTGAGATGGTGTTGAGGAGTCATCCTCAACCTCCCCACCACCACCACCCACATCCCGCTTCAGTCCTAACAGTCCAAGTAAGCCGCCTAAGCCGCCTTGCCCGCCTTGCCCGCCTTGCCCGCCTTGCCCGGCTTGCGCGGCTGGCGCAGGTTGCGCGGGTTGCGCGGGTTGCGCGGGTTGCGCGGGTTGCGCGGGTTGCGCGGCTGGCGCAGGTTGCGCGGGTTGCGCGGGTTGCCTTGCGCGTTGCGGAGTTGATTTTCCACCTCCATAGAGCACGTTCACCTGCGATGTCACGTTTGCCGCCAGCTGCTCGGGGGTCTGGGTCCAGTCCTCGATTTCTGCGTACGTGTAGCCGAAAGTCTTGGTACTGCGAACACCATTAGGCGTCCAGAAGGTGGTTGCACTTCCACCCATGCCTGCGAATGGTGGCAAGTGGGACTCTCCGTTATCGGTAAGTCCAGATGGTGTGGCGTACGCACCAGGGTCCTTGTCTGGTGAATCGTCAGGAATCCAGCCGTCAGGGTTGATTGCTTGCCAGAGCGCGAAGATGCGGTCCACGTTGACGTGATGGAGCAAGAAGATCGGATCGAATCCGGCGTAGGAGAGGTAAGCCATGTGACCCTGGCCGCCGACGTCCATGTGCACGGAGTTGTGGATGCCCTCGAGGGATTGTCCACTGGTAGCGGTAGTGGCGAAATTGGAGTAGTCGTTTACACGCGAAAACAGATTATACACGGCCTGCTGGAAACCACCCTGAGCCATGGCCTTATTGGCGACCTCCGGCTGCGAAGTTCCTGAACTATCGGGTGAACGGACTGTTGTGTTGTACGCCGCCAAAAAGCCGTCGCTGGCGTCGCTGGGAAACGCACTGGGATCACTTGACGGCGGTTCCGGGAAGGTGTAGAGATACAAAGGGTTGGGGACACTCTGTGAACCCTGGGGTGTGGTGATCTGTATTGTCTCCATGGTGCAAATATCTGGCATGGCGGAAGGCGTGGTAATCCAGTCCCAATAAGGGAGCTTGAGATCCCCGGCAGCAGCCACGTAGGCAGCTTTGTTGCTGTCAGGATAGGTATTGGCGATTTTCGTGGCGTATCCCACGATAGTCTGCTCCCAGAAAGCAATGTAGCTGCGATGCCACATGGGGAATAAAAGAGAGCCATGGGTGCAATAACCCACGTTGGTGTTGCCCTGTGGATCGGTGACCCCATCCCAAGCGACGTATGGCCGACCATGGATACCCATTACATTGAAGTATGACAGCATTTCGTCCGTGGAGCTCTGCCATTCCGCAAGGGCCTGGATGTATAGATCCCTATATTGATATGTCAGAATTGGTCAAAGGAAGGTTGACAATATACGGAAATTGGTTGTCTCCAAGAGAGCGTCATAAGAAGCATCAGTCTAATGAAAGTGACTTGCCATGTCGCCCCAGACATTTGGAAGCTCTCGATATTCTGTCTCGAAGGTCTAGCGCCATTGGATTGGACACCACCTTGAGATCCCGTAATGGCAAAGTTCTGGGCACCGACGAGAGAGAATGAGGCGCCTAGAAGGCCAAGCCCGAAGGCTTTCGCGAAGAACATATCGAGCGAGTGACTTTGGTAAGCGAGTGACCTGAATATTAGTACTAAACAAACATGGGAGAAGTGCAGATACAAAGGAGGAGATCTAGGAGGGGACCAAGGAGGGATATATGTCCTTCATGAAAAAATAGGCAGAGTGGAAATTTACAGGAGGTTGTCAACGAGAGTTTGCTCCAAAATGGACGTGCAACGGCAAATTAGTTGCCAAGTTAAGGACATAGGCGCTCGACTGGAAATGATGCATGAGATCCGAGGCATGGACTTGTCCCGCAAACTAGCCAGGCGTAGTCCGCCATCGTGCTTCCACTTACAGAACGGGCCCGTGTAGCCGCAAGGCATCCAACAAGGGCAATGCAGACTAGCCACACCAGGGCCTGATTGTGTTCGTCCACGCTGCGTGTTTTCCAGGCGCATGCAGAAACCGTGCTAGCAATCTGACAGCATGAATTCGAAGAGCAGAGTCGAAAGGAAATGGGCTCGTATCACCTTCGGGTACTTACCGTCCCATACATCCATCATGCACCGAAGAACTCGCTGTCTTCCTCTAGCTCGGGCGCGATAGCACGATCCGCAAGATCACTGCCGTAAGCAACACGCCCCAGCCTCGAGGCCTGCATAATCTCCTTTCACAGAACAATGCGGGAGATCTGCCAAATGCAACAAACCTTCAACAACGAAGTACAGCTGGGAACCACGTGGGTCCACAACGAGTGCCACAGACCAAATGCTGTGTTTGCGGAGAAGATTCTTGGCATATGGGCATGGCATTGCTATTTCGAGCGGGAGCGGAATACACAAGAGACATCACAATGTCCGAGCCTTCGTACCACGGACGAGCAGTTGCCAGGTTTGGTCGTGGTGTAACGGAGGCAACGGGGATACGATCTGTCAAGAGTTGTCGTTGCTGTTAGGAATCATACCAAGCTTGGCAAGGACAAGAGGAGGGAGCCTCGGAGACTGGGACGAGGCCATTGTCCAGCGTTCGTCGCATTACCGTGGCTGTTTGTGATAATGAAGGCACACGACAGCGGACAGAAAGGTGGTCGGAGGCATGGTCGAGATGCCGCACAGCCGCACGCTGCTCCTAGCTAAAGCTTCCGGGGTTTCAGGATGCTGTCGGAGGGACGACGCGGGAGTATCGCTCATGTTGTTGACTTCAATGGTTGAAGAGTAAACACCTCTGTGAGGCTGGGTGGCGTCGAAGTAAGGTTTAGCACTACGATATTTCGGGGCCAGCCGCATATCATACCGGCGAATCATATGGCCTTGCCGCCTTGGCGTAGCTCGGCGAAATTTCGAAACACCAGGCACCGAAAACTCACGATGCTGATGACAAACATTCCCAAGAATGTGATTCCACTTTCTACGCTCCATAGAATACGTATTTAATATTTGCAGAGTAGGAATTCTTCGCTCGCTGACTGCACCGTCGAATCAGTCTCATTTTTCTCTTCCGTTTTACTGTTTTTAGTGTCCGGATTCGCATTTCTCATCATCCTCAGCCAAGTTCATCAGGCATCAAGATCAGACGAACACTCGAACTTTACCGAGATTCGAGCGTTCCAGCCTTCTTTCTGGGATTGCCTGCTCCATCTGCCGAACTGTCACCCTCCTGACAATCTGTCACGGTCCGTCAAGGTTGCAGACTTGCAGTTGGGCATACGCAAACTCCACAGCGCAATGGTAACCGCTGAGCATCGTCACCCAGATTGAAATTCAATCTCCAATCCCGGTCTACCGATCAATCGAGATCTTTTAATGCGTCAGAAATCTAGATTCAGCTACATCAAGGCTTGGTTTCCTATTCCCTGCAGCCTTCTCTTCGTCATGGTTGCCTGGAATCTGCATAAACACATCTGCACAAACGCAAAGGCTCTCATGTAGATCATGGTTCTCGATCCTGAAGGCTGACAAGGCAAATCGTCGTTCCTGTTCCCGTTCGGACCCAGCAGCTCCGTCATTACCGGAGCTGGTGGTCAAAACATGATCGTCTTGTCTATGCATTCTACATGCTAGGGTAAACGCTGTCCAAGGCGTGTCGAGGACCAAAATTGAGGACGAAATCAGTGATACACTCACTGATACAGTTTTCAGACAAGTGGTGCCCTTTTCTTTCGTTTAGCCATACAGATCAGAAGGTCGTTTCTCTGTTTCATCTATCACTTTAAGCAGGCACCTAACACCATCCCTACCATGTCCAAGCATTCTTATCGCCCTCTACGGGCCAAACGGCAGATGTCACCAACGGGCCACGACGTTGGGCACATATTGAAGCTCGTTCGGGGAAATATTTCCACGGAGAATATCACAATGTGCTTTACATCCGATTTGGATCTCCGCCGTTTTTCGGAGTGCGACATCCCTGGGGAGTGTGTGTTTTGAAGTTGATAAGTACCTTATTGTAACGACTGGTTGATGTCACGTCCGATCATTCTATCAACACACTAATGTCCAATTATACCCTTTCACAACAACAGCAACGACCCAACTCACCAAAAGACTTCGAGTCCCCCTACTGATAGTCTCACCTTACACTCGAGCTACTCGCTAACGAAGCAATCATTGAAATTCGACTTCTCGTCTCAAAACAGTCAAAATCTCCCTTATCAAGCCTCCCATCCGCAGGTGTTAGCAAATGCGACTCAATGTTGTGACTCTCAACCATTCCTCGCACACAGCTCGTCCCAAGAACCAGCACGAACCAGCCCATACCATCATTCCAAAGTACAGCATAAGGTACAAAGACAAGCGGTCAACGCCCTCCGGCCCCCTCGACCCCGTCCCATCAAAAATCCCTCCAGCTCCACAGCAGCATCACAAACCAAACATCAGATCGACCCACGGAAACACGAGTCTCGCCATTGTCCTCCAGTACCTAAGTAGTATGTACAATACACAAGAACCAGTCCACATGAGCATCGACCGTCACCCTCAACAGGCAGTAAACCAAGCTCAGCTAGCACAAAAGCACAGAAAGACGTTACCAGAAAACGTTACTGTCGTTACCCTTACCAAGCTCCGACTCGTGGTCTTCCGGTTCCGTAGCGAGCTCAGCATTCGGAAAACCTGCTGGTGCCTAAATGCTGTACCCAATACCTAGGTACCCATGACAAACACAACTTTCCTGTATGTAGGTATGGATTGAATGTTCCACTTCAACTTGAAACCTCGTTTCTGTACCAACAACTAACTCGACGATAAGGAATTTCTTGTGCTCCTATCAGCTTCTAGGTTTCTGCATTATCAGTCATATCACATCGCATGCAGTGGGAAGAAGACTCGTGGGGGTCCGCCGAAAACGCAAGTCAGCCCTGCGCAGCGAGTTTCCGTCATCAGGGGCGTGTTCGTGCTACTGGCGGTGGCAGCGGCACCGAGGAACGATAAATGACGATCAATCATCAATGGATAGATGCATTTGTGGCACAGAACATACTCGGGTTATTGTGAAACATCGATTTATTTTTGTTCCAGACTAGTCAAATTCGAGTCTATTTTGACGCATGATCATAATGTCATGAAGCAGTAGCACATTCGCCGTATCTCTTCAAGCTTGCGCGCTGCCAAAAGGCAAGCAAACAAAGTGCCTTATCAACGAATGCATGCATCGAACGATTGGAAAGAAGGGAATCATCTGAGCATCTACAGCTTTTGCATGGCGGCCTGTGGACGGGCGGGTTAGACATGTTTGCTGTTGCCAAAAGGCCGAGGGCGGAACTTACGATATCGGAGGACTGGACGTAGTCCTCGAAGTCCGCGATCTGCTCCTGCAGGTCGTCGAGACCAACCTTGTCATCCTCGATGACCAAGGTGATTTGCAGCTTCTTGATACCGAAACCAACGGGCACGAGCTTGGATAATCCCCAGACCAGACCGTCCTTCTCGATACCACGGACGGCAGCCTCCAATGCGACCATGTCGGTCTCGTCATCTGCGGCGCATGTTAGAATCTTCGTGACGAAAACAGGCAGTACAGGAGGTCTTTACCCCAAGGCTTGACATCCATAGTCACGACGGACTTGGCTGCAGGCTTGGCCTTGCCCTCCTTCTTCTTCTTGTACTCAGCCAGGCGCTCCTCCCTGATTCTTGCGGCCTCTGCGTCCTCCTCCTCGTCATCACTGCCGAACAGGTCGACCTCCTCCTCCTCCTCCTCGGCGGCAGGGGCCTTGGCGGGGTTCAAGGTAGCCTCGACCTTGTCGGGGCCGTAGGTGGTGTATGGCTTGGAGGCATCACCGGGAAGGGTGGGGAACTCCTCGGTGTAGGAGTTGATGTGCTTGTACCATCTGGCAGCGTGGGGGAATTTGCTGGCGTCAGGGGCGCTGGTAAGAGCCTTGAGGGTAGCAACGTCGGCCTGGGAAGGAGAGTAGCTAATCCAGGGTCAGCACAAGGTGAAAATGAACAATTTGCAGCAGCAGGAGAAGCGGAACTTGGTGAGGATTCAGAGGTGCCCTTGAAAGCGTTGGCGATCGTCATTTGACAGGTCTTGAGGCTGCTCAGTAACACGGACCAATGTTGCTCATCATCAAACTCGACTCGACTCGGTCGCGCGAGCTTTGTTCAACTTTACAAAGGCTGAAGCTCGAAGTTTTGAAGGAGAAGAAAGTTTTCTACATACCCGACGATGTAGGAGCGGGTCTGCAACCAGTTGTTGAGCACTACCTGTCATCAGAAGCTGTTCCTCAAAATTTGCGCCTTGGGTCACCCCGCGTCCAGCTTCTTGCTCGAGCGGGTCGGCAGCGGGGCATGGCTAGATTGACTTACTGGTCAAGCCAGTATCGTTAACGAAGTCGGTGAAACCCATCTTTGCGGAATTGAGATTTGTTTTGGCGGTTTGGAGAGGCGGAGCTGGTGTTTCTGGTGGAGGGGTAAGTTGTTGACGCTGAAAGATTGCTCTCCACGTTGCCCAGAGAAATTGTGTGACGCTAAGCTATTCGGTCGCTTAGAAACGCCGAGCTGCCTGATCACATGCTAAGGCAGCAACCAGCTCGCTCGAGCTACCTATGTCCTGTCGGAGCTCTCCACCACCGCTCCGAGCTGAAGCCTTCGAGCTGCGATGCTGCTAGAAATTTCTCGGGCCCCCAGAAATTCAGAACTGCTTGACATATGCCGCTCTCGGCAACGCTTTAAGTAGAATGAAGCCCTGTCGTTTCTGCTTTCTTCCTCTCTGATCATTGGTCTATTTCCTTCAATCTCTGGCACGCGTTTCATTATTTGCATGCTGAATTGAATCCAAGCTTGCCACTCGCAACTTTTGATAGTAGCTAGCTACCACAACAGCTATGCTCTCCACCAGAATTCTTTCCCCGGCGCGCCAGGTCGCAGGCCGCCGTATAGCCAATGCCAGATTCGCCGGAAACTTGAGGGCTACCGCTGCCCATATATCATCCGTGGGCACCAGATCATCTGCATTTCCACTGCTACCAGTGACTACTCTGCGAACATACGCCAATGGCAGAGGCAGACCCCATCCTCCCGGCGGGACTCACCGCATGGACATGGGCGGAGGGGAGCAGCAGTCGGCTCTGGAACAGTACGGTGTTGATTTAACAGCTCGAGCGAAGGAGGGGAAACTCGACCCAGTGATTGGGAGAGATTCCGAGATTCACAGGACAATTCAAGTTTTGTCGAGACGGACGAAGAATAACCCCGTCTTGATCGGTAATGCAGGTCAGTACTTGCTTATCACACTACGTCGTATTCTAACACTAACCTTTTAACAGGCACTGGTAAGACTGCAGTCTTAGAGGGACTCGCTCAACGAATCGTCCGAGGAGACGTACCCGAAAGTGTAAAAGACAAGAGAGTCATCTCATTGGATCTGGGCATGCTCATTGCTGGTGCCAAATTCAGGGGCGACTTCGAAGAACGACTCAAGGCCGTCTTGAAAGAAGTCCAAGAGGCTCACGGCGGCGTGATACTTTTCGTTGACGAACTCCATACACTATTGGGCCTAGGAAAGGCAGAGGGTTCAATCGATGCCTCGAACTTACTCAAACCCGCTCTGTCCCGTGGCGAGTTACAATGCTGCGGTGCTACTACACTCGCTGAATATCGTCTGATCGAAAAGGACGTCGCATTGGCTCGACGCTTTCAACCAATTTTGGTCAACGAGCCAACCGTTGAGGATACTATCAGCATACTGAGAGGAATCAAGCCCAAATATGAGGTTCATCATGGTGTTAGAATCACAGATGGGGCTATTGTTGCTGCTGCCACATTGTCCAACCGATACATCACCGACCGATTTCTTCCAGACAAAGCCATTGACCTGATGGACGAAGCAGCAACCAGTCTCAGACTACAGCAAGAAAGTAAACCTGAAGCCATTCTGGCTCTTGATCAAAAGATCATGACAATCCAGATCGAGCTCGAAAGTTTGCGCAAAGAGACGGACATAGCAAGCAAAGAACGGCGTGAAAAGCTCGAGGCACAGCTGAAAGAGTATCAAGAAGAGGCAGCCAAGTTGACGGAAATCTGGGAGAAAGAGCGTGCTGAAATTGAGGCCCTCAAGAAGGCCAAAGAAGACCTTGAAAAAGCCCGACACGAGCTCGAGCAAGCCCAGCGCGAGAACAACTTCGGCCGAGCCGGTGAACTTCGCTATGCCATCATTCCCACCTTGGAGGCAAAGCTTCCAAAGGAGGGTGAGCCCGCACCGGGCGGAACACTCATCCACGACGCCGTCACAGCCGACGACATCGCCAACGTCGTATCTCGAACCACCGGCATTCCAGTCAACAGACTCACATCCGGCCACGCCGAAAAACTCATCCACATGGAGGACACACTGCGTGAATCCGTGCGCGGTCAAGACGAGGCCCTCCACGCCGTCGCCAATGCAGTCCGCATGCAACGCGCTGGTCTAAACGGTGAGAACCGTCCCCTCGCCTCATTTTTCTTCCTCGGTCCCACCGGCGTTGGCAAGACCGAGCTCTGTAAGAAGATAGCCTCATTCCTCTTCTCCACCGAAACCGCCATGACGCGCTTCGACATGTCCGAGTTCCAGGAAAAACACACCATTTCGCGACTTATCGGCTCGCCCGCCGGCTACGTCGGCTACGACGATGCGGGCCAGTTGACCGAAGCCATCCGCCGCAAACCATACTCTGTGTTGCTGTTCGACGAGTTTGAAAAGGCTCACAGGGATATCAGCGCTCTGCTCTTGCAAGTCCTCGACGAGGGCTACCTGACCGATTCTCAGGGTCACAAAATCGACTTCCGCAACACGCTCATCGTGCTGACGTCCAACTTGGGAGCTGACATCCTCGTCGGTGCCAACCCCATGATTCCGTATGAGGAAAATCCCGACGGGTCGATCTCGCCAGTCGTTCGCACCGCTGTCATGGAGGTCGTGCGGCGTGAATTCTCGCCCGAGTTTTTGAACCGCATTGACGACTTTATCGTCTTCAAACGGTTGTCGAAAGAGGCTCTACGCGATATTGTAGACATTCGACTGAGAGAGCTGCAGGGAAGGTTGGATGATCGTAGGATTGAGCTGGTGGCTGATGAGAAAGTGAGAGATTGGTTGGCGGAGAAGGGCTATGATCCGCGGTATGGAGCGAGGCCGTTGAACAGGATGATTAGTAGGGAGGTTGGGAATAGGCTTGCTGATAAGATCATTCGGGGAGAGATCAGGGGCGGCGATAGGGCGGTTGTGAAAGTGTCGGAGGATGGGAAGGAGTTGGTGGTGATTGCGGAGACGAGGTCGGTGCAGGGTGTGGTTGTGGATGAGCAGGGGAAGCCGGTGGGGGATGAGAAGAGTGCGGATGGCTTGTTGGATCTCTATGACTAAGACGGCCGGTCATGACGGTATTGTTTCGTTCTAGGCTTATGGTGGTTTGGCACGGCATGGTGGATTCTCGAATCTGGCGTTCTTTGGTCGACTTCCTGCTCTCTGTCGAGGATGGATGACTAGGAGGTTGGCTTTTTCTGGATGGAGCATGATGGACACGACATTCTCTTCTCTCTACCCTCCAAAAATTCTAAGATTCTAGGTTCTGTGTTTCTAGGAAAAGCTGGCGTTTGATGATTTGTATCATGGCAGGACAGGAGGCGGTGATATTTCACATGGTGTCTAATAGCATGGAAACCCCCTCTAATATACTGTGTGGAGTAGTATGGATGTACAGTTGGAAGTCGGATTGGGCACTGGAATGATGAATCGAACCACTGGTTCGAGAATTGGGTACTCTTCCTGGCCTGTCCGTTTCCAAGTTAAGAAAAGAGTGATGCCACGGCACGATATTGACCCTGACCCGCCGGTCCCTTAACCAGATCACATGACATGAACATGAATTTCTTCTAGTTAAAGATTCAAATAGTAAGCGAACTTGCAACTGAAAAACGGGTCTAGCGGCCGACTCTTTCGAAATAAGGATTGAACTTGACTCGCCCGTGTTAAAGGTTCTGTTCGACCCCGCCAGGGAGCTCGCCGGGACCCCATTACCCCCGTCATCGGCCTTCGATCGGATACCAAAAGCCCAAGAGGCCTTTCAACATCCATTCAATAACGCAAGCAAATACTTATCACTCGGGCAAAACCACAAGCTACCTTACATATCTAAGAGTTAACTGCCAGACTGGCCAGAGCCCACAGGAACAATATCTTCAACAACCACCAGGTCCTAGCCAGACCTCCTACAATAATCCATCCACTCGGAAGCTGGACATGTGTCATTGGCTCTTTACACTTATTGTACGTCAATCAGTCATCAGCCAGTCCGTCTCACATCGGGAATCCCGGCTGGAAGCAGAGCGAAGCTGCAAAAGTATTCGCCTTATCAATAACAAGAACACAGGTCTGAGGTCTTTGAACGAGTCACAGGGCAGACTGCGGAGAGCTCGGAATCCACGTGTATACAAAATGTCACGATCGCAAGAATAAGGAGAGAGGGGAAGAGAGGTCTAGGAAAAATGCACCTCACGGCATAAAGAAGCGTTCTCATTTGGCTAAAACAGCCCCACGCCCTCGCCATCCAAACTCCTAACCTTGCTCTGAGCTTATCACACCAATGCATGTAAGAACAAATAGGTCACAAACGAGCAGCATCAAAGCCCACAGTACTAAGTAGCCAGACAACGACGCTGTGTGGGATTGGTCAAAAGTCGCAGTTCAGGTATGAAACAAACAGGGGATTTAAAGCGTTCAGTTCGATTGAGTGAGAACAAAAAGAATTGAGATGAAGCAGAGGCCACTAATAACCCCAACTCTGCGCTATCGTAGCCTACATGCAAGGGTCATTCATCATGAAAAAGGTGAATATTCCTTGCACTGTGAATGTTTGTTGTTGCATGCCTTTTGCAGGAAAAAACGCAGAGCCTGCTTCCTTCCCAACCATCGTCGATCGATCGTACAAGTAAAACCACCCTTTGCGCCTCTCATAGAGTCGGACCGCTTGAAGAGAGATTAAATGGAATTCGTGAGGATGGATGGAGTTGAGGTGGCTTTTTTCTTCGGACGGAACAGGCAGGTGTTCATATTGACGTTTTGGGTACTAGAAGAAGTGGATTTAATTGTGACCAGCCTTTCGGAGAGAGTTGCTGAGCCACTCCAATCCCTCGTAAAGACCATCTCCAGACGTGGCGCAGGTGGATTGAATGTACTGCGCTTGTGTTAGTTGCACTCTTGCGATCTCGCAAATAAAGGCTACTCACCCAGGCGCGCTGTCTCAAGCTGTGAAGACCCAACTTGTCTGTGATCTCGGCGGCGTTCATGGCGTTCTGGAAGTAGTTATTAGCATTGAGCTTGTTTCACCGTTGACGTGCTCGTGGGGACTCACGGGCAAATCCTGCTTGTTGGCAAACACCAACAGCAGAGCATCCCTAAGCTCGTCCTCGTTCAGCATGCGCTGCAACTCCTCCCTGGCCTCGACAACACGGTCACGATCGTTGCTGTCAACCACGAAGATGATACCCTGGGTGTTCTGGAAGTAATGTCTCCACAGAGGTCGGATCTTGTCCTGTCCTCCCACATCCCACACGGTGAACTGGATGTTCTTGTATTCTACCGTCTCGACGTTGAAGCCTGGTGCGGGTCAGCATTGCACGAGAAAAGCAACGGCCGGATTGCAGCTTGCTGCCACAATAAGATGGAGTACGTACCAATGGTAGGGATGGTGGTCACGATCTCGCCAAGCTTGAGCTTGTACAGGATGGTGGTCTTTCCGGCAGCGTCCAAACCGACCATCAGAATGCGCATCTCCTTCTTTCCCCAGAGCTTGTCAAAGAGTTTCGAGAATGTGAGACCCATGTTGGCGGTTGTGGTGATGGATTCGGGTAGTAAGGGGTTGTGTGCGGTGAAGATCTAGGAGACTCGAAGTCAGCACGGTGGCAAGAGCAGGTGGTGAGCTTGGTCGCAGGACAATGGATGGTGTTTATGGTTTGGTGGGGCCTGAAGACAGATATGCTCGGGCGGCTTTATTCGGGTGTGCAGAAGCTTATTGAGACGTTGGAGCCAACTTTTTTGAGGACACCGTCTAGCTGGTATCGGCGCAGCCCCGAACAAAGCGACGGCCCCTTGGAGCACAGGCGGGGCGTCGGCGTGCAATAGACAATGATCGCGGGCGGGAGAGGGTGAACTTACTTGGTGTCACGGTCTGGATGCCCAGCTGTGGATGGGGTTGCGTGACGTGGGTTGAGGCCTTGGGTTGGGTGGTTGATAGACGATGGAGGCGGATGGACATCGTTCATATTCGTGGGTATTTCTGGCCTTAGCGGCTAGCGCCCGAAGCGGCTAGCGCCGTCTTGGGGGGGTCATTTACGGTAGGCGAGAAGCCCGTGAACGTGTCAAGAACGACAGCTGCCAAGCACGAGCGTGAAGCTCGACGACTTCAAGACACCACTTCGAAAACCAAGGAAAATCTACTTGACTGGCCCAAGATGCGCTTCTCCGTGTCCTCCCTTTTCCTGGCCGCCAGTGCCCTGCTCGGCCTTGCTACCGCGCACAATATTCAGCTCCCCGCGCATGGCCGAGAATGTTTCCACGAGATGCTTCACCGAGACGATAAGATGACCGTCACCTTCCAGGTCGGAGACCGCGAGTTTGGCGGTGCTGGCAATCTGGACATCGACTTCTGGGTATGATCTGAGCTCTAGGGAATCCAATGGGAATGCGCCAATGCTGAGAAAACCAGGTCACCAATCCTAACGGAGGCTACGAATTCAACGAGCGATCGGTCAAGAGCGGTGATTACTCCTTTACCGCACAGCACGATGGGAAGTATCAGTACTGCTTTAGCAATGAGGGCTGGACTTCGCATACCAAAGAAGTGTCATTCAATGTCCACGGCATTGTCTACGTTCCCGAATCCGAAGCACCGCAAGACCCCTTGGAATCAGAAGGTATGGCAGATGGACTCTCTTGCGATTGGGCAACCTGGCTAATCTATATGATTAGTGCGCAAACTCTCGGAACTTCTGGCCCAAGTCAAGGACGAGCAATCCTACATCGTGATCCGCGAGCGAACGCACCGAAATACGGCAGAAAGCACGAATGCTCGAGTGAAGTGGTGGAGCATCTTCCAGATCGGTGTTCTCATCGGCGAGGGCATCTTCCAAGTCTGGTGGCTGAAGCGCTTCTTCGAGGTAGGCAGCAGTAGCAGCCGACGCTTTGGAGTACTTTGAGTCACTGACTGTTGTACAGGTCAAGCGAGTTGTTTGAGTGGGAGAGTAGGTGTCTTTATTGTATGGGACGGCGTCTATCAGCACGGCGAACAATCCATTTCGAACTGGTGAAGCATTGGGAAGGTCAAACGGATCATGCAGGTCGGCCATCGTGTATTATACGAGGAAAAGCAAATGGTCAAGAATTTCAGGGGCGCGAATAGAAAGCAGGGCCTGACAAGAGGCTTTGATTTGACTAAGTACCTATCAGCCTACTCGAAAATGTTTCGTCTAGCGTCAGTCTCGGGACGAATCTCCCGTCATATACATCCATTTGTCGAAGCAGTTGGGTGCCGTTGGGGATTGCTGTCGGCTGATGGCTTGTAGTATGCGAAAGGTGCGGAAGAGGTCTATAAATTAACCTGTTCAAACCACCCCCTGGTCCAAGCTCAGAACAAAGACGATGAAGCTACCCAGCGAACGGCTCCAGTTCCATTTCAGCTGGCTCCTGAACACAAGTACGTACAGATTCTCTTACTCTTTCCCAAGTAACCATTTGGTACTTCTGCAACAGCAGGCAAGCATTCTCAACAGCAGCACATCTTCCACGACACGGAATCCGGTAGTTCTGCAACAGCATGACAAACAAACACAGCTCCTGAGCAAATCTTTACTGGTACATTCGTCTCACTCTTCCTACTCGTGAATGTCCCAGCAGCTATACCGCGATGGTAGACACTGAATGCATCTTTCCGTTTCCCACCAGACCAATAGTAGCAATTGGTGCACTGTCCTGAAAGTTATCCTTGAGTGAGCAGCTATCACCGGAGCTTTTACATGTTGTGAGAATTAAGGCTTGGGAAGTCGGTGTCCACGAAAAATACTAGTGGGAACACCGTGAAGTGTTTCGCTTCAAAGTGGTACTTTGAGGGTAGAACGCGACAGGTAAATCCTTTCGACAGTGATAGATAGAATCTGCACGGCCGCGAACAACATTTTAGCTTTCTGAAGTTTAATGCAACTGTTCATCGAGTCAGGGCATTGGAGTGTTAATACCCATCCGTGTGATCTTGCCACTATGCCAGTAGAACAGCGACAGGCAAATAGTGCAGGGGGATCGCTCGAAAGGACTTACTAGAACAGTGAGTGGGGTCCTCGTGAAGCTATATAGGGGTTTGGCTTCGACTTTTGAGTTCCAACTACCCATTTGGTCAACAGCAGCTCTGTCGCGCAACAGCAGTGTCCATCAACAACAGTGTATGACAGCTTGGGCAGCAGGATTGTGAAACCACGAAGTTACAAGAAAGCTCGAGGCTGAAAGCGAGGGGCATCATGTTATTATCAAAACTAGATCCAGCATACACAGCTATCATTTCCAATCCATGATCCATTCTGCGCTTTTAACAATGCATCTTCAGCGCTCGCAGTCGAGTATCTGGTTATTGTAAAAGGTCTATCCATCAAGCCAGGTCCCAAAAGACAGAATTAATGGTCCACTAATAACTACATATACGCCCCCATTCCCAGACGTCGTGGAGTTGGGTTTGGTCTCGAAAAGGCGGGGGAGGGAAGCCCTTAAATAATCATAGTCACTTCTCAGCTTCCAGCTTCGACCTCGTGACCTCTCCTAGCTAGGTCGTTCATTTGATGAGCTGACAGCAGCTAGGTTCGTCAACAGTAGCACCGAGGCACTGAACCTGCAGAATTGAGTGTTGATGTTAACCTTTTGGAGACTCTCAAGGAATCTAAGGGGTACAGCACATGAGGATGTAAGATTTCCTCCCTAGTTTGTTTGAAAGTACCTACCTAACTCAAGAGGTTTTGAGAGATTATATGAATAGTTCACGCGGCTATGCTACCTTGCCCTTCTGGCTTTATGAACTTATCCGAACATAGTAAGTTCCATTGTCCATGGGAAGAACTTCCGGCAGATGTTTTGTCCAGGCATGAGGTAGTTTAATTCAAGCTTTCCATATCCAGACAGCGGAGGTCGAATCTTTGCGAGTATAGTACTTTCAGCCAAATCCAGGTCGGTTGGACTTGACGACAGTTGTAAGTAATTTAGAGAAGTCAAAGTAATTGGGGGATTTCCCAATAATTAGAAACCATGTGGGAAACACCAAGAAGTGTCAAAAGCTCTCATACATCGAGGCGAGGCTTGGGAAGGCAGCAGACTCGCATTCGGATCCATCATGCAGGCAGATGATAAACGGCAGAGGCGAGAGAAGGGATGGTCGCATCGACGGAGGTGGAGCTGGAAGCGGGATAGTAATTCGCAGCTTGGGACCGGAAGTGGCGTGGGTGGAGGGTCTTCCTTGGTCCTGGTAAGACATGTCCAGCTTGGTATCTAGTACATGTAGACTGTAGTATCGGCTCGTACTCGCTCGCGCTGTTGGTCTTCCGCATGTTTCGCTGACCGTTACCAGGGTCTTTCCCCAGTGAATCCCCACGGGGTGTGGTCGCAGGTTTAGACGGCCTCATAGCAGCTTCCCATTGGCCAGCCTTTCAGAATTAACCAGACGACACCGGGCCAGCTCGATCCCGAGATCGTCAAAGCAGTCGCACAAGGCCGGCCTGCAGCTCAAGGGACTTGGGGGAAGCAGCTTCGCCCGAAGGTGTTGCCGTCGTCTTTTCTGCGGCAGCAGCGCAGCCTCGAGACGAAGTTCGCAAAGCAAAGCCGACTTTTTTGCGAAACATGATCGAGATTGAGTTGACATTTTGATACCGGTGTCGCGAAAGAAGCTTTGCGAGAGCAAGGAGCAGCCTGGTCGCCCACAGATCTCAGGCCCCGCCACTCCGGTACGATACCGAAAGTCTCCACCCGACGGGGAACATGTCGGCAAATCCCGTCCACGAGTCCGACGACGACGAGAAGAGTGTCAAGAGCCTCAGCCCGACTACCAATACTGACGCCGAAATCAAACACGAACCTGCGCCAGCTGAGCAATCGCACGAGGGCGCTCACAATCAAGGAGTATTGCCCGTGGCGGCTCCGGTGACAGGAGCCCAAGGAATTGTAGGAGAACCGAGGGAAAAGGCCGAAGAAGCTGCCAATGCTTTTACAGAACACCCGCCAACAGATACACATGCACCGGACCCCTTGGACGAGAAGCGCGATGTTGCCACGGCCGAGGATCGAGAACTTGCCGCTGACAATGGCGCACCTGCGGGCGCCAATGGAGACGCCGAGGAGAAGATCGAGTGGCCTGGTGGAATGAAGCTCGCTCTCCTCACCTTTGGTCTGTGTATGGCCATCTTCGTGGTCGCTCTCGATAATACCATCATCGCGACCGCGATCCCACACATCACCACCGTTTTCAATTCCCTGGACGATGTCGGATGGTATGGCAGCTCTTACTTGTTGACAACGACCTCGCTGCAACCCAGCTTTGGAAGGATATATACCTTTTTCAATGTCAAGTACACCTATCTCTTTGCCTTGGTGCTTTTCGAAGTCGGCTCGATATTATGCGCTGCGGCCACAAGCTCGCCCATGCTTATTATTGGGCGGGCCGTGGCCGGTGCTGGAGCTTCGGCCCTGTTCTCGGGGAGTATGACCATAGTGGCTTATTCTGTCCCTATGGCCAAACGGCCCCTTTACATATCGCTGGTCTCTAGTATGTTCGGCATATCATCCGTCGTCGGACCCCTTTTGGGTGGTGCTTTGACCGACCAAGTTTCTTGGAGATGGTGTTTCTGGGTACGGCAGTTCTTCACCAATCCGAATAACTGTATATGTATATGGATAGAGCTAACAATCCAAACAGATCAATCTGCCATTTGGTGGACTAGCCTTTGTGGCTGTTATGCTCTTCTTCTCCAATCCGAAGCGGGAGCGCTCCACCATGACCGTGAAGCAGAGGATACTGGAAATTGACCTTCTGGGTGCAACGTTCTTGATTTGTGGAATTGTTTGTTTGCTCCTTGCATTGCAATGGGGCGGAACGACATACGCATGGTCGAACAGCAAAGTCTGGGGCTGCATTCTCGGCTTTGGCTTGCTCATAATCGTGTTCATCGGACTGCAATTCCGCCGAGGAGACCGCGCTACCATCCCCCCTCGGATTCTTAAACAGCGCACCGTGCTCTTCTCGTGCCTCTTCTCCTGTTTCCTCTCCATGGGACTCTACACGTATGCCTTCTCCTCCCTTCCCCCGGTCTCTTCCCCTGAGCCCCTTCTCCTTTCCATCGATAATGCCCAGTAGTTTCCTATCAACTAATCCATACAAAACAGCCATATCTACTACCTCCCCTTTTACTTCCAAGCCGTTAAAGGCACCTCCGCCGAAGGCTCTGGTATCCGCACCATCCCCTACCTCGTCTCCAACATCCTCGCCGCCATCGTTGCCGGAGCCGCCATCACCGTCCTCGGCTTCTACAAGCCCTTCATGATAATCTCCGGCATCATCTTCACCATCGGCTCCGGTCTCATCTACACACTCTCGGTTTCCTCCTCCGCCGGGCCCTGGATCGGCTACCAACTAGTCTGCGGCATCGGCGCAGGCATCGGTGTACAAATACCATTCATTGCCGTGCAAGCCGTGCTCGACTCAAAAGACATGCCAACAGGCAATGCCTGTGCCATTTTCTTCAACAGTCTGGGCGGTGCGATTGCAATTAGTATTGCGCAGAACATTTTTTCGAATGGCTTGAAGAACGAAGTGCCGGTTTATGCGCCCGGAGTGGATGTGGCGACCGTGTTAGGTGCCGGCGCCACGCAGCTCAGGAGTGTGGTGTCGGCGGCGGATTTGCCGGGGGTCTTGCAGGCGTATATGATTGCGCTGCAGCAGAGCTTTGTGCTGCCTATTGCGGTGGGCGGTATTACGGCGCTGTGTGCGTGTGGTGTGGAGTGGAGGAGTGTTAAGGGGAAGAAGCTCATGCCTGGGGGCGGAGCGTGATGGATATTTCGGAAGGGAAGAAGGGCATTGTTTCATGAGCGGCCTTCGTTCGAATGTCGGCGTTGAGACTTGGCGCTATTGCTGCATGATATGGGAAAACGGGATATAGATACCAGAGAGAGCGGGTTTGCCTAAATGGGCGGATATATGGTATACAGCACACAGCGATGGGTTTAGCGCCATAGCACTAGGTTCTGCATATAGGTTTATTCCGTCGAATTACACCGGTACGAGATACGCAATAGGACTCTACAGTGGGATGGAAAAACTCTGGATACGGTCTACAGTGTCTGAACGATTGGGAATATTCCAAGTAATTCGGATATTTCAAGTGATCGGGGTTATCCAAGTGATCACGATTCGGGAATATCATAATATCATTAATCTTAGGCCGTATCCAGACTTTTCCCATGACACTGAAAGTTTCCCAAATCGAATGAGGTGGTCCATTTCGCATTGAGGAGTGCCTTCCAAAATCTCCACCTATCAGCATCTCAAGACTCGTCTGAATTCATTTCGCACTCGAAAACTTAGCTCTCCTTAGCTTTCACTATCGCCCTAGAATATTCTTTCCCAGCTTTTAGCCACCAGCCCAACTGCAAAATCAGCAAGCCCCCAACCACCAAACAAGTATAATTCATATTACTCGCTAAACACACGTCCTCAGTCAGCACCAATCCACATCCCATCAAATCACAGCAGCAAAACCCAATCGTGGGAAAACTTACCAACGACAGGCTGATAATACGGAAACGAGAAAAAGACAATCGCAAACAGCAACCAACAAATCGTAATTCCATTCACAATCATGCCTTTCAGATAGCTCATATGAAACTTGCCCACATGCATGTTTTTTCGGCGCGTTAGGAAGTTGGTTAGGATGGGAACCATGTAGGCGAGATTGTTGACGGTGACGGCGGAGCCGAGGAGCGAGTTGAAGGCGGTGGAGGAGCCGAGGTAGAGGCAGCCTAGGGCTGTATTGATGAAGGCGACGGCTAGTTGGGCGTTGACGGGGACGGCGAAGGTTGGGTGGACTCTGGACCATCTGGGGAAGAATCAAGAAAACGAATCTTAGCCTCGATTGTCCTAACGGTCTGATGGATACGAGGGATTGTGAAGATGGCGGGAGTGGACTTACGTGCGGGAAAATGGCATGGCGTTGTCTCGAGCAAATGCCCAGAATACGCGGCTTGTGCTGAGCTGGGAACTTACTACGCAGGGGCCGAGGGCAATGAAGAGGATGAAGGTGAGGCCGAAAGCTCCGCCGGCGGATTGGGTGGCTTGTTGGAAGAGTGCGGCGAGGGGTAGGTCGGTGTTGGTGGACGCGAGGGCGGAGTAGTCTTGGACGGAGAACATGAGGGCGATTAGGTAGGTCAGGCCGGTGACGAAGGCTATGCTTAACGTGATGGCTAATACACGTCAGAAAATATTTTTCAGTTGTCACCAGGAGTTCTGGAGGCTTACTTATCGCCAATGGGGCGTTTCGAGATGGGTTTGGCATCTCTTCTGTGATGTGGGATACGCCGTCAAGTCCTCCGAGACTGTACAAGGGGTTTACTAGCCCGGTGATGAAGCAGATGACTTGGTTCTCCCATCCTGTGTTGTTTATCCAGGTTTTGAACACGAATTTGCTGCTCTGGTATGAGGGCGCACATGCTACGACAGTGACAAGGACTACAAACCAGCCAATCTGGAGATAAAACACTACAAAAACATTCAGGATGAGCACATGACTTGCCACAGCTTCCATAAAGATCCAAAACTTACAGGAGAACTTGTTCAATGCTGGAATAATCCGATTCCCAAAAATGACAATCAAAGCTGTAAGGATGTTCAGAACCTGGTAGGCGACAAAGGTCTGCCAGGGTTGAATCTGCATGTCTGCATGGTACAAGGCAATCAAAGCCATGAAATTCTGGGCATAGATGAGGTTGGTCGAAGCCGTGGTGAAAATCCCTGAATGTCTTATTAGCAACGTGAAACCGTTAACTTCACCAACAAAACATACATCCAAATACAGTGAGCCATCCGGTCTGGAAACTCAAAAATCCCATGTATTTTTCAGGCGAGACTGCTGCTATCCAGTGATACATCCCTCCTTCGGTGGGATAGGAGGATACAAACTCAGCCAACGATGCTCCGAGAAAACATTGCAGGACAGCGACGAGAATGAATCCGTAGATGACGGCTCCTGGACCGCCTGCGTTGATGGAGGTTGCTAGTCCTAAGCCCAGTCCGGTCCATGAGATCGTGGTTGTCGAGGCGAGACCAATGAGACTCAGAATGCCGAAGTGTCGTTTGAGTTCCTGGGTGTGGCCTGTGGAGTTTGTCAGTCTGGAAATTCATGGAACTAAGAGCGGAATGTGACAGACCCATCTGAGCTAGACGCAACTCATCTGAGTCGATAATCTCTTTAGAGCCATGTTCTCCGTCGCTCAGGATGTTGTCGTTAACAACCGGTGCTTTCTCCAGCTCTGAATTCGACTGTGGTCGAGACATTGTTCTGCCAGAAGCAAACCGCAGCCTCTGATTTTCTCAATCAATCAAAACAGAAAACCTTGAAAATGAAGCGATAGAAAAATCGTATGTTACTTCTCCACGATATAGATTCTGAGATGCGGAAGAGAGCGGTTGAGCAGCGAGACTTCGTCCTGACCTGATCTAGTCATGTACTTACATCTTGAGCCTCCAGGGTATATATATTGATGGAAGAGACCTTGGTTCTTGACAAAGTCGTGTACTGTTTATTCGGTGAAGATAAAGATACTTGGTCTCGACTCTCGACAGAGGAGGAGTTCCGATAGCACCCTGCATTCAAACCGGGGCATGGACCGATCTTGTATTCGGCCCCGCTTCCTTGCGCATGGGGAAGGCCCGGAAAAGATCCAACCACGCGCATTCACCACCAATAACACAAAACCCCATCTCTTTCACCGTTGCTTGGCTTATCACGAAGTGCCCTGGCAGATGATATGCGGGCGGCCGAACGCCATCTTAGGTAGGTTGAAAGAGAGGAGAGCTAGTCATTCTATACCGTGGTCCTCCTCGGGATCGGCTTAATGAAGGCCAAGGGCATGTGGGTACGTACGTATGGCCTTTTCGCATCTCGAATTTATCCTATATAACCAAGCGTGTTTCTTCAATAATCTATTTCTCTCTTGAAGATGTGCTGGGAAAGCCGCAGACAATCCAATAGCGAGTCCCGGGACAAGTGATCATCATGCGGTCTCTCACCATTTCTTCCACTTTTGTTGCTCTGCTGAGCATTGCTCAGCCAGCGGTCTCAATGTATTCCAATTCTTCATCATTTCCTCTCTCTGAAAACCCCCAAAGCTTACTCGATGAGTCCATGGCATGGATGGACACATTTTGGGATCCTTCCGTTGGGTATCTCCGTGCTGTTCTTGCAGATGCTGCTCTTCACCACGACACCCGAAGCTCTGCCTGGTATGCAGTGGGACTCTTGGCTCGCAACCAGGGGGAGGATGTTGCAAATGCCGAGAGGATCATTCGAAATGTCATTGGAGCCCAGTTCAAAGATGTCGCTGATCAGTGGTAAGTCGCGACTTGCTCCCCTGGATATCCACGTGACTCACCTCATTCGCAGGTATGGAGATTATCAGACGGAGCCGGAGCAGCCGCTTGTTGGATCTCCGGTATATCCAGAAGACATATATAACTCCTGGGATCCAAATTGGAGAGGCTTTATTGGGACCACGTTTGTCCTTATCATCGAGGAATTCGAGAGTCTTTTGAGCAAGGACACTGTTCAGCTGATAGAGAGCTCGCTATACAACAACACAAGAGGGGATTCATACCGAGTTGGAGGTGTAGATGATGACAATTTATACCCGTGCTATTCAAATCCGGTAAGAGCGTTCCAATCCCTAGGCAAATTGCATGCTGACCTACCTCGCAGTCTATCATGCGTGCCTTGGTTTCTGGGTGGACTGGAAGACGATTCAATGATTCCAATATGACAACTGCAGGCGAAAACTACGCTCAAGAAATCATTGATCTGTTCCGCATCAACGACACGCTCTCTGAGTTCAACAGCGCGACTTACACTGGTGTCTCTCTGTATGGACTCACCATGTGGTCCAAGTATCTGCCATCAGATTCAATCATGTCCCAGAATGGAGCTTCGATGGTTGCAGACATCTGGGAAACTCTGGGAGCCCTGTATCACCCCCAACTCCGCAATGTTGCTGGACCGTGGGACCGGACATATGGCTTTGACATGCAGCGTTATTTCAGCATAATTGTTCTGAATATTTGGACTCTTGTTGGAAAGGAATATACCGGTCTCCCTGATATAGTAAGCAGCATTCAGGGCCACGTTTTCGAAAATGATACTCACCGTTGCTAGGTCCCAACCATGTCTCACGCTGACGACTTCACTTTTGCACCTCTCATTGCTGTTCTTTCTGAATATCATAACAGCCTAGTCCCAGAGAGTGTGAAGGCAAACCTCCAGAATTTCTCGGGAGAGCATACTTGGTCAGGCGTTGCATACTCGCCGCCGTGGGATAACGAACATCGCAACATGACAACGTGGCTCGCCCCAAACATCAGCATTGGAGCTCAATCATTCAACGCGAATGTCATTGGCGGAGCCAGCGAAGATTCGACTTCTTATACACCAGCTGTCGTGCAATGGCAAAGCACGCATGAGCTCGGATTCATCAAGGTAAGAACCTCTGCTTGCTTTCAGAGAACCACATACTGAGAAGAAACAGTACTACCCTACGGAGAATGCCATGTCGGCAGTCGTAAAGCCTTACCACTTGTCCCTGGCATACCCTAGTGCAAACTCATCCTCGATTTTCACCTTTCTAGTCGCGACTTTCTGGGACCAGCCTACCGTCTCGAAATGGGAGGACCTGGTTGGACTTTCTGTCAATATTACTGGGAATGTCAACATGACATACTCGGTGGAATACGCAGGAGCACATGGAGGAGCGGATACCGTCATACAGTAAGAAATCTTGATTTTCTTGTGTGGATCAATACTTACCTTGTCCGGCAGTGACTTCGAGTACTGGAACTTCACGTACACGATTCCGGAAGGCTTGATGGAGATGCCTTTCATCAGTCTTGATATGGCTTTACCATGAGCGGTAGTGAGAAATTGGGTCGGCAAACAGCTCGTCAAGGTGTCATTTGATGATTGATGAACATGAACAGGAGAATCACTCGAGAACCAACGAGAAGTAAAAGATCGCAAGCAATCGGAAGTGCAATCGAAAATCGTACGTACTTTTCTGGGTGAGTCGTGACCTGGAGAATAGCAATCCCCGGACTCCACCGAAATGCGCAGCAGATGTGTTTCTTCTGACCGCCGCAATGCCGAAACTTGGAGGTCTCCGCCAAGAAAACCCCGGATTCGACTCGGGCAGATGCGGAGGCGGTGGGGTCGGATTAGCGAAGAGAGGTGTGCAAAAAGCACAATTTGGGAGAACATTCAGGGGGGCGCATATCAAAAAATATTAAGCCACACCATCAATTGTACATACCTGTGGTTTTTAATCAAATCGAGTTACTTGGAAAGCCTTAAATTATTTCTGGCGACTTAGACTATTTCTGGCTACCGAAATTATTCAGAGCTCCCAATAGGGCCAATTTCGTGAAACATGTTTTCGAACATTTGGTGGTGTTTCGGGGATCCCCATCTCCAGCACGTCGTCGCTTGCCGCCGTGGCGAGATCTTTGGCACCAGGTGGTGTGACAGACACCAACTGCATCAAAGAACTCAGCCGCAAACACTGCAAAATGCCTTTTGCTGCGCCGTAGGGCTGCAATCGTCGCTGCCGACTGCCAAACCTATGGCAATAGTCACCCCACATTAACGTATTCTCACACTCTGGAAGTCTCTAGTATCGTGATGCGGTTCCCAGTGCGGCAAGCCGGCAACGGCTGCTTGTCTCCTTTTCTTCGTGCTCTGGGAACACGAGAAACATATAAGTATGCCAGGAATGTTGCACAATAGGATGCCCCTTTTTCTGTATCACAGATCACACCAATTCAGACGTTTCAAGTAAACACCAACCTATCATCATCGACATCTCTCCTCCTTGACAAGCACCGCAGACACTTGCTCAGCCAATCATCTGTCCTGCCCCTATCACACACACCACAAGATCATTCTTGAACACATCACCTGTTTGAGATTTTCAGAACTCGAAGAACACAATGTTCCGCACACCAATCACTCGTCTCTCTCAACCCACCCTTCGTGCCGCCACGAGGCAAACAACCGGTGCAACTTTCCGCCGATCCTTCCACCCCTCATCGATCTCCAAGTCAGCTCATGCCCAACACTCGGCGGCACAGGGTGTGAAGGAAAGCGTGACAGAAGGTGCGAAGAATGTACACGAGGCTGTGAAGACCATCATTGATTCCACACCCGCAACCGAAGAGATCTTCTTTAAGAAGTCCCAGATTCCTGTCGAGGTTTATCCCCTGGGTGAGTAGTTCCTTTCAAGTCAACTTTCCCAATTCTGGATTAGGGTTGTGGAACACATGCTGATGTGTCATATAGCTGTTGTGGTTCTCTTCGGAACTACCTTTGGTTTGTGGACGGCCTTCAAGGCTATGTTCAGTCCGGAGTTGAGGCTGAAGAGGCAGGGACCCGCTGAGAGGGCTCATTGGTGAGATGTTGAGCGGGAGAGAGACTGGGGATGGCGGTTGGAGTTATGTGAGGAGTTATTGTTGGCAGTAGACTGCATGGACCGGACGGAGGTCTTCTGCTTTGGAATTGACCAGGGAGTCACTGGTCGGCGTGAAGAAAATGAACGGGGCATCGATGGCTTAATGAATACATGACACATAATACATATCGACTCAATAGGAAACAGTCATTATTTGGGTTTTTGCTTTGCATCCGGGTGTACCCCGGAGAAGCAAGTCGGTCGCAAGCTGTGCAACTACTGAAATGGACGGAGTGGAGAGTGAGCAAAGAGCGAGAATCAGATTCTTCTGTTGTTGACGTTGTCGACGTTGTTGACAACATAGAATAACTTCGCCCGAGCCGGACCTGTAGGGTATCTCGCCGTTTCGGATTTAGAACAAGTTTTCCCTAAACTCCGATATCTCCGTAGCACTAAGAATACTCCAGTCACGTCCTGGATCACAGAAATCTGCTGTGGCTCAACACAATCGACTTGCCATTGACGGGCTCTAGCTGACGGCTGGTCTAGATCGGCTGCCTATAGTCGAACAAGGGCTGCTGCTGACAATCTATACCGCGATGTGCCAAAGAATTAAAAGTTGATGGTGAGAACAACGCCAACAGCACTGCAGCAGTAGGAACAGCTGAGCCTCGCGAATCCACCCTCCATGGACCCATGCAGATTAATGCTGAAGCCTAGTGCCTACCCATGGCTGACACACTGAGCGAGCCGGCCAATCAGATAGCTGGATCTCTGTCTTCGACCTAAGTATACCACCCCCAAGTATGTTTGACCAGGACTCAAAAGGCCAGACGATGTCCTGTTTCTCCCCTCGCATGCATGATCTTGTAACAAGGCAGATATTATCCGAGCCAGCCAACAACCTTCTCTTAGCTAATCTTGCGATTTCGTCGGACGAGAAAAACATCGGATGACCTGGGAACGGACCTCAAAGCCGGGGATGACACCTCAGTCGAGCAGCATCATGTTGGATGTGGTGGAGATTCCTGCGAAGAAAAAGGTCAAGACGGACTGTATCACGTGCAAGTAAGTCAATAATCCCTTCTTCTGAAGTCCTGAAATCCTGATTGAGAGCCGTTTAGTATGGCTGTTGGATGTTCCTAGTACCTTATTTGTGTCTTTGGTTATCTCTAGCCCTCCCCTCGCCCCCTCATCCCATCTGGCTGCTTTCAAGTCATCTGGATTTACAGTTGGCTACTCGAACTATCCAGTATCTTTCCAACTCTATCATCTACCTTGAATCCTTCTCAGGTTTCGTGACTGCTTCCAATCTTTCGGACTTTTTCTAACATGGAACTTATAGGATACGGCGAGTCAAGTGCGATGAATTCAAGCCTTCCTGCAACCGATGTACCAGCACGGGGAGAACATCTGATAGTTATGGTCCGAGCCCACCCCGCCGGAAACCAGTGGTACTTGGAACGTAGGCAGCACGCTTGGTACATATCATAGGTATCAATAGATGTGCCAGGCACCGCAGATGAGCGTCGAGCTCTCAAGTTTTTCCAGACTCACACCGTCCCCAGCATGGCCGGCTTTTTTGCCGACCATTTCTGGCATTACAACCTTCTGCAGGCCAGTCTTTCCGAGCCAGCCCTCAGACATGCCGTCGTAGCCATGGCAGAATTCCATGAAAACTTCACATCTCCGAGCCATGTTCCCAGACGGAGTAACGATTAGAAGACCGACGAAGCCGGTGTGTATGCTCTCCACCAGTATACGAAAGCGCTGAAGCAACTTCGCGAATCTTTGGACAAGAACCCTCCATCCGATGTGATTCATATGGTATGGGTGCTCTTTGCTGCATTTGATGGACTGTGCGGTGACGACTCTGCATCACCGAGGCACATAGAAAATGGCTTGAAGATCATGCAAAAACATCAAGCCAAGAGTCCGGAACTCCGCTCCGTCATCAAACGTTTGGTTTTGCAAGCCATTTTGTTCAACAATATGGCGGCTTACCAGTCGCTGCCGAGCGACATGCTTACTCAAGAGGTCTCTATTCCTATGGTCTTCCATAACTTACGGAGGCTAGAGACACCATCAATGATCTGGTGGAGTTGAACACGCGGTTTTACTTCCAGTAGTCCCCTCATATATGGAGCTTGAAGAGCGCCTGGTGGAGGCGAATGGTGATGTTTTACCATCCTCGATACCAAAGGAAGTTGTTGCAGCTCGGGATGAACTGCTGGGCAAATACGAACAATGGTCCAGGGCTTTCGATATTCTCCTGATCAAACAAACGCCAACGATGTCTAGTCAAGATCTTGGCCGCGCTGCACTACTCAAGATTCATCATCTCGCTAGCATAATTATGATTAAGAGGTGCGAGCTCTCGGCCGACCCAGAGTCCGAATTATTCGCGAACGAGTTCAGTCAGATGGTCAGCTTGGCGCGGTCCATAGTCAATGGTGAGAAAGAAGGCAATCAGTTTTCATTTTCTTCTGAGCTTGATATCCTCGCTCCGCTGTACTACTGTGGGTAAGTATGGCTCCTCTCCCATCGCCCCCATCAAAACATCTGCTGACATCTGCCGAGAATACGTTGCCGTGAACCACAGATCCGGAGAGAAGCCCTCAAATTACTTGCACCACCCAGAAAGGAAGGACGATGGGACAGTGCAGCCCTCTACCAAGCCATGAAGCGAGTCATTGAAGTCGAAGAGGCAGCAGTAATCGAACTCAGAACAGGAGAAAGTGGCACAACTCGCGTCTACACTGTTGAGTACAATCGCGGAGCTTCAGACACTCGGAAAAGTGCCGATGAATTGACGGAGGAAGAATGGCGTGTTACGAAGCGCTATCAGGATCTCTGTTCTATCCCATCCACCCAGAACAAAGAACGCTTTGACGCCCCACCCCGTGCAATGCCCGAGACTATCGAGCATATTTTGCTGAGATCGGTTCAACGGTATGCTGCTTAGTGCTTTGGAGCGCTGGCTCTGCCCTCCGCAACATTTCATACACAGATCTTAGTTGAATCTTGCTCGCTTGTTCTTCCTCCTATTGTCCTCTTCGGTCTCGTCGGTTCCCCTGGTCACTTTTCGGTCGTTCTTCTCCGGGAGCTTCGACTGGCCCTTTTTGATGTTTGCCCCGTAGCCGCTCTCGCACTGGCTGGCTGTGAGGCCGTCATGTTGGCATCGTTGACAGGGTCGTTGTTGATCGCAGCCCTTCTTCTTGGCGCGGCAGCGCTGGCAGCGCCTGTCGTTGGCGTTGCGATGGTCGTTGGTGATGCAGTGGCCGGTGGTGCTGCTCTCTTCGCTGGTGCTCCGCTGGTCTTTGGTGCTGATTGCTGAGCTGGTTGTTGGCGCTGCGGTGGCCTTTGGAATTGGTGCTGAGCTGGTTGCTGGCGCTGCGCTGAATGTTGGTACTCGGGTGCTCGTTCTGCCTAAGGGTGGATCAGACGGGCTCACGGTCAGTGGCCGAGATGAAAAATTGAACATCGTTTCGGGAATTCTCACCGCAACATCTGGATGATCATCCCTCCTCAGAATATCAGACAGACGAATTCTCGCCGCAAAACCTGGATGATCATCCCTCCTCAGAATATCAGCCAGACCTGGTTGCATCGGGGGCGTTTCCTCGGGCTTCTGTTCGGCTCCAAAGATCTTCTTCGGATCCACTGTTCCGTGCCACATAGGTTCGTTCCCAAGATACTCGTATGCATCTTGCTCGCTCTTGAACAAGGCTGGACAACCAGCACTAACCGCAGCTGCCTGGCCCTGGTTCCACTTGCCCGAGACCTCCTCAGGTGGGAGAGTGTTGGCGGTGTTTTTGGGATCATAGCAGACTGTCATATGGACATAGCGGTGCGGATAGGTTGACTGCTTGAAGAGTAGGACGGTTGCAATGAAGCTGTCTGAGTATTGTACGGAATGCGCACGCAGCCACTCTGCGAGGGGCTTCTCAGATGGAAATGACACAACGAAGCCTTCGACGGAGGGTTCATCGGTCTTGACTCCGCCTGAGTCGATCCAGCCTTCTCCGCGATAGACTGGAGCAATGTTGCATCCTGTGGAGATTTGAGTCAGCTCTGCCACACATCAAGATTGGAGACGAAATAGATATGGATGTGTCCAGAAATAAGGAATAACCCAGAATGGCCGGCTCAAAGGACAGCAGGGAATGTTAAAGAATGCTGAAGAATGCTTCTGGTCGCTCAAGGTTCTCTTTTGGAGCCATATCGCAGGCTCCCGGCTTGGGAGATAGGTAGGCAGTCCAGAGAGGTCAGGTTCCGCTACACATCATTTCAAATGCTTTATCATTGCCAAGAGAAAGGAAATCACACTCACCATGTTCATTGTGTACGATGTACCAACCCTTAAGTCTCGCCACTCCCAGAATCGTGCCCTCTGGAAACTTCTGCTTGACCTTGTTTGGATCGTGGTACATGTCATAGCAGAAGTAGATATTCTTGGCTTCTTCCTTGGCCTGCTCTGTTGTCTTCGGGCGCTCTGGATGCGCGGCAACATCATACTGGTCAGGGTATGGGTAGTATTGTTTCTTGTCGAAAGGCTCTGGCACTGGCAGCTGGACAACCTCATTGGTGATGGGCCGAGGTGGCCGAACCGCCAATGCTGGAGGGATTTGGTCATATGTCAAGTTGACAACTGGAAGCCGATCGAGAGTTATGAGCGTAGGCATGGAATCATTGCGAGGTCGGGTGGAGGGCTTGGGTGGAGGAAGCATATGAGTCTGCTGAGCCGGTAGCGTTTCAGGCTCTGGACGGACGCGTGATGGTGAAGGCTCAGAGGACTCGGTCATCCTTGGAGGTATTGGTCTCCATTGCGGTTGGCGTCTCTGCGAGACTCGAATGGCGGGTGTGGGGTTGCTAGCAACATAATAGCCGGGGAGATTGGAAGATGCTTGAAAGAAGGCCGAAATAGGAGGATCGGTACTGCCCGGACGGAGGCCTTGGACAGGAGTCGCAGCAGGAGTCTCTGCAAAAGCTCTCTCAGTATGAACAGGCGCGGTATTGCGACGCTTCTGTATGTCGTTGGGGTCCAGTTCATGCTGACGGGGGCCTTGGACTGAAATCACAGCGGGAGTCGTTGCAGAAGCCTCCTCAGTATGAACAGGCGCGGTATTGCGGCGCTCTTGTATGTCATTGGGGTCGAGCTCATGCTGACGGGGGCCTTGGACTGAAGTCGCAGCAGGAGTCGTTGCAGAAGCCTCCTCAGTATCAACAGGCGCAGCAGTATTGCTCTCGGAATCAACAGGCGCGGTATTGCGTGGAATGTCGCGGGGTTCCAGGTGATGCTCAGCAACATGCCGCGTTAGGTATGAGGAGAGCTGGTTGATAGACATGGCCGCGGTTGTGTCTTGGGAGAGAGTTGCGGCTGTGTCATGAAGGGGAGTTGATTGTATGCGATCCTGGGAGAGCTCGGTGGTCGAAGCAGAGACAGCCTTGAGGCTTCCCGGAGATTCGACGCGCTTAATGTTTGTTTTGCTTATATTCAACAGGTTGATATCCTTCGACAGAGAGTCAGCCAAGTCACTATCGTTTCCCGCCTCCGTCTCGCTTGCTGGCGATATTGTCCAAAAGGGTACGGATACTTAAAATTGATTTAAACGCTCGAGACTTCCAGCCGCTGTCGCCAGCAAATATATTGTTGAGTTTTGGGGGAATATATTCTATCTGGCGGTGGTTTCTTGTGATGCTGGGACAGTCACGGTTCGAGGCCAACCCCCTGTTTCGCCCTTTCCTCTCGTTTGCTCACCCTCATCGTACTTGCTCAATGCGACGCCGGCACTCATTCTTTCTCGTCATTATGGTGCGTAAGATGCTTGAAAGGCCATGGATCATGAATCCGACGGTATGATGCTTGTTACTAACTAAGAAGGCTGAAGGAAGTCCTTTCATAGAACTTACCACCCACGTCTAGTGAATACAGCTAACAAGTGACGAAATACTCCCAGCCCAGCGGGATCTATAGCAACAGAACAAACTCTACTCGAGTCCCAGCACGCTTTTCAGAACACGTAGCAACTTCTCTTCGCACCCATCAATCATGTTCTTCGCTCTCCAAGCCACAAAACGGTCCGGTCTCGCCAAAACACAACCATCTTCATCCACCTCGCTCTTCTTCGCCCAGTCCCCATACACATCCTCGTAATCCTGTTTCCATCCGATCGAGTACGCATTGATCGTGATACCCAGCTTAGCACCAACCTCGACTGCAGCCTTTTTCCACTTTTCGCCTCCAATCCCCGTCAACAGACAGAACGCTCTATGTCCCGCTAGATCCTGCGTCGAAAATTGTTTTCCAGGCGACGTCGTATTAAGCCAAGCATGTGGTAGTCTCGATCCCGGATACGTCGTGATCTGGTGATATAGTACTGGATCTTCAGGAATTGGCGGTCTGGGGCCCTCATCCTCCAAATATATTCCAGCACCATCATACCGCTGATTCATCTCAACACCAAGACCATGGAATTCATGAGCGCTGTGCTCAACCCCTTTGCGCAGTTTTTCCCTTCGTGCTCGCCCGGCAGGATTGGCTTCTGCTAGTTCGGCAAGTTCGGCTTTCCGTTCGTCGAGTGTTTCGGCCATCATGCCAAGAGCTTGGTAGATGCTGCCATGATCGCGGAGGCCCTGATTCGCACGCGTGATTACAGATTCGCCGACGGGTTGGCGCTCAGGACTGTAGGTTTTGAGGAGTGAGGGGTGAGCTTTGCCTGCCATGACATAGGCAATTTTCCAGGCCAGATTGTATGCGTCTTGCACACATGTGTTGCTGCCTAATCCGTTGAAAGGGGGATGTCGATGGACTGCGTCTCCGAGGCAGAAACTGGACAAGTTAGTTCTCAATGCCAACATCCCGGGTGGTCTGAAACTTACACGTTGCCTTTGGAGTACTCGGAAGCGACGGTCTCATTGATGTACCACTTGGAAACATCAACAATTTCAACTTTGACAGAATCATCCCCTATCATCTCCTTGACGCGGTGCATGTACTCTTCTCTAGATGTTGTGAACGTCACCCCTGTTCCGGGTTTTGGAATCATGATAAACATCCATCTAATCTGTATCAGCTCTCTTTCCATCGTGACCATGAAATGACAAGAACCTACCGGTGCCATGGCTGGACCATTCTGACCAAACCCGCCCAACCGTAGTCGCTTTTCTTAACATCAGGCTGCAGGACCCAATGGAGGTTTCCCATCCTACTTTCCACAACATGTGAAAGATCTGCCTCGACCAAGACGTTGATAGCCAAACCTTGTCCCGGCTTCTGGATCAAAGGTATTTGCAGCTCTTTCAATATCGGACTCCGTGCACCATCACATCCAAAAAGGTATTTGGAACGAATAAAGTAATGGTGGCCTGTCATCATATCCTTGACGGTGCTGAGGATTGATCCCGTATCTTCGACTTTGTGAGTCACCCAGTTGGTGTCCAATCGACACTTGAAGCCGTTATGTGTTGCATAACGCACGAGGATAGGCTCAAGCTCGGTTTGAGGCAGATCGACGGGCTCACATGGGCTCGCGGAATCGTAGTCTCCCTGAAGAATATTGAGCACGAGTTTGTTAGGACGTCAGGGACTTGGTACCTTTCTTTTTGGATCATTACCCCATGAGTACGTCCTGGCAAATTCGTCCCCACATAGGGTATAGCACCTTTATACCTCCATCAGCACTCATCGCAGCAGCTTTGGTTTTGAAAATTTGTGATAAAGAATTACCAGCGGGTATGTAGCATGTTCTTGCCGCTATGTGCAACTTTCAAACAGGCTTCTTCCAAACCAATGTCTCTCAAACATTCTGTATAGAATTAGTTCATGTTCGGAGGCGCGAGGATCGCCATATTGCATACCCAGAGCAGCCATATTTGTGATATGAGCACGTGGAGTTTCGGCAGTACCAGATGCAGCTCCAATCATGATACCCTTGAGGCCTGTTGGTCGTGTAAGCTCTTGCATGCCGCAGAAGGTGTATTTTTGAACACTTACCATAGGAGGCAAGAAAACATGCCAAACTTGCCCCAGCCGGCCCAGCACCTACTATCAGGAGATCGGTTTCTAGAAGGGGGATATCTTCAGGGGCCCCCTTGATGACATGGATATTGTGGGTGACCATTTTTGCTCGGTCAAAATGGTAAATTCTAGAATGAAGAGCAAGAAGAGAAGAGAAGGCAAAGAAGTTTAAGTAGGCACAGCCAGAACTTTTTCTCGGCGATATCTGGTATCCACAGTGAGACACGTGACTTGATAGTAAGAGCCGACAAAGCTGAGCGAGCGATTATGAAGGATGCATAAGGGATGACATGGCAAAAGGACAGGTTGTGGAACACGCCTACATGTAGGATCAATCAGTTGCCACCACGATGGGCATTTGAGGCCTGGGGTCCCACGGTTCATGTTGGCTCAGCCCCACTGATTCATGTTCCTACCGTCTTACTTTCTTCAGAGTCTATGTGATCAGGGGTTCCGGTTTTCGGGAATAATGACATATCAACGGCATGCGTGCATTCGATACATGTGGACGACCGGGTCAAAGCCAATACATGTACCCATGTACAACCCCGCAAAACTACCCCGCGGCATCACGCACGGCATGTTATATGTGGCCATGCAATTTGCGCCAAGATGCAAGATACCGATGCAACTGGACTGGAGGTTTCTGGCTTTGACGGAGGCGGCAGGATACATGATATTGAACATGACAAAACCACACCCCTTTCGGCGTTTCTGCTGAAAAACGACAATCTAAATACTCTAAAAACACTTCTCAGTCCAGTCTGCGCTGTAAAGTACTTTATTGCCAAGCTGCAAGTTTAGTCATTGATTTGTTCGTTGCTTCCTTTGAACTGACCCACTTGCCGATATGTCGCCGAGCACCGCTCTCCCTGATCCTCTCCCCACCATCAATCTCAACCATATGCCTTCGTCAACTACCAACACCAAGACTCGGCTGCGGCGACCAACTTTCTACTCGACTTCGGCTTCAGTGTCGCCAAAGAAGCCAATGGCAAGACCTACTTCAAAGGCTACGGTACCGAACCGTTTCTCTACTGTCTGACCTCCGGTCCAGAAGACAAGTTCCTTGGCGCCGCATTCCAAGTCGAGTCTCTCGCCGACCTCGAAAACGGCTCCAAAAGCCTACCCGGCGCTACCGAAATCTATGAAATGGCAGATGCTCCCGGCGGTGGCAAGTGCGTGACCTTCTACGAGCCTGTCGACAGCTGTCCCTTCCATCTAGTATACGGACAAGAACCGTTCGAAATGACACAGACCTTCCCCGAGCTATCCTACAACTTTCCCACGCACAAGCATCGCGAAGTAAACCGAACCCAGCGCTTCAAAAAAGGCCCAGCGCCCATCCACAAGCTCGGCCATTTCGGACTCTGCGTGACAGACTATGCCAAAGCCTTCGACTTCTTCACAACTAGGTTCAATCTGCGCCCCAGCGAGATAGTGCACGACGAGTCCTCCAGAGACATCACGACCTTTCTACGCCTGGACAGAGGGTCGGAATGGGTGGATCACCACACATTTTTCTTTTTCGAAGGGCCCAAGTTCCACGTCCACCATAGCAGTTTCGAGGTGCACGATTTTGATATCCAGCTACTGGGACACAACTGGTTGCGCGAAAAGGGCTATAAGAATTGCTGGGGCGTGGGCAGGCATGTGATGGGGAGCCAGATTTTTGATTATTGGTTTGATCCGTCCGGCTTCATCTTGGAGCATTATGTTGATGGTGACTTGTTGAATGATGAAACGGAGGCTAATCGTACGAAGGCGGCGCCGGATAGTCTGCATGTTTGGGGTGAGTTGCCTTGTGTCTTGCAATTTGGCTTGGAGACTGATGAAAATAGGCCCGGACTTGCCGCCAACTTTCTTGCAGTGATAGCCCTGCGAGGCACAATATTCCGGGATATATGTGGGAAATCTATATACTATGTTGTGCTAGGAGTGATGTGAATATGATGCTTGGTGGATCAGTCACCGGAAATCAACCTAGGTCGTGTTTTGTTGTCTCCAAGTCGAGCCTTCGGGGCTCAATTGTGCGTATATCACAGCAGCGGTATGAGAGAAATTCACGGCTGGCTCGGTTTATCTTGCTCAAAACTCCAGTTACTATTTATGTGGCGCGGTCTCCTGTGACGGGCCAGGGCCGTGAAGAGAGAGAAGGTAGGAAAATTGAAGTAATCCAGAAAAGTCTTAAGTAATATAAAGAGAACCCAGTAAATACAAATTCTGTAAGAAGTGAACGAGTTTCCAATTGGATGAGGAGCCGGGTCATTGGAATCTACTGCGAGAAGCGGAAGGGACTTGCCAGAGCTGAAGCAAAAAAAAACCAATCAGTTTCACGGATAATGGCTTCAAAAACCAACAAACCGATTTCTCCACATCTATGTGGAGACTGTTAAAAAATCAAACTGCATCGACCGGGAATCGAACCCGGGGCCCATCGAGGTTGAATGATTCGGGAATCATCATGGCAACGATGGATTTTACCACTAAACCACCAATGCTTGTCATTTGATACAAGTTGACTCAACATTCTGGTAAATGATCCGCACAAAATATGCCATCACTATTATCACTTACTTTTCAACTCAGAGCCGATCACCCTCGACGGACCTTATTTGATTCCCGGTCGCTGCAATTTGAAAATTCAACAGTCTCCATCTCTTGACTCTTCCTGGAATCGAAGCTTCCGTCACTTCGTGGCGAAAGCTTCGTAACATTCGTGAGTCGTACTTCCGATGGCAACGAAATATTTTTACTACCTCCTTTGAGTGAACTCGATGTTTGTGACTTGTGACTTGCTGGTGATAGATAAAAGGGTAGGCCGTATTAAGTGGTTGGATCGAGAACGGCAACTGCGAGTGGTTGTCTCTGTTCTGCTAATAGTTTCCGTCACTCCCTTAGGGACGTACATGATTCCAAATAGCTGTAGAGCCCGTAAGGGCGCTTTAGCGCAAGGGTAACATAGGTGGCGTTGGACGGAGCCCCATTCCTGTAAACCTTGTTTCAACTTGCAAGGCCAAAGGTTCGATTCTGGGCGAAAACAGGGTCGATTTTTCGTGCGGTCCCCCAAACTTACGGGAACGCGCGCACATGGGGTCGTCGGCAAAATGGAGACATTTTATGAAAAAGCGGGTGATATCTGGACCCTGGCAGGGAGGGCAGATACGTCCAGAAGCACCAGACCTACCAAAAGAACGTTAAACGAGACAACAAAAAGGAAATCGCCCCCATTGTCAGAACCATTTCACCTCGTACTCTGTCCTAAATCCTCGTTCGGCCACAATACAATCCAAGAACCACTCTTCCTCTCCTTCGGACACAACAACTAATTGAGGTACCGCTGGACTAGCAACGCTTTATGTACTTGTTTGATGGAGGATATTTGAATAATACATTTCAGTGTTATCGAGCGAACTAGGGCTTCCGTTCCAATAAATACGGAATTTGGCAAGGGCTCTTTTTTCTTTTTTTTTGGGGGGGGGGGGGGAAACGAAGGCACAGCCGCACAGGATGTAAACTGGGGGAAAATACTGCGGGTACTTGGAGCAAATACTCAGATGTGTAGTATCTCACCGAGAAAGGGCTACCATTATTAACCATCTACATGTAGCATGATCTAAGATAATTAATCTCAGCTGACCGCTGTCACCAACACCGCTCTGGCACTCCCATATTCGCAAGAGATTCGGAGGTGAGTACTGAAAGAAGTTCAAGTGATCGCAACCAATTCATCCATAACTAGACAGCAGCAGCAGTGATTTCAGCATCTATGGATGCCCATGGATTGCTATCCGATCTATTCGTATAAAGTTTTACAGGATATACGTCTCTCTCAATGTACAGTAGTATGGCCCACACCGCTCTCCACCCCTCTGGAATTTCCCAAAAGCGATAGAAAGAGGAAAACAACCCATCAATGCAGACGACTCCGAAGTTCAAGTCGAGAGGACTGATTAATCCTCCCAAAGCTGAACAAAAGCCACCCAACATACCGGCAGCGGTGGCAGCAAGCAGCAGAGAGAAATTCGCAAGGGGCCAGAACAAAAACAACAAGAAACTTTCGCCATGCTACCTATCGCTCTGCAGTCGCAAAAAAAAAGAAGGCACATAATGGGACAACCTCGCTCAAAGGTGACCGGAGCATTTTCGAAACACAAACGACTCGCCCAGAGGACGCGGCCCGGCCAGCTTGTCATCCAATCTGACGACAGTAGCCATTGCATCCGCGAGAGCGCGGTTCCATTGCTCTCCGCGGGCCAAAGCCATCTCTCGAGCATGGGTCTGAAGATTTGCCGGACGGTAGGAAGACACGAGCGTAGCAAGCCAAGCCATAGATGCCACGGGACAATTCCAGGTTAGATATGATCGAGTAGCAGAGACAAGCATGAGCGGGCGCCGTCAATGCGTATCTTGTCTACCAAGTCAAGCCAAGCTCATTGAAGGTGAGCCCCGGACGGCACCACTGCGCCATCAGGTCGGATCGCTTGACCATCTGGCTTTCGCCCCATGGGCCAGAAGTCGATAGCTATTACCGTATCCTCACCACGATCATCCTCAAACGCGTATATGATCTGCGTCGCAAGTCAGTAACCAACGCTTTCCGTATGTCCAATATAGTAAACGTACCTCTCTAGTGCTAGTATGTAGCATCCTGATATTCTTGTGCGGCACAATGTGCACTGCGTTCGTCTCAATATTCCGCATCTCAATGAAATTGGGCTCAAAAGCGAGAATCCATGGATAGCTCAAGGCGAAGTTGCTTGGTTGACCTTCCCAATCGATTCTCCAATCCGGTCTTGCGCGCCAGCCGTTACGGTTGACAAAGAATGAGAAGTCCGAATAGTTCAGCAGGAATTCACCGTTGAGACGTTCAATATGTATAGGACGAACGTTTTCCTTGCGGGCGACGAAATCAAGAGAAGTGTCGGCTTGATCGAGGAGGGATTGTGTTTCGAGAGTCTCAAGAGATACCACCTCGAAACCACGAGCGCAGGCAACACAGAGCTTCGACTTGAGGAAATGGATCGAGGAGGATTCAGTTGGGATGTAAAACTCTTTGAATGCCTTCAACTCATCTTGACCGCTGTTGAACATCTTGAAGCCCTTTTGCTTCTTGCCTTTTGACATAGCATCATTCGGCTCGAACACTTTGATAGTGGTCGACAACGCAGATGACTTGACGCAGCAAACCAGATGTCGGCCGAGGCAAATACCAGTCTTGAAAAAGTTGCAGTGACTCTGAATCTTCTTCGGCCGTTTCGACAATGCAGGCTCATTCGGATCCAGTGCTGATAATGGGAACGAATACAAAGATCGAGAAGAGAGCACCAACAGTAGCTGGTATTCTTCGAGAACGTCGATCTGGGTAACACCGGTAGTGTCAAGTACCCGTCTAGGCTTGACACCCGGCTCTTTCGCTCGCCTATCAGACACGAAGATACCACCATCCGTGCCGTAGACGAGCTTCCGTCCTCCATCAAATACAGCGACACAGTTGACTTTGTTGGTAGCAGGAAAGAATTTCTCAGAAAGAGGAGTCTTGTTGTAGAAATCACCACGTTTCCGCAGCAGCTCTTGTTGGTCCCCGATCTTTTCCATCCATTTCTTGCGACTCCCTGGTGTGCCCGCATAGAGAGTCAATTCGTAGCCTACTTTCCCAATATGCCTGAAGGTGATCGGGTAACCGTCCTTTTTCCCGTCATTGGTCTTTCCAGTGGAGGGTAGCAGGCTTGAAGATGGTCGTTTCACCACGCCGCCAAGCCTTGGGCCAACGACATCGTCCATCTCACGAATTGCGAGAAGTTCCAAGGGTATGGGCCTTCGATAGACTTTCATCTCCTCCTTCTTTCCCACAGTCTTCACCCGTACAAGTAACATGGCATGATCAAACAAGTAAGCTTGAATATCACCAGGATCCGAAGGCGACTTCTTCAATGGACCCTTGTAGAGTAACTGACGGCCCTCCTCGGTAAGCTTGAGATCAACACGCTCGTTTGGTCTGAAGCGAAGTTGCTCGTGGAGTTGCTTGAGGTTGAATCGGTTCTCTGCATTTCCTGATTCCTCATTGACCCTTCCTAGAAGATTCCTGATCATAGTCATGGCTTTAGGAATGTCCTCCGTGTCCTGACATTCTGGAGCCGTATATTTGAGGACGTTTTCGAGCAGAAGAGGATAACGAGCAAGTCGAGTGGTGGGCTTAGTCAAATATCCGTTGAGCTCCAGTTTCCTCGACTCCTTTCGGCGTTCGGTTTCATCAACGAATTTCGAGAAGCTAGGGTTCAGTGACCGTTCTTTCTCAAATTCAAACTTGCCGCCCAGCTGATTTGCACCATACGTAATAAACGGCTCGAATTGGGGAACGTATTGGAGAAAGATATCTCCAATACATTCAACAACTGGGTTCTTCCGCTGCCGTTCCGTAAGCGCGTCAGCGAATCTCGAGCTTACGCCGTGTATACTTGGCGGGTCAACAACGTTTCCGAAGATGGTTCGGACAGTCCTCTCTCTCCTGGCTTCGGGAATAGATGATTCTTTCGGGGACCGAAGAGGCATGATCCAGAAATCACGCAGATACTCGAGATCTTTAACGAAATCTCTTTCGGTGTACATAATCTCGGAAATGACCTCTTGTCGTTTCTTTTCCTTGTCCCCGACACTGTCGGCAACTTCTTTGGAGACAGTGTTGATCCAAAGCTTCTGTTCGTCCTGAGCGTCGTCGTCGTGAAGACTTGCATGAGATTTCTCCCGGCGAAGTCCAGGCTGCGGCCTGAGATTAAGGCGTGATTGTTGTTCTAGTCTGCGGGGACAGGCTATGGAGTAACATAGCTGATCTCGAGTACAAGTTGGCGAGTAGCATTCGGACAAAAGCACAAACACACCATTGACGTCCGTGGTATCGACCGGGTCATCCATCAAACTTTCTCGGAATTGATACATTTCAGTTGAGGAGTCTCGTAGGCGGTGATCGTAAGTAACATCATGAAAGAATTTCTGGGCATCCAGGGAGCGACCAAGCAGCAGCGCCAGATTTCGATCGGTAGTTTTAATGATATAGGAGATGACATCCACAGCTTCGGCACCACTGAAAGCATTTTTATACGTGAGGCCGTTTTTAGTCCGGTCCCCAACGGTTATTTTCCCGCGAAAGCAGTCTGCAACTCGGGATAGAAGCGCTGGGTAAACGAGGGGCGCTTTCTGCCTCCTCTCCATGCCGCTGCTTGAAGATTTCGACATCGATGGGCGGTGCGTCAGGGAATCACTTCGCTCGGAACCTGGAGGACAGATTGTTGAGGACATAGACATGGATCTGCCCATATCGCCTATAGTCGACATCGACGTCATGCTAGCCGTCCGAGATGCTATCGCGGGTATATTGCGAGGATCGTGAATGCTGCTGAAGCTAGTTGAAGCCGGAAGTTCTTGCGGTTGCCCGGCCATTTTCCTATTCGGTATGATTCGCCCGCTCATCGTTTGGTGCGCATCTCTGTCTTGCGGAAAGGCAGTCATCGACATTGTGCGGTCTTCATGCCTTTCGGGAACTACTCTCCCCTGTGCTGTCGTACGTGACACCTGAGCCTGTGATTGGTAGGGTGCGTTTCGGAAAGCATTCGCGGGAGCTTGCGCAGGATAGTGGTTCGAAGGTTGTTGATACATCTGCGGTCTGGGCACGCTTGCAAGGGATTGTGATCGGGACGGATCCGAGTTCAAAGCGGGACCTGGTTGATAGAACCTTTGGTTCGGGTTCGGAGCCATGGGTCTAGCGTATTGCTGCATCCCTGGTTGAGATCGAGGGTCCACCCGCTGCGGTACGGGATATGGTCTGCGATCAGGTCTATTCATCGGCGGTAGATGTTGCGGTTGTGGCTGAGATGACACCTGCCCTCCTGGGGGCCCGCGCTGATCTTGGTAGTATCCGTTCGCCATAGTCCTATCCCCATTCGACATGCCTCCGGTTGAGGAGTATTGTGGGTAACCCTGTGATGGTCGTTGCTGCGGAGGAGGGCGCTGCATCCCACCAGCCATGCCAGCCACTTGCGAATTCATGGTATTCGTTCGACCCGGAGGCATATTCGGCGGTACCGTGGCAGAAGTCATGGTCTGAGATCGGCCTGATGGGGGACCCCCAAAGATCTGGTTGAAAGCGGCGTCTCGAGACGGATAGCCGGCGCCGGAGCCATGGGCGTATTCGTTCGGCCGGACGCCATTCGAGCGGCCCTGCTGATAATCTGCCATTGCGTCGCTGGAGAAGGCTGGGACTGAAAGGCTGGTTGGGTCGGCAAGCCCTGATGGGAGCCTCGTGTAAGGAGATCCGTACTCTCAGACAGATCGGGTACCGGAACCAGGCTAGGTGTGCAAAGAGTAGCCGTAGTCGAAAATGTACGGCAGCAGGTACGTGCAGCTTCTCCGAGCCTCTCAGACGGTAGAAGCCGATATCACTCGACGGCGGACCGGGCTATCGGCAGGCGTGGGCAGAGTTGGGAGTGAGGCGGCGGGGATCAGCAGTTCGGATCCAGATCATGAGCGCCGGTGGAAGAAGCTTTCCCAGGGCATCGAGATGGCACTGCTCCAATGACAAGACAAGCCGCGTTCGTGGTCCCTGGGTGTTGGGGCGTGGTTTATTTCGTCTCGCCGTGGTAGATGCAAACTCCGATTTGGCTCGGTCGGGGCTTCGCGAGGAGAGGATGCGGCTGCTGCGACTGCTCAGTTGGTTGAAAGTCTGCTCTCGGCGGCCTGGGCAGTCAATATTAGGGCAAAGCCAGCGCAGCTGGCTGTGGTGCGAGTCGCGGGGGAGAATTAGGTAGCAATGGGGGAATTACAGGCGGTCGCTCTCACCAGGTATTGCCGTTCTTGCGCTCCAAAACCACGTGACCAGCTATTTAGCTCCGGCTTGGCAGAACCTTGGAGCTCCAGGCTTAGGCCGGCGACGACAGTCAACTTAGCCCAGGACTGTCCACGAAGAAGCAGCCCGCCACTCTTCCACAGCCCACCATGGAGAATGAGATCGCTCCCAAGTTTGCGCCATTCTTCGGAATGGTGAGTTCGACAATCCTGCCAGAGAACCTGCAGCCCGTATGCTAACAGCTATGCTAGGCCGGTATTGCCTCCGCCATGATCTTTGGATGTACGTCGTCCCTGCGCAACTCGTCAACTTCAAATGCTGAGAATATACAGGCTATGGTGCAGCATACGGCACCGCGAAGTCTGGCATTGGCATTGCAGGCGTGGGCACATTCAGACCCGACCTGATCATGAAGGCAAGCACTGCTCTGTCAATGTTGAGGGCCCCTTTTGCTAACTTGACGCGCCGTCTCGCAGTCTTTGATTCCCGTGGTCATGTCCGGTATTATCGCTGTCTACTCGCTAGTCATCGCCGTCCTGATCGCAGGCGACATGACGCCCGACCAACACTACACCCTCTTCAAGTACGCCGCCCTTGGCTCCCTCAAAGACGCCCCTTGAAATACACTCGGCCGAATAAATCAGAAGAAGTACAGCTAACACTCGCAATGCAGCGGCTTCATGCATCTCGCCTGCGGACTCTCCGTGGGGTTAACCGGTCTGGCTGCCGGATACGCCATTGGAATAGTCGGAGACATGGGCGTACGGTCATACATGCAACAGTCGCGCATCTTCGTTGGCATGGTCCTGATTCTTATTTTCGGCGAGGTCCTGGGTCTGTACGGGTAAGGCATCAGCCCATAAGCAATCAATGACTGAAGCAAAGCTAACAAGACCTGCACAGCTTGATTGTCGCCTTAATCTTGAACACCAAGAGCCGGGATTAAACAGGGGCTTCAAAATGTTGAGTAGCCAGGAATTGTATAAAACTCATGTTTCAAGGAAAACCGCACTCGTGAGGTCTGGGTGGGAGAGGAGCATTAGCGGGAGTTCAGGTTCTGCAGGAGTTAGATACTACACGGTGGACAAATCAACTTCCGGGGCATATGGTTCTTGACCGTTTGCATCGCACGTTGGGGCAAGATCATGTTGCCTGAACTCGACGACAAGTTCTTATTGCCGTTGACATCGAGGTTGCATGGGCTAGTGACGGCAGGGGACAGCAGCTGGTGGCTCTACACCATTCCACACTCTACTGAGCATTTCCAGCACCACCCACAGCCACGATACCGTCAAGCGACAAAGGTCTTCTGGGTGACAAGCTTCGAGTTAGTAGACTGACCCGCGTTATTAGACAATTCCATTAATACTTCTACGGTTCATCAGCGTGGCTCCAAGTCTGACTTTAAAGCCACTGGGCCTTATAGAGGGTGGCCATAGCTAGGTCGGTTAGTGTACTTGCGATTTCCGGATCATTGCCCAGAAAGCTCGGAAAGTCATCACTTCTCTTCAAAATTACCCCGAAAAGTGAGAATACTTAGCTCCCGATTCACTGTGAGAGGCAGCAGTTTGTCTTGCTGCATATCGCAACCCGGATGATTAACTGCACTTCAATTCTATACTAGTATCGTGTTTGAAACGTGCAACAAAACCTTTGCAAATTCTACGTCCGGCTCTCTAAATTTCCCTAACTATGAACAAACCCCTTGGGCTGGTACCGTTGGTGGTATCTCTAAAACCATATGCAATCTACGCTTAAAGCAGAAACCCCAACCATCCACGATTTAACGTCTAGGCAGCAGCAGTCAACTTGACGTTACACCCGCTCCTCACGCTCAACGTAAGCGTCAAGCTCTCCGTCCACACACTATCATCACCCGGCTCAATAGTTGCCATCTTCTGCAATAATCGGATAGTGGTATACGACGCCTCAGTCAGGGCCAATTGCTGTCCTATGCAAATTCTTGGTCCACCGTTGAAGGGCACATACTCCCAGCTATATTACCGCCGTGTCAGCCATAGGTGTGTTGTCATTTCCTCCTCGGAATGGAGCGTGAAAACAAGGGATCTAGCAAAAGGGATTGAGACTCACCCTGGACGATGCTTCTCCCAACGCTCAGGCTTGAACTCCAGGGCATCCGGGCCCCAGAGATCTGTCCGTCGGTGCATGGCATAGGGATGGTAGGTGCACTGTGTTCCCTTCTTCACGAAAACCGGGGATTTGCCATCTGGTCCTCCGCCTCGGGGCAAGGTCTGTCAAAAACTCGGTCAGCCGATGTCCTTTCTTCCCCTTCCACTTTCTCTAACCCCGAACTCCACAGGAGAACAAAGAGCAAAGACTCACCGTATCTTTTACAGCGGACCTAGAATTCGCTGGCACGACTGGAAACAACCTCAGAGCCTCATTGATGCAGTACCTCAAGTACTTCAAGTCCTTGATCTCCTCGAAAGTTGGACGCTCGGCACCCAACTGTCCAATCTCGCTCTTCAACTTCCTGAAAATGTCCGGACGCCGCGCAATGGTAAACCACAAGTGACTCAGCAAACTAGCCGTGGTATCTCTGCCCGCCACCAAAATGTTCAGCAGCTCGTTTCTGATCTGCAACCTGTCCTGTGTAGCAAGCGTGATCTGGTTCAAAAACACATAGCGATTCGCCTGTCCCTCTTCTTCCAGCTTCTCCTTGCCGCCCATACTCCGACGGTACTCTAGCGCTTTGTCGACAATTTCGTCGACGAAACTGTGGATGAATTTCAAGCCCTCTTTATACTTTGCATCAGGGAATAGCGTCGTCATTTTTCCAAGTCGCGACTCCAAGCTCGCACGTGCTTGGCAGTAGTCAAAGAGAGTCGAGAATCGCACAGAATCAGCATTCGATAGTTTTGTATTAAGCGTGTCCGTGCTCTGGTTGAACAGCAGCTCAGTAGCCGAATCGATTGTGAGCATGAAAAACAGCGGCTGAAGATCAACGACGCTGCTGTCAAAGGGAATTCGGTCGATCATCTTGTTGATATGGTCTTCGTAGGAGTCCAAGTCGCCGACTTGCGATCTGGTGAAATTGGGACGGAGTAGGGCCCGGGAATGCTCCCAGGCCTTGCCGTCGCTGGTAAAGATTCCGGAGCCAAAGAGACCGGCCAGAGCGCTCTTACGACGCGGTGGAAGGCTGAAGTCGTGAAACTGCGAGGAGAGGATGGCTTTGATGTTTTCAGGCTCTTGTGTGGCGATGGCAGAGGAGCCTTCCATGATGTACGAGAAGGTGAAGCAGCCCGGGGCAACTTCGTTGTAGCGGTTGCGTCCGGCTTCTAGGTACGTACCGGCTTTGATACGCTTGAGGCCGGTAAGAATGAGGTCGGTCCCGAAGATGGGGTCTTTGTGTGGAAATTTCCTGGCGGGCTTGCAGCCTTTGGCTTGCTTGAAAACATGGCGCTTGTAGGATAGGACAAGGTAGCTAAATGTAGAGTAGAGAAGGTAGACTGCCCCTAGACCTCCCAGTAAGAGGATGGCTGGATGAGCCTCTGTTTCCCGCAAGAAATCAATGATGCCGTCCATAATGTCAAGTTCTCAGGCTGGCCCGGTCTCCTGAGATCAAAGAAGGGGCTCTACAGAACGTTAGCATAGAGCAACCAAAAATGTCCAGAAGGTAAGGTGGAAATAAAGCTTTTCATATAAAAAAGACGATATTTCCAGCCCTGCCTGTTGACCAGCCTCTCTTTGCGAAAAAGCTAGGTCGAGTCTGGGAGCCACTGCTGAACGTACCTTATTCAGGCGTAATGGATCGGCGCTGAGTGTATCGTGATGCTCTCCGCTTCAAATACAGAAGGAAAGAGATGGTGAAAAGAATAGGGAACAGCGACCGCTTTAAGAAGGTCTTCAAGGTCAAGAAAGCGGAAGTAAGTACCTAGCTTTCAACTTATCTCCGAAGCTCCACAAAGCTATGGCAGCACCGGTGAGATGGACGGGATGGCTTTGACCGTGTCACGTCGATAATAGCCAGCAAATGAACACACAACGGACCTCGGCTCAATCGCCACAACCCACAGGCTTGACAGTTGACCGGTGATATGGACCGGTAATATGGAATCTCCGAAATCAGGGCACGCTGTTATTTGATTGCTGAGCGGGTGGGTGCGCAGATTGAACATCCGCATGTCACGATAATGCCGTATGCGGAGTTGGCGACGACATCGCAAGGGCGCACGTGCGCCACACGGCGAGGCCGTCCTTGGCCCCTGTCAGCCGGCACTCGCCAAGCCGATACCCCTGCGCACGGCGACTTCGCCGCATCCTCTCGTATACAGCTACATGTAGCTCTACTCCTCAGCTTCTTGTTGTTTCGGCTTGACCGCCTGGCTTTTTATACGTCTGCATATTTGAATCCTACCCATCATGTTGATAGTAATAGTGACCAAGAGAATAATGATATCATTGTGCTTCTGACCACGTCTGAAAGCTATGGAGGTCCGTCAGCCGCTATAGAAGCTCTGAGCAAATCGAAATGCTAGCATCTAAGCAATCATAGTTCAACCTCGTGACAAACTCCCAACCGCACACATGATGCTCTCGCAAACCATGCTCACATCTCATCCCTAAACTTGTATTGCCCACCCGGCCTCATAGCCTCCCTATACCTCCTCTCGACCTTCTCCCTCTCCAGCTTCTGCGCCTGCTTTCGATCCTCTTCCGCCTCCTGCGTAGTCGGAAAGTCCGCTCTCCAGAATCCCGGTGGACTCTGCCTTCTCTCATACATATGGCGATGCCTTCCATGCTGATTCGCCAGCTGTCTTGTCCTCGCCTCAATTAACATCTCCTCTCTCTCGTTCTTCGACATGCCATCCAGGCGCTTGATATCGTCGCCCAGGAATTCTTCTAGCAGTTTGTCATCGCGCTCTTCTTGGGATCGTGTGATGAAGTCGCCGTCTGGGCGCTCGATTTCTGCCAGTCTTCGCCACTGCTTGCCACAGCATTTGGGGTCCGTACAGCCTGTCATACATTTGCGCTTGTCTTTGCCGCGGACTGTGTCAGCCCATGCATAAGTGTAGCCCTCGTTATATGCAGGATTGACACGGAAGTCTTCGATATTGAGCTCATGAATCGGTCGAGTACGCAGTGGCATCGCCGGCTCTTTGCCTTTGTTCATGGGAAGTCTCGTGCCTGCTGACGCAGGCGTATTCTGGTTTCCCAGGCCTCGGGATGCTCGACTGGCTAAAGGCGTCTCTCGAGGAGCTGGTTGTTCCGGAGATATGTTCCTTGACAATCGAGACGCTGGTTTGCGGATGGTTTCGACTTTCCTAGGAGAAGGTGGGTCTAGTAAGCTGCTCAGCCGTTTTGACGCTTCTGATTTCTTTTCAGCAGTGAGAGGCGAGGGCTTCTTTTGCTTCGAACCGATGATACTATCTCCGTTGTCGACGAGATCTTTCAGTCCTTGGTCATCCAACCTACGCCTTTTGGAGGAAGGTAGATCACCAGATGTGCGGGGCAGAATCCGCTTATTAGTACTCAAGGTCTGAAGGACGGACTTCTGCCGCTCCGGCCTGGCCTCGGGTGTATGAACACCATCATCTGGAGCATCTCTCGGTATCTTGAGAGGTCGTCGTCTCTTCGGCGTCTTAACCTTCATGCCGATGTCATCAAGATTCATACTTTCCTGCAAATCATAAACACCAGCTAGTCCAACGGGACTGCTGTCGATTGTCTCCACCTTGACCTTGGGGGTAATCGCATGTTCTTCGTTTGGGGCCTCGCTGATTTTTCTCCGTTTCCTGACACTTCGAGAAGACACCACCACAACCTCGTCTGAGTCCGCCCGCGTAATGAACTTGGGTTGCGGTAGGTTAGGCTGCGTTTTGACCGGATCCGGACTATCATACTGCGTAGAAATATTTGTTTCAGAAGGAGAGCCTTCTAACATTGCTTGCTGCTCAGCACCGTCGCTGCTTAGTAACCGAGCATTGTTTTCGGCACGTCTTGCAAGAGACCCAGTGGCCGTAGGAGTCATGACACTATTGACCAGATTAGATCTTGGCGGCGCAGACCTGCGAGCGGGAAGGATAGTGGGCGAGCTTTCGCGACTCAGACTCATGTGTCGCGTCAAGCCCGTCGTGATCCTCGCTGACGGTCCGGCAAGGGGTCCATTTGGAGGTGCTGGAGATGCCGACTTTTCGGTTGAAAAACTTCCGCATAGAGAAGCCGGCAAATGAGGGGCGATTGATTTCTCGACTTCCTCCGGCAGATTTTCCCGCATCTCATTGGAGGCCAGCTGTGTTTCCAATCTAGAGATCTTCTTCTCCAGGCCCTTGCAATGCTTTGCCCAGGTTTTCAACTCTGCGCCGTAGCTTTTCGCTTTCTCCGCTTTCTCCTGCAACTGTTTGTTTGAATCCAGGAGATCTTCCCGCTCTTGGTGAATCCTATTGTACTTCTCGACGAGCTGGATATACTGCTGCTTTGTGACGGTGTCTGCTGTCACGGGGTCCTCTGTTTCCACAGGATCTGCTACTTCCATAGGATCTGCTGGCTCCGCGGGATCTGCTGGCTCTACTGGATCTGAGCTAAGGGATGTCGAGTCGGCGTATGAATCTTCGATCATGAGAGTGGGCGCATCCGTAGTAGATACTAGATGCTGTCCAGCATTTGCGGCGCCGTTCTCGATAGATGTTCTGGATTCTTTGCTGCGCCCCAACTGCAGCTTGAGTATGTCGACCCTCTTGAGGGCCAATTGTAACGCATGTTTCAGGCGCTCATTCTCGCGATGTTGCCAGTCGATGTATATATCCTCAAGGCGGGCTTTTGTGTCGCTTCCTTCTAATGAGTGGGTGCCGGTTTCTTGGAGAGCGATGCGCATTAGCTGGTGCTCGTGTATCAACAGGCAGAATTACGATGACATACCTTGAGCCATCTCAAGACCGGTCCGCTGGTAGGCTGTCTTCAGCTCGTCGAGCACCGCAGTGCGGGAGCGCCAGTCCTCCATTATTTGCTCGCCGGCATCCGAGCTGCATCACGGTTTGGGGCTTGCCAAGGTCGATCTCAGGGTTCTGGGATTCTAACGCGTGTTGCTATGTGGAGAGAGTCAGTGGCGAGGGCGGCAGCGCGTTTCGCGTCAATTTAGGCTCACGAAGTAACGTGCAGCCTTGGCACTCTCGAGGTCTCTCAGCCAAAACTTTTCAGTCGTTCATCAGAATTATTATATGTATTCAAGCATGCTGGGCTTTCTAAAAACTACTACTAGTTCTGATGATCAAAACAAAGCAGAGAGCCAGCTGCTCGTAGTTTACTCGATTGGGTAATTGCACGACTTCCAGTCATTAACAAACGTCACGTGCCTCGCGTGCTAGCGCGACATGTTTATTCGCGTCTTCCGCGCTTCCGATCAACGGCACACAAAAGTGTGAAGTGGACCCACGCCGTCGCGACTCGCCCGCTCTTTCCCCAACAGATCAATGCCATACAACGCGCCCGAGAACCTTTGGCGTCAAGAGAACTGATCATGGACGCTCCTGCCTTGTAAGTGTTCCGTCGTGAAGCAATCAATGGATCCATTGACGCCCCGCGGCCTGGTTCTTTGCTGATTGCCATTGAACAGTCGTCCGGCTCGCGAGGTTCTCAGAGTGTCAGAGATACCCCCAGACATGGACCTCACGAACGTTCCAGAGGGCCAGTGCTGGATCATCCTTCAGCTTTGGGATGGCTCAGAGGTCCAGCCTCCTGTATTTCTGAAGACGAAGAAGGTGAGTCGCCATGCAATACTTTGCCTTGTCTTCAGAAGTTCCTAACTATTGCTCGACAGAACGCGTTTGTGAAGAAGCTCGTCAAGCTCTTCGAAAGTCGAGCACCAACATGTACAGTCTCCCTGTACGAGAATCCTGGCCTCCAAGGCAATCCACTGGCGTCCGACACCAAGATCGGAAGCCTACTGCAAAACCCCAACAGCTTAGTCTTGCTGTTGTATGCACGCGAGGCACCCAAGCAGCTGGCCGATATGTCGACAACCGAGTCTGGACTGCGGACGCCACTGCAGCAGCTGCCAAACGGTAGTAACACCACGTCGCCCACATCAGCAATCAAGCCGGAGCCCCTCGTGGCTCCTAGCGTGATCAGCTTCTCCCCGAATGCTTCAATGGCGTCATTCCATATTTCTCGTCATTCCATATTTCTCGTCAAAACTCACCACGTGGTGGTAGCCTCCCAATCCTCGACCACCCAATGCCCCTGCCAGAGGGTCTGATATTCCCGGTCACTTATCTTCAGGGGAAACTGCACATCCCTAATCCTGCGCAGCACGAGTTCAACTTCATTTTTCGAAATGGAAAATTTGTTCCTCACTTCGCGAATAGGGATGTCGGCCTCACGGTCCCCGAGTTTGTAATTGACTGTGGTCATGTACAAAGGGTTTTGTATTCCGCCCAAGAGGTCTTCGTTCCTCTGTCTCGCGGATTAGCATCGAACTTTTGTCTCCGATTTTCGGATAGTGGTCTTGCGATCACGTTCGTCAATCTGGTAGAAAAATGCAACCCATCCGTTGAGAAAGCTATGACTCCGAGGTTTGTTTTCTCCCACGTATAAGCTGACACTTTCTAACGGGGTTCTAGTAACACAATTGGGGAAATATTCCGGAACATGGCGAAAGGTGTCAAGATGGCTATACTCCATCAGAATCCCCCAAATACTGGTCGTATGCATTCCCCAGATGGTCGTCGATTGAGCCAGACAGAAGCAAACACGATTCCATCGCCCCAACCACCAGCAGCTGATGTCCTTCCTCAGCCAGTCAAAATTGATCATCAACTGGAAGACATCATGAAGAACGCTACCGCCGAGCAACTGGAGGCGGAAGTGAAGAAGGGTATGCGTCTTTTAGAGACGATGGCCAAGCGCTTCGACAAGGTGGACCACACGCTCGTAGCCGACGCCCAGCACTGGCTCAAGATGATCAATGATCTGAAGTCGCAGAACATTGCCCAACCCACCATAGTAGGAGTTGTAGGAAATACGCAAGTGGCCCGTCTTGTTCCGCTGTTAAACATTTGCTGAAAGAGTGATAGCGGAGCTGGAAAATCTAGCGTCATTAATGCAATTCTCGACGAGGAGCGTCTGGTGCCGACGAATTGTATGCGGTATGTTGCAATTCTATCGAAAAGACCACCCCTGAGACACAACATATGAGACTGACAACCATTGTGTGCAGCGCATGCACTGCTGTCGTCACTGAATTGTCCTACAATACGTCCGAGAATGAGCATGAGAAGTACACTGCACAGATTGAGTTCATCAAGCCTGAAGACTGGCAGAAAGAACTGCGTTTGCTTTTCGATGAGCTCCTAGATTCTAGTGGAAAGATTTCTAAGGATTCGTCAAACGACGAATCTGAAGCCGGAGTTGGTGAGTTCACTTTGTTGATATACCTGGAACCGATGATTAACTTATTCCTCAAAGCATACGCAAAAATCAAGGCCGTCTACCCAAAGATGACCAAGGAGGACATGGAACAGAGCAGCGTCGACAAACTGATGGACAACCCTGCCGTTCGACGAGTCTTGGGTACAACTCTGGAAATTCGGGAGTCAAGACCACAGGCGTTCTATCAACGCCTGCAACATTACGTTGACAGCAAAGAGAAGTCAACGGCGGAAAAGAGGAAAGATCGAGAAAACAGCAAGGAGAAGAGGCCGCCTCGAGAGATGGAGTTCTGGCCATTGATCAAAGTGGTCAAAATTCAGACTCGGGATGAGGCTCTCAAGACGGGAGCAGGTAAGCTTCATCCGAGAGGCTTTCAGCACTTATTCCTTGCTAACATCTGCTGTAGTTCTCGTCGACCTTCCCGGTGTCCATGATGGTATGTACCAGGATCCAGTTCCCACCTAACGGAAATATTGGGGAAACTGTGATACATGTGACTTATGATGCTGATTTTCTGGCAGCAAACCAGGCTAGAGCGGGCATCGCTGAGCGATACATGAAACAATGCACAGGTCTCTGGATCGTTGCGCCCGTAAGTATCCATCTTAATCCGGCTGGTTACAATTTTCATGCTAACCGGGTTTATTCAAGATTAACCGTGCTGTCGATGACAAAGCTGCCAAATCCCTACTCGGCGAATCTTTCAAAAGGCAGCTCAAATATGACGGCACCTATTCTAGGGTCTCGTTTATCTGTTCCAAGACTGACGACATTCTCATAAGCGAGGCCGTCGATTCTCTCGACCTTGGTGCTGAGATGCAAGACCATTGCGACCAAGTCGACAGAATCGAAGCGGATAAGAAAGCTGTCCTCAAGGAAATTGCAGATCTGAAAAGTTCGAAAGAAGACTATGACGGCGTATTCAATGATGCGGATACGGACCTTGAGAAGTGGGAAAGTCTCAAGGACGATCTCCAGGACGGCAAAACCGTTTTCGCCCCGGTTGCCAACCGTAAGCGGAAGCGTGGCGGCAAATCCCTCAAAAGCCGGAAACGCAACAAGTTTGATGACAGCGAGGATGATGACGACTACGAGGACGAATCTGATGTGGACAACCATTCTGATGAGGAAGAATCTGCGGATGAGGAGGACCTCGGAGAGCCTCTTACCGCCGAAGCTATCGACGAGAAGATCTCGGAACTGAAGAGTACCAAGAAGGATGCTCGTCGGGAGAAGTTAAACATTGACTCCCAGATCAAGGAAGTCAGACAGAAGATTGCGAAGTTGGAATCTGCAAAGAAAGCCATTGAGGCTGAAATGGCGGCACAGTGCATTTCAGGGCGCAACGGATACTCAAAATCAGCCATTCAACGCGACTTCGCCGCTGGCATCAAGGAGCTGGACCAAGAGAACACTTTCCAACCCGTTCCGAACAGGCGTTCTTGTCGCCAATAGCTTTCATATAAGCTCTTTCTCTTGTTTCCGACCTTTACGAGAATATGACTGGAGTTTGGCGGACGTTTTGCTGCAGCTTTCGGGATATTTGGACGGGGTTGTGGGATATGGACATCTGACAAGATGAATTGCACAAAACTGTATTAGCTTGTAATATGCAACCCGAAATACCAACGAACGATCTTATGATAACCGCCCTCTTATTTGTGCTTGGCACAGTGACCCAAGTGACTTTCCTCGTAAGAATTGCCTGCCAGATTTTTTATTCAAAAAAGAAGGCGCAACAGGCAGGTAAGAATTCTAATGTAATGATTCTAACTGCTAGTCTGCTTTGGACGCTATCGCTTCCGCTTCGACCTGCCCTGTCTGCTTGTCTGCTTCCTGTGCGATTCTTAGTAATTACCAGGACTCGAACATATTTTCAAAGGGCTTCGAACGTTTTGAATCCCAAGAAAAAGGAGAACAAATTACAAAACGAATGCGCAAAATCCTGGGAGACGGCACAGAATATGGATTGTTCCCGCGCTTATGGCTTGGGCAGGGCGACTCGCGAGCAAAGATGAAAACCAGGACAGAGGTTAGGACGAAGGCTGATGAAACCTCGATAATTGATCACCATGTCACGACTCCTTGCAAAAGCACTGAACAAAATCAGGTTCATTAATCGTCAACATGCACGCTAAAACTGCAACCACCATCCTTCAAACAGCCCAGAAGACCTCAATCTTCGCCTCCTCGACATGGTTCGCCCAACCCCCAAAGCGTGCCCTAGCCCACAGCGTAACAATATCGCCGACCTTCAAATCCCTCACATACTGACCGGTCGCGGAAGCTTTACCGCGTCCGATCCGGACCAGCGCAGCGCCTTCATTTGATTCGGGATTCGTATTGTCAAGATAGTGCCAAGTGATGGTATGCACAGTGGCTTCTCTTTTTGCTACGACGTTGGATTGCAGACGCGTGGGGGGTGGGAGGAATGGGTGGTCAAACTTGTAGGTGGGATTCTTGACGATGGCGGGAGATACGTTGCGGATGGTGAGGATGTGGCCAGGGGGGATACGGAGCGTGGGTGAGGGGGCTATGGTGATGTCTTCGCTGAGGGTGCCGCTGCCTCCAGAGGGCTGCGAGAAGGAGCCTTGATTTGGGCTTGGCTTGCCTGTTGGCATTCTTTCTGCGATATATGGTTGTAGGTTATCTGGGCCTAGAAAGGTCAGCGTTGAGGACTTGGGGAGACAAAAGCTGGGCAACGAAGTGGCAATATTGCGGATGAGTGGGACGAGAACAGCCTGGATACGGCTGGTACTCCCCAAATATCAGAAATAATTCCAATCGTGGGAAGTTCAAATGATTTGGAACTGCCCAGGTGAACCAAGATAATCCAAATGATTGCGAATAGATCTTGACCGCATCCAGATTTATTTTCGTGCCAAGTGGATATGATTATGGCTGAGGCAGCGGACGAGGGCTTCGACTCACCTATCTTCCGGAGTTCAACACGCTCAAGGCCAACGTCAAACCACGAGTACGCTCCATTGTATGATCCTCTATCGGCAGGATTACCGCCCCAGCCTTGATCACGACTCTTCAGGGTGAAGATGATTTTCCTGCACTGGGGCGCTCCGCGTATGGCTGATTGCTCCTTCCATTGTGCAAGCATGTCTTCATGGAGAGACTTGGTAGATTCATCAAGACCGGCAAGAGGATGCGGTTGTAGAGGAGCAGGTGGCTGCTCGTAGGGATAGCCTCGGATAGGTGTATTTGCAGAAGCGGATAGGGGAAAACCAAGAGGTGTAGAGCGCAACTATTGACAAAGGTCAGAGCAAGATTCTTGGGATCTCAAGCAGTATAGTTCTTGTCGACTCACAACAAACAAGTTTTCATTGAGTACTACACAACTCTTGGGTTTCGACATGGCAGAGACGGAGCTCGGCCAGTATTCAGCGTGGTCCATGATGAGATCGACGATTTCCGGGGGCAAAAGGTCTGGGTGGCACTGAGAAATGAACTTCTTGACTTCGAAGACATCGTCGACGGTGGGGGAGTACGGTAACGGGGCGCGACGGCGGAAGAAGTTTCGAGTAGAAGAGGAATTGTCTTGGGCATTGTCTTGGGCATTGTCTTGGTCACTGTCTTGGGAATAGGCAGCTATGGTGAGGTTTGATAAGGCCGCACTGAGCCGGTCAAAGACGGTGGTGTAGAGACGCCTGATGTCGGCCATTGTGGTGGCGGTGTGGCGGTGTAACTATTGTGATGGAGGTGCGGGAGTTGATGCTGTAGGCTGATGCGTAGAACCGTCAACCACGTGCATACGTGCATAGCAGAAGCGTTGCGGGGTATGCGAGCGCGGGACGGTTGAACCTCAAAATGACGTGGGGCCGCGCCTTCCCCACAATGCGCTAAGCTCCAGGCTTCCGAAGATGTGGAGTGCCAAGCCCGTGCGTGTCACGGCACGTGACATCAAGGCTGACAAATTGTGCGTAGGCGAGAAGCGATATCGCATCAAAAAGCGACGGCCGGCCGTTTGGAGTTCTTCTCCAACGATCCTCATCTGAGAAAGTCGCTATGAATGTTGCGAGCAAGTCTGTCGCCGCCGCCGCCGCGCGCACAGCCGCCAGAAAGTCGAGCAGACGAATAGGCGGGCGATGGAACGTCTCAACAATCCGCCACATCCACACCACCAATGTCCCCAAATCGTCGGCTGCTGCTGCCGCGACTGCCTCCAATCCTGCTATGGCCTTTCCGTGCCTTGACGCCCTGGAGTCCAAGTCTGCCAAACTCGAAGCGCGATCATTGTCCAGTGGCCCAGAGCCCGACTACACGAGCGGCGCAACCCTCAACTATCATAGCAAGGAGCCTCTACGACTAGACTGGGGCGGTGTTATCCCGGAATTCAACATCGCGTACGAGACCTGGGGAGAGATCAATGCCGACAAGTCCAATGTTATCCTCCTTCATACCGGTCTTTCGGCCTCTTCCCATGCCCACTCGACCGAGAGCAATCCCAAGCCGGGATGGTGGGAAAAGTTTATTGGCCCTGGTGGGTGTTTGGATACCGACAAATACCATATAATATGCACAAATGTCATAGGTGGATGCTATGGCTCGACCGGTCCCAGCAGTCTTGACCCAGCAGATGGGAAACCGTACGCTACTCGCTTTCCGGTCCTCACGATTGAAGACATGGTACGCGCTCAATTCCGCCTGCTGGATGGGCTAGGAATCAAGAAGCTATATGCCAGTGTTGGAGCAAGTATGGGCGGAATGCAAAGTCTTGCCGCCGGTGTGCAATTCCCGGACCGAGTCGGACGAATTGCCAGCATTAGCGGTTGCGCTCGAAGCCACCCCTACAGTATTGCTATGCGCCATACCCAACGCCAGGTCCTCATGATGGATCCTAACTGGGCTCGTGGATTCTACTATGGGCGGGTTCCACCACACGCCGGCATGAAGCTTGCTCGAGAGATCGCTACAGTCACTTATCGAAGTGGACCCGAATGGGAGCAACGCTTCGGCCGGCGGCGGGCTGATCCCACGCAAAAGCCAGCTCTATGTCCCGACTTTTTGATCGAGACATATCTGAATCACGCTGGCGAGAAGTTCAGCCTGGAGTACGATCCCAATAGCCTTCTCTATGTCAGCAAAGCCATGGATCTTTTCGATCTAGGCCGAGAGAATCAGCTGGCGGCTGCTGCTCGACGTGCTGAGCACGCGGACGGAAGCGAAGTTTCAGACGCGTCCTGTTCTCTGACTCTACCCGATGTACCATATGAGGAGCAGCCAGGTCAGTCGGTGTCGGACCTGGACGAGCCCATCTCCACCTCTTCAGCACCTCCAGCAGACCTGGTTGCTGGATTGGCGCCTCTCAGGGAACACCCCACTCTAGTGATGGGAGTAGCGAGCGATATTCTCTTTCCAGCCTGGCAGCAACGTGAGATTGCTGAGACTTTGAGAAGGGTTGGCAATAAGCAAGTGACTCACGTGGAGCTGGGAGAGGATCTAAGCCTTTTTGGTCATGACACCTTCTTACTAGACCTGGAGCATATTGGAAGCAGCCTGAAGAGATTTTTGGCGTAAAGGCTGGGGGCTGTTTAGCAACTTGGAAAACGGTCGTGACAAAGGCGTTCGGTGCATTCGGAGCATATACGGTTCAACGTCTATTTGAGCATAGCATTGAACGGCGCCAGTTGTGTTTCTGGCTGGCTACATGTCGGCTCTACAGAACGATGATGGAGAGATGATAGCCGGTGTATATATATGGAATCCAGATTTTCTTATGACATGTGTCCACCTCGACTTACGTGACCGCAATGAACCATTCTCGTCAGCGAACCTGGTCAACGTCAAGTCTGACACTCGTCACGAGTATTTTCTTTCCTTGCGAGCACTAGTTAACCACTCGAAAGCCCCCAGGAAATCCAAGAGAGTACTAGGTAGACTTCGTATTGGCCAAACTCGAGGTCGATAGCCTTGCGTCCAGTGCTGTCGGTTATCATTTCGACTGCAATACAAACGCATAGCAAGGAACTCGGGCTGTCCATACTCCATCAAGAGGCCATGACCCAACCGCCAGCATCATGACCCAATATTCTCGCATCGACCCTGTCAAGAACTTCGAAGCCGTATAAGTCTCCATCCGCGTCCATGCCAAAACTTGCTACGAATGGTGTTCGGCCTAGGAGGACTTGGGTCCAACGGGTGGTTTTGCTCGAAGATAACTGTCTTTTCTGCTAGAGGGTGGATCGCTCTCGGATGAAGAGTGTGCGACATCTCCAGTGGGAGGAGTGCGAGGCCAATCGATGTTAGACTTCTTAGGGAGATTGGACGTTGAATACCGGGGCAGCGACTAAGTGTGGGTACGTCGACAGCGTACGATACTGTTGGGATCCTTTGCAGCGTTTAGAATGTCATGTCGCATGACCGATGTCTTCGCCCCTGAATCCTGCTCTCTTTCAAATCTCGATGTAGTGGTCGTTACTATCCTGGCTTGCCACGAGTCCCTTCTGCCATCTTGGAGTAAGTAGTTTGGTCGTTGCACGAGGCTAAACGCAATGCCCTTTTCCTTGTCGAATTTCCGAAAGGTTTGCGGTCCCGGTACGCCTTCTCGTCCTTCTCAATCATTTTGCAATCTCCATCTCATGTCCTTTACAGCCAGGTTCGTCTGAGCAGTTCCCAAAGTGCCGTCGTTCGTCCCTCTATGCCATCTTTGTCGTCGTCTCGGTGTTTTCCCTCGCATAGCCTTGTCGAATCGTATGGTTTCATCCAGGTTGTCGATATCCGTTTCATTTGTTGACTTCTGCTCGGCATTCTCAAAGTTCTGTCCGTATCGTCGGGTACCATCCCAGTCCTCCATATCTACCAAAGTTGTCGATGCCTTATCCGTAGAGAATGTCGAAGTCCACCAAAGTTGTACTGTACGGTACCATCTAAGTTGTCGACATCCATCCCTTTCGTCGAAGCCCATCATGCATCGCCTTCCTCAAGCAGTCGCACAAATCCACCAAATCTCCAAGCAGCCGCCTCCGCCATTCAAGGAGGAAAGCACGGTTAATATACCTGGCAGTTGCAAAACAGCATTCAAGCGAAAACAAGTGGGACAGGTGACTAGGTGAGCTCTTATGTGAGGTCAACAGAATGAGAAGGGGTCGTTCGCCATCTCATCCCCGAATGCGCGATCGTGCGAGATGCAAATAAGCCGCTTACCGGGCCAATAATGCGGTCTGTATGAGGTTTCTCTCAACCTCACACGTCACGGGACGCGGGAAAATGGTCAATAGACTGGTTGGAGATTGTGCCATTGCTTACTTGGGTGAAGACTGAAGAGTGTTGATCATGGGAACATACTTTGTGCTGATGGCTGACCACAGCATATGATACCATGAGCTTGGCGAGTAGCCGACACCGAATATCTGTATACCTTATGATAGCTTGGGCCTTCATAGCCACAATCTATGCTAGGAGATCATTAGTATCTCGGTAGGTATGTGAAGAAATTTTCGAAAACGACAGAGTCTCATAGGCGAAATCATATCAAGTCCCTGAGTTTGCAGCTGATAGACCGGAGAATGATAGGATACGTGAAGAACTTAAAATTATTAGAGAGCAAGAAGACGCAACTCAATACTCGAGCGTTGGAAATAGTTGGGTAAATGTCAGTCACAACTGGGAGCTTTTTCGCTTTCTAGTTTCTCCTTTTCGTGTTGAATTTGTGGAATCCCAATTCTCCAAAGTACCTCACAACCGCACTGTTCGTTCCCCGTTCCCCCTCCTTTTCCGTTTCCACTACCTGTAACCTACCTATACAAATGTTGCCGTTGAGTGCTGAACAGCTGAATCAATGGTATTCAGAAAGCCAGGGGAAATTGGTAGGACAAAGGAACTCCTGGCTCATACAAACCGTCGTGATACTCGGGCACCGCAGAAATACAATATTCCAAGTAAGTGGTGATAATTCAGGGGTTCGGAATATCCCAAGTGACTGGGAATATTCGAAATAATTGGGAACATTATTACCCATTGATCTTAGGCCGCAACCAGACTTTTTCATGGCACTGTAACATGCTCATTCAACGTCCAGCCGCAAAGGACATATCCTCAGCCAGTTCATTCTCGGAGAATCTCAGGTTTCCAGACACCGAAGGCCCCCGAGCTTCCCTATGGCCAGGATGCGATGGCTAGACCCTGTGAAACTCGAGGAAATCACTTGATGCACGTCCAGCCCTTCGAAAAAGCAGAGATGGATGCTTGAAGAAGAAAAGGACGAAAGAGGCTAGACACACCTGATTCAATAAACAAAACCCGGTTGCGCCTTTCTGAATAGTTACACAAAAACAGAACGCCCTTTGTAACTGCCTTAGACACCTCGCTGCATATGCAGGATTGGCTGCTCGTACGGTCGTACACACTCACCGACACTGACTCTTCGGGAGAAGGCCCAGCATCTCGCGACGCAGAATCGTAATCCGACGAATCTTCATCCAGAGAGTTATCTTCCTCCACCGCCCTGCATTACATACGCGTGCAGTAAAGCACTTCTCAGCCCTATGCGGCTGAAGTCGCAAGTGGGGTTGTGCAGAGAAAACATCAGGCTATGCCATGCGCCACCTGTTACATCTCAAACGCCCTGGTCTCGCGTGCTCCGGAACAGGGCGGAGACACGAGTACTCAGAGATTCCCAATATCTGATTCGTTACCACCAGGCCAGACAAAGTGCTTACTTTTCACGCCGTCGGAGAGAAACAGGGCGCATTGCGCAGTGTGCCGACCCGCCCGCCTGGCGACTGGGAGCTGAATGTCTGAGGTGGAGAGGCTTGGTTGTTGGTGGCAGGACATCAAATGACAAAGGAATACTCGTGTGGTGTGGTGAAGTAGTAGGGCTAGGCAGGACCCGTTGACGGGATGCTGAATTTGGGGGGGGGGGCCAGCCGATAGATGAACAGGCCATCCAACGCCTGTCGGATGCGAAAAGGCGGTGGCCTGCCAACTTGTAGCTATGGACAGGTACACTCTGCCCTGTGCGCGCGGCTCGCCCTTGAGAAGCCCGGTGTCTTCCCTAGACAGTAACTGGATGGGGTAGAAAAGAGGAATGAGAGAAGAGTTCGGGGGTAACGGAGAAACAGTTCCGGTAAATAAACAGATCGTTCGAGCATGTGAAAGTTGGAGGAGTCGAAGCTTGACGTCGAACTTTCTTCTTCCTGGTGAGGACGTGGGGGAGCTATTGTCTCAGCTACTTTTCAGGCCATTTGGGAAGATACACAAAGTAGACAGCCTTGGTATCATGCCCGATCCATAGGGCCATGTTGCCAGTCGGCCTTTTGAGTCAACATAGGGCTTCGTTGACAGACAGACCTCGGGAAACAAGAACACAAGGAGACTTGCCATTACTGTATGCGCATCTGGAAACGGCATGTCTGCGAGCGTTCAGTGTCATGTCCGTACCTAGACAGAATACTTTGACCTTACACAGTGTTAGTTTATTCGTACTGCTTCTCAGGGGCTACGTAATGCTCAAAAAGTCGGATTGTATACACCACCGATGCGCAGCTTTCAGGCTCAAGAACCCTCTGGTCGAGCCATTCATCTATCTTTAGCTTTTCCTTACCTGGAGGCTGAATAGAAGCGCTGGCTTCCAATTCAGACCTTCATAAAAGTAACGCGGAACTGCCTCACTTACAGTAGGACGAAAAGGGTCAGGATACGGTTGACAGTCTTCAGGTAATTCGGACTGTTCAGATGATAGGATATATTACCCACCTCTCCACATCTCAGACCGTATCCAGACTTTTGTCATATCACTGTACTAACTTCGAGGTTGAGATCGGCAATTCAAAGTCCGTGAGAAAGGATGTACGAAATAGATGAACAAGAAAACCTTTCGAAAAGGAAAGAGCCCTACATGTTGCTTCCTGTGGAAGCACTTACGGCTGATAGACAGACCGCCTGACAAAACTCCCCAGGCCCGCTCACCGACTATCCCAGTCAAAATGATAGTTTCGACGTCGAAGGTGGACTGTTCAATTTTACAAGGGACAACAGGCGTATCATAGCCTACCTAGTGAATGATGAGTTAGCCAAGCTGAACCAAACTTCGTGAACAAACCTGAGTCGAGGGTCGTTTGCAACGTGACGACGCATCCTGAGGGCGAAGCTGTGTGTTTTCGAGCGGGCCCTGAAGCCACGTCCGTAATTGCTGCCCATCCGCTTCAATCACAACTCGCCAATGAATACTCGGTATGTCGGCGCCGACCCGAAGGATGCCGCGCTGGGCGGCAGAGATGTCCCACCACAGTAGTATCCGGAAAGATTCGTGGCTGCTGAAGGTGGGGGCCGAAGGATCGACTTCGATTCAATGTTCCGCAGCTCCAGGTACAAGTGGAAGGGATTGGTTACATAAGGACTCCCAGGATTCGCAGCGACCACAACAACGTGAGCGGCACATGATCTGCACGTCGAGGTCAGCCTCGCGCCAATCCGGCCAGGACGTCCTTGCTGTCGACCCACTTGCCCGCGGCTAGCCAAATCTATCTCCGTGCGCAATTGGTCCAAGGCATCCTGGTCACCGTCTGTGGCACCCCTCTGCTGAAGCACAAGTCAGCCCTACAGCTGCGTGTACTCAAATGCCCCAGGACGAGTCTGGACTAGATGAAGCCTCCTACATCATTTACCTAATCTCGTTGACTGATGATCTGCGGACCCCGCGGGCAACCCTGGAGAAGGCGGCAGAGCCGCAACGGCTCGAGACTATAGCAGATCTGCTATCATTCAGGGACAGGCACGCCCCCCTCCGTGCCGCCTGGTCTTTCTCGAATATCTCTTTTTGGACCGCGTCACCACTTCTGTCGCTTAGCTCTGTATACATGAGCAAACGCATACCACAGTCCAGAATGCCTTCGTCGATGAATAGGAAGAGCCCGCATGACTCGCTCCCAATCTGCACTTGAACATGAAACAACCGCCGAACAGTTCGTCGTCTGGCTTTCTCCGTGCTTCAAGGGGTAGGATAAGTGGAATCTCCAGCGAGGTGGAGCATATGTGGTCAAGTTAACATATGTACAAGTTGAGTCCATCCACATGCTGCCCCTATTCACAATCACGATGGTTCGTTGTCCTAAAACTGGTCCCGCTCTCCAAGAGGTATTTGAATGAAGACCGAAATTGATGCATCTTTAATCGAGAAAGCCCATGGGTTCACACTCAAAAGTGGCTCATAGGCTGCTTCCGGCTCCAACTACATGTAGGCAAACCAGTACCAGCCGGTGAATGGTATCGTGTTGAGATTTGCAAAGATAACCAAGCCGTACGATGATTCCGCGGAATCTGATTTTGAATGCGGACCCCGACCTGGTTAGCATGGGACATATAAGGGCCCGCCTTGAAGTTTTCAGTACCACGGACCTTTTCTCAGCTCCACTGTTGATGCGCCTGCTTTACGGATAGGATCTGCCCCCCTGCGAACCCCCCCCCGGCTAGTTTTGAGGCTATGCACTTCAATGTTTCTGGCAGACTTCTAGAAACCTGGCAGAAGCTTGCCAGCTGTGCCGCGCAGCTTGCCAAGGCCCCCCAAGTGCGGCCACTTGACGTTAAGGCCCGTCTGCGGCACGGGACATGGATGGCAGTCAATTGAAAGGGTCAAGGCCAAAAGGTTGCGGCAACCTTATTATGAGGTAGGTACCGGTTAGTGAACCCGGCCATGCCAGGCCCTGAAACAACGACAATGCAGGGACCAGGCATGTATGTATAGTTATACAGCAGTCAAAACGATTTCCCCATTATCGTGCGGTAGCCAGTAGTAAAGTCGAGTCGGCAATAACGGATTTTCCGAGTCTCCTTGGTTTTCTCCATCCTATAATATTGAACAGCGAGAAGATCGTCGAGACAGTGCGTGCAGAAGCCGCTAACCAGAGGGCGGGGTACATACTGGTCGGCCTAGGGAAAGGTACGACAAGTAACAAGTGCGATATTTTCTCCCGGTCAAATTGTCGTACCGACCGTCTGGACGCGCCAGGTTTTGTCCTTGAGGTAACTGCGTCGACCACAAGTCGTGGGAACGGATTGTCGTAAAACGAGCGTTTTCTGGCTATCCTAGACCCACGTTGTCTCCAGGTCCGAACCTCGAGGTAGCATGGAGGACGCCCATTCCATCGCGATAATGGAGAAATCTGTGCCAATTCTGCGCTCGCGGTCGGTTGCCTTGATGGTGTCCTCGGTCCTCGGTTCTTCGCCATTGTCTCTGAACCGTGTTTCAAATCCTTCCATATTCTCCGCGTCCCGAATAACCCGGGCAAGTAACCAATGACTCGTCTTGACGTAGACAGCGTAGTAGATAGATATGGCTGGTTTCAAACTCCTTGCATAGGTCGTTGCTGTCTCTAGACAAAAAGCACATATAGGCGGACTTGATTTGGAATCCGCGGTGACAGGGTATATAGATCGCCGGCCAACTTGAATAGGTCAGACAACAACAGTGCAAGCGGTAGTATGAAGAACCAGGCACGACTTACGGTTTGCTATCCTCGTCCCGGGTAAATATAGTGCCCATGCAGCAAATGCATACCGCTTATCCAAGTCCTACTGGTCCCAGCATATGCTGTGGACCTAAGGGATGATCTGCAGATCTGAAGAATACTCCATCTTCATCCAATATGCATTACGGGGTTGATGGAATTATCTTCGTCGAGATGTGGTGTGGACAGTATTTGCAGGGGCTCCGCATGCAGGTTTAGGAAAGACATGCAAATAGGTAGCTGGTGGACTATACCGCATAGACCGCCGGGATGGTGTACAGAGGCAGATCGCCGTGCGCATGTTTGGAAGCACAATCATGATCAGATGCGCTGTTGTGGTTGGTTGACCATCTCCAGAGGCAGCGCCACCCAGTCCACGAGGAGCAAAGTTCACTTTAGCGATCCGTGGTTGCCATCTCCAAGTTTGGTTGACTTGGAGAGCATCGATAGTTCGAACACGACTGTTTCCAGCATATGGTAGCGAGCGGGAACATCCAGTCTACCATCGTACCATGGGATGGTGTGAGACCGATCCGGAGATTAGGAAGAACCGGCCAGTTCGGCCAAGTCAAGTCTCAGACGAACTTGGAGTGGCACAGTTGACGATGGCCCAAAGGCCGACATAGGGCTGGTGGAACGAAAAGCAGTCCTGGGACCTTGCAGGGAAACTCGGGAGCTGTAGGCAGGAGACTCAGAGACACCCCATTGTTGCGGGAATGGACAAATTTGCCGGCAGGGGTCCGTCGCGATGTCTTCGTAACGTGAACCGGTACTCTCCAGCCGCAGACGGATCGTGATGGTGGAGGTCTTTGATGACGGACGCCGAACAAGGCTGCGGGGATTGAAGGGCGTGGAACTTGGGATGCAAGCTCGCAAGGCTACATGCATGGCGGCGTCAGAGAGCTGTTCAGCAGGCCAGCTATGGCTGCTTGATTGGCTGGGCACCGGGCGATACGGTGAAGGGGTCGAGGTCTTGCTGAGGATCCAGCGTCGGAGTGTGGGGTAGTAATACATGTAGCAGTGAGCGTTGAGATGTGTGGAGTTAACTGTTGGACTATGAAAGTGCACTGGCACGAAAGGTGACGAAAAAATGTGGTGGGTGCTTTGGATTTCAATTCTCCTGATTACTTGGATCTTCCAGGTTGTTTGGGTTTCTCGCAAGTACTCGAGTTTCTCTTAATTGCTCCAACTTCTTCTAATCACTTCGAAGTCAAGGCAATCTTCAATACTCTGTATATTGTGGCACTTTGGGGTCCACGGCCATTGTAGTATCTACCTATGTCGCCAATCCGAATCGTACCGCATTACTTTGCTGCAAGCAACATATGCTGCGATAAGCACGCCACTGGACGACAGCAGGCTTCTTCACAGTCTACACCTCTCGCAACCCGGTTTCAGAGTGTGTGGAACTGTCACCGTCAGATCTAGGTACTACTAGCGCATACTCTATCTTCAGATTGTGGCGCAACGGCGCAAATAATGCCGGGTCTGGCTGAACACCATTAAGTTAAGCTTGGGTGCGAGCGCGGTCCTTGCTGGCTCGAGACAGAGACAGGAGTCTTGAATGCCCCGAGCGGCGACTCTAGTGCCCGCCACAGCTGTCCAAGTTCTTACATGTACTGTCCAGCAAGCCACTCCTTCGCACGATTCGCCTCGATCTCGCCCAGAATGCCGGGAAGGCCCAAACAAACGATCCTATGTCATTCGGATCCCAAGTCAGCACCCTAATCCGAAACATAGCCAAAATTCTCCGCATGACGCTGTGCCAGCTTCGAACTGCCCGAGTTGGCATGGCGCTTTTCACTCTCCTCCGCCTGTGAATCCCCGCCCTGCCACAATACCACTACCGACGAGAATTGACGTTCTTGAAGCAAACAAGCGAGAGCCGCCTGGGAGTTCGTCGATCGACCCGCCTGTTTGTCGAGTCTGTGGCGCGAGGGCTCACCGCTGACCGATCGTCCCAGCGCGCCACAACATCCTGAACGGGGCTCCCGGAATAGAAACATAGCTTGTGCCTGCCACCAAGGAAGCCAACGGCTCCACAGTCGACAGCGGCAGAGGCGCTTGTTTGAAGATCGTTGAAGCGTGGGTAATATTGATGCTATTCTGAGTCTTACTGTTCCCTACCTACGCACCTATGGCGGTCAACCTCGAGGTCCTCGAACAGGCTATTGCACGCACAGGATGCTGGAACAGTAACAGGCGTCACTGCCAACGATAGGGTTCCTCATTGGAAATTTCACGTCCCAGAATTGCGCTTGCCGGCAGGACATATCAGAAGAGGAATTGCTGCTACTTCGCGCATTCCCATCCTCTTCACATCCAGGATACAGATTACTGTGATTCTCAGAGACAGCCACAAAGAGCCATACCGGTGATTGACCGGGGGCCAACTATGCCATCTGGAGATTATACTTGCTCACTGGGCTCCGCAGCGAATAGTCTCTCGAGCTCGAAGACGAACTATGCTATGGTCGTTCTCAGAACACAACTTTCCGTGGCACCTATCGGGGACGACAAACAGAGCCGCACAAGATTGGACTCGAATTCCCGGGGATACGCTGGTTATTCGACTGACTGTCAGAAAGCTTAGACGCAAGTTGAAGTCGTTGACCGCAAGCTCAGGTTCCTGCGTCTGCAGTTTGCTATGGGCTGTGGCACGAAACACATCAAACAACGGCGCTTAAGACAACCGGCCACAGTCTCGCCGGTATTTCCAGCCAGGAATCAGTGCCTCCTACTGTTCCGGTAGTGTATTGACAAGAAGGTGGCTCAGAAGACCGGATAGTATGCTATCTGAGGCTCGTAGGGCTGTACCTCTTTCTGACACTGGGCGCGGAATTAGCGTGAAGTTATTCGCGGCACCGGAATATGATGATCTTTCACAGGAGATCAGGACGAAGCTGTTTTTCTGGGACGAGGAACGCAGGCTGATTGGAGGAGCGGACCGAGCATGGCATTACCTGGTCCCAGGTTTCTCGGGACCCGTCACCGTGGCTGTCGTACAGGCCGTCTCTGTCCTCGCTGTCTCAGCTTTAAATAAACGGGACGAATGAGAGTGCGCGTGGTGGCAGAGTCGGGCAGTTGGGAATCGGCATTTATCCTACCTCCTCAGGCTCTCAGCAGTACTCAGACCGATTGCTCCTGCACGCGGCTCCTTCGCAGGGCAGCAGCAGGAATGAATTCAGCCAGTGACGAAGACATCAGAAGGAGGATTTGTGCGCCACGAACGACGTCGACAGGCGCTGACGATCATTATTGCTGTTGGTAGCATCGCAAGGCTACATGTAGTTGCGAGTCGCATCGTCTTCGATGACCCGGACGGTGGCCTCTCTTGCTTGCACTTGCAGTAGCTTGGGGTGGGGTCTGATTTGACACCTTGGACTTCCCTGACTAGCCCAGCCAGCACAGACCAGCTCCAGAATGCCTCCCGCCGGCGAGGCTGACTGCAAAGCTGCCAGTGGTTCCACACTCCATCCACCGCAATCCGCGCAAAAACATCACCGCCGTTATGCTCTGCTACCACCTGTTCTTCCAGCCAGCCTACGCTTGCGGCTGGTGACATCAAGCACCAAACCATCGCGACCGGCCAGGCTCCACCGAGTCTCGGTATCACTATGGCGATGCTACAGAGCTGGCTGTTGTTGGGATGGGCGGCAGAGGAGCAGCAACGTGGTAGCCAGTTTGTCCCACGGGCCACTGTGTCTCCTACGGTTCTGCCCCACCAGCAAACTAGGCCCCGGTCCCCATCGCTTCTGGAAGACCGGGAGACTCGACGATGGAAGCTTGGAGTGGGGACGATATATCTATTAGTAGGTAGTGCAGGCATACACAGCCAGCGACGCTGAACGTACTGCTCTGTATGTAGCTTCCTTCAGCCCTTTTCTCTCTCTGCCCCTCGCTCTCATGCAGCCTGACAGCCCACGCTCGCCATCGGCGACATCTATCTCCACCAGATGGGTTCAATATGGGGTCCAGTGTCCCTGTCTGCCCCAGCCGGTTATTCGTCACGTCGAAAAGTCCCCACCGCCGCTAAAATGCGAGCCCGGGGACCGGCCGACTCTCCAGCTCACGCACCCTCGACCCCTGCTTTATCCGCTACTCGCACTCGTGCAGCCACCTTCCTTCAGTCATCGCATCCTTCCAGCAACGGCAAATAACGTGCATGGTCGAAGTTGGCCCGCCCTTCTCTGACGCTAGTCCCCAATGGATCTGTTCCATCTCAATGCCATGGGTGTTATGCAGGGTTGTTCTTCCAGCAGGGGTCGTACACTCGTTCCAGAGCTGAGGCCTACTGACATGGTAGGCGTAAGTCAAGCCTACTATCTACGAGAGCTCACACTTTCCTCAAACCGAGGACATACATATATGATCTCCCTCTCCTCCTCGCCGACAACTTTTCCTTGATCCAGTCAAAGCTTGCAACCCAGCCATCCACCCGCATCCACATCAAATCCATCTCATATATAGATACCCGGCTTCGGCCCTCTACATCTACAACACTTGACACCACTCTTCCTCTCAGGCCGTCTTGGACTCCTACCATCATGTCTCGGAATAACTGTTCATACCCTGCGGGGACCACCACTTCCACCACCATCCGACACAGCAACAACCACGGCACAAGTAGCGCTTTCTCCAGTTCTGCCAACCCGGATGAGGACTGGACCAAGATCTCCGACCTTGCCGAACGCCGGAGAATTCAGAACCGCATTGCTCAACGCAACTACCGCAAGAAGCTTAAGAGGCGTTTGGAAGACCTCGAGCGACGTGCTGGCTCAGCCTCAGCCTCCCCTCCTCAACAGCACTGCGAACTCAAGGAACAATCAGCCAGCCCTCCCTTCAACCCTATCCAGGAGAGCATCGAGTCCAACAGGATATCTCCACTCATGATCCAACACCCATACACCACACCTATGGGATCAGACGACGAATTTCTATTCTCACAATCACTCTCGCGAGAAAACTCCCGGACACCTCCATTGTTCGGCTACCAAACATACCCGGTTCCCGAGGATATTGTCTACCCTCCTTACCCCCAGACGTACCGAAATGTCACCACTGAGCCATTCCCGGACTACTTGCCGCCAGTGCCAGTCAGTCTGCCGTCAACGATGCACTTCAACGATGCCATCAAACGGGAACCCGAGACCGGCACCATCAGCCCGTTCAACAGCTACGCCATGATGGCTGGCATTGATATCACCCAGCCGGCATATGACGGCACAGACCCTCATGTGAGTTATCACGGATACTCGATGCAAGCCATTCATTTCTAATGCGCCAGCCAGACCCCACCTCTCTCACATTCATACGAACACTCTATCGCCGGCTCCGAGAATGGCTGGACATACCCCTCGACGCCTCTGAGCATGCCTGCCTCGCCGCGTTCGCTTACTGGCATGTAAGATACTTCACAAAATATCAAAGACGGAATCTGTATTCTTAAGGGCAAAGGGACAGCATGGATAGAGGCGAATTTAGAGCGGAGTTCGAAGGGCTCGAACCTGCTCTTCTGGCGCGGATCAGCGTATCCCAATTCGCCCAGCACGGAGTACTATGGAGCAAGGTGTTTGGGGGAATTCTCAGCGAGCGAGACGGTGTTTTGGATATGGTCTTTTGGAGATTTGGGAGGAGGCTTCGCATTTTCAGAGGCTTGGATGATTTTTATGATAGCCACAATAGCATTGCAGATCAGGCCAACAAATTCAAGAATTAGAACACAGTCGCCTCTGCAATCATTTTCGCCGTGAAATCGAGCATGGGAGAGCCGGTTGAGTGGGATGATAGCACCGATTGTTGGCCAGTTTAGGAAACTCGGAGGGCGTCTCCAGTCGGTGTTCAAGAAAACGATTGGGCCAATCAGCTATCAGATGCACCAACAATCATTTCCACCAGGTTCCCCTTCGCATAACACCCCCCAATAATGATAATGCCTCTTGACGCAGCGACTTCGCAGGCTCTCGCATCGGGAGCAAGAACAGGTCCACCAAAGGAAGGCATCAGCTCTCCACCTGCGAATCCTGCGAAGCCGCACGGTCCGGCATATCTACGGGCCCTTCTTGGCTTCAGTCGGCGGACTGTGCGACGACTGGACCCAGTCATGTTGCGACCTGATCCAGCCACGAGCCTACGAGTGTTTACGACACGGCGTGGAAGGCAGACGCAACATACGAAGCAGTTGGAAGCGCCGCGCGCCCCGAAGGCCTGAACCCAAAGCCTGAACGCCAGAGGCCAACACGAAGCTGTTTACTTCGTTATGTTCATGTTGTCCGTTTCTTGCAGCCTCCAGGACTTCGTGCAGCCCACCGGCCTCAGACACCACCGAATTTCCTCCATGCGGTTCCTTCGATCCTTCCAGCCTCGTCGCACTCCATTCTTGCCTGTTGCTTGCCTGGCCACATCTCACGTTTATTTCGATACATGTACTGTTGCCAGCCCCTAGGATCGTCCTGCTCCAGCTTTCACCTAAGCTATCATGACTAGCTATCTGGCGGTAAGGTGGCCATCATAACGCCAAGAATACACAGAGGCCGAGCTGCGAGGTATTTGATGGGCGGCGAGCGGCCAGCCACTGCCTTCGGCATGTCCTCCATCCACAAACCGCCAGCCGGTCCAACCAACAGACAGCTCTTTTGCGCCTTGTGGTTGCATGGCCTTCCGTGCCACACGAAACGCGAACGGCAAGCTCAACATTGGACGACGAGCGGTGTCTTAGAATAAGGCAGAAGGCTGCTGACTGTCCGGAGAATAGCAGTCGTGGAGGTACCTGTCAGGCTTGGGTGATCGACGGACGCCGTCACGGGCTGTCAGCATGTTAATTGCCAGATCTACCGAGTGTTGTCCTCGTGGCAGAGGCACACATTTGATGATTGTTGATGTAGCTGTGGAAGTAGGCTACGAGGGTCCAGAGGCTGGCCTCTCCATGTCGGTGTACGAATTGTGCCCGTTCGGCAAGTGCTGGTAGGGGGCGGCTGGGAGAATCTCCTCTTCGTATCGCCAGCCCACCAGGTCTTGGATTTATGTCGTCACTACTGCGTGGCTTTTTTGGGGGCCTTCGTTTAAAAATGCTCGTTGGGGTTTGCAAGTACAGGTAACAGACAGACCGCCGACGATGATACCCCCCATCTACTCTCCCGCCTACATGTATGTGTGAAGAGCCACATAGGTGTGTTACATACATCCTGCATCAGGTGTAGCTCGGCTTTGCGGATGGCGATCACAGAGTTGTGACGGGGATTTACAGCGTGGCAGTCATCACTCTATCTCGGATCCCCTTTGTTGGCTGACCATGCATGGAGAGCATCATTGAATCCCCCACCTGCCATCAAGGTTTTGCTAGCGGGGTGATGAAACGGCCGGTTAGCAATGGTGTCTGATTGCGTATATCGCTCTCGATTCCAGAGCCCCAGCCAAAGCAGGCCACTCCAGTCGTGGTTTGAGACTACGAAAGTTCGTGCGATTGCTTTGGGATATGGTCTCGTCTGATCATCGTTTAGCTTAGCTTACTGCTGACTGCCAAGAGATCGTACTCGACGCCATGGGCACGTGCGCCATACCACGTGATAGCACGATCTGCTTTCCTGTCAGCATCTTATTCTCGTTTCATCGACAGCTTTTTTTCAACATTGATAGCCAGCCATTCTGGCGTCTTGTAGACCGTGCAGACCCACATGTTTCTTCAAAGCCGAGGATAAGAAGAAGCATAATTACCGCAAATCGCAATTTGCTTGCTACCCTCTCTTTCCCCTTCTCTTTTCACACTGCGCGCTAACTCGATTACTGATCGCCATATGTACCTACCTGCTACACTTACTCACGAACCTCTTATTTGAGGCTTCGGAGTCGAGAGCTAGTCACTCCACCTTGGCATTTACGAACCATCAGTTTCGTTCTTGAGGTGCTCGAGCCTTTGGAGTCGTCCGACGTCGGTGGTCAATAGTAACTCATCTATCCGGCTTCTATGGATATTCCTGCCCCGCATCAATATCAAGAGATGTAGCTTCCCGTCTGCCCCTCTGTGGGCCTACCCCGTTCGTCGCTCCTGGCCCCTGACCCCTGGGGCTTGCGACTTGCGAACGGACACATGCAAGAACGCCTAGCCGGGCTACCTGCAGTGCCGAGAAGCGAACATTGCCGGACTATCTGGGCCTTCGCTCGCAGGGTGCCGAGCACTATACGGCAACCATCTTTACCCTGTCGATATCCTTTTGCAATAATGCAATTCTCCTCGAAAGGAGGCTCCTAGCGCGCCCAAGGGATGGGCGGTCAAACCCCAAATACGAAGCCATTTCACGTCTGGTTCGAAAATTTGCCAGGAAGACTCAAATCCAGTACGAGGTTCGGTCTGTCACCGTCGTTTATCTCGGTCCTTGAGACGTGGTATGAGCGGGAAAATCCGACCTTGTGTCAAGCTGTGGTATTTCGTATTATCTCGAATATAGAGGATGAGTTGACGACTCATCTCAGAGGAACTGGAACAGTCGAGGAGGCTACCCGGCCTCGAATCTCTTCATCTTCAAGTTTTTCAAGTCGGTTGTAAGGGAAAGTTTCTGTTGATAGTACAGTCTTCTCAGATAATAAGCCCGTACTCGTTATCGCAAGTCCATATCATGGCGCTTGCCAAGTTGCATTGAAGTCTTGTCTCATGCTCCCCTTGTCACTCTACCCTCTTCATTCCCCTGCCTCGTCTTTATTTCGCACAACAACATTCTATTGTCATTAACGCCATGAACCACCCCGTACTAAGTTCTTCTCAAAAACGATATACTTGGGCTGGCTATCAGATAGCCTAGCAGCATTCTATGCTTCTTTGTGTTTTCTGATTGCCAGTTTCTCCCCATGATCGTTTGTCTTTGCGGCACGAGTGCGCTGTTGATTAGACCAGGTAGGGTGGTAGGGACGACATGATAGCGCCAGTTTGGGTACATGTTGGCTTGTTTGCTACTCCAAGGGAGGAAGACTGACGGAGGAAGAGGATAGCTGTTGGTATTCGTTCAATGTCCAGCTGTCGTCTCTGGCTGCAAGTGAGACAGGACAGTCCCCACGGCGCGCACATTATTTAGGTGCGCATTCCCTGTGCTACACACAAGATGGGGCCATGCCTTAGCTAGGTGGTAGCTGTGATTTCTATTTTGCTGCAGGCTATAATGCCATTATTGGGCGGCATCTAAGGGCATTATAACCTGTATGTGATGCCATTGCTATCTAGGTAGGTCGTAAGCAAGCTCTCAGTTACTTTGAAGTACTACATGGCCGGGCTTTATTGGAGATAATTCATATCATCAAAACTTCAAAAGCAGAAAGATGATTGTACTAAAATCAAAACAAATAACCTGTCAGTCTGCAAACGACTCCCTCTCGGTCTCGCCTCCTTCGCAGTCCCTCTATTCCTCCAAGGATATACTCTGCCTACTGCCTAGATACCAGATTCACGGCTGTGAAAGATTAGCCAAGTTGGGGTTGTGAACTTGTGATTAGTTATCACGCAGGTATTCTGCACGCCCTCATCGGGAATGTGCCTTCTTCGGCGGGCAAATGTGCTCTTTCCAGTCTTGTAATTCACTAGTTCACGCTTTCAGTTCATATGTGTATCAGCCTTTCATAGTTGAATATCTACATCTGCTACAACCTCAGTCTCTGTAATCGGCAGATTCGGCCGGCGCTGATCCATGTATTCCTGACGCTGATGTGGCAGGCGCTGATGCTGCTATTGCTGAGATCGTGTTCCTCAGTCTGCTTAAACAAATCGTCAGTCAAACCATATTGCTTGTCCCCAAACCAGAATGGAAACACTTACTGTTCGTCTCGAGACTGGCGTCAGCGGTTCCAGCATTCATCATGGCATCAGCGATACCAGCATGCATCGTGGAAATGACAACCTTGAGCTCAGCCAGTCCAGCTTCGATCTTCGCAATTCCAGCATCCCGTTCGGCAATTCCAGCTTTCAGCTCAGCAAGGCTAGCATCCATCTCAGGGATTCCAGCACTCTGCTCAAAAAGTCCAGCATCCGTCTTAGAAATTCCGGCTTGGAGCGAGGTAAGTCCGGCTGCGACTTGGGAAATCTTGGCCACAACCGCCCTAGCGCTCGTGGATGTGGGTGCAGTGGTTTGGAGGTTGGTATTGTCTGATGAGGTGTCTGATGCGGTGTCTGATGGGGTGTCTGATGCGGCCGACGATGACGACTCCTCTGGATGCTAAAGGACATGTCAGTTCAAGTCGCTCTCGGATTGCAGCATACTACTCACCATGTCGTTGGAAGAGCCAGCCGCAGTTCCAGCTTCCATCTCCACAAGGTCAGTTGCCTCATCCTCAGCACCGTCTCCAGCCTCCGCGCCATCTTCATTCTCTGCGCCATCTTCATCAACTCCATACTGCGCAGCGCGCCACTGATCAAGATCAGCGCGAACCTCCTCCAGCTCCCCGTAGTAGAGCTCGGGAACGGCACTCCACGGAATCGGTTCACGTTCAGCAAGCTCGTATTCGCGCTCTGCGTCCAGTCGATAGGCCTCACTGCGTCTCCATTCCGACTCATCGAGAAGTGAACCAATGCGAATCAAGGTCTTGAGACGCTGCATGCAGGGGATAGGGAGATTCAGAGATCGTTCGAAGACTTCGATGTAGGTGTGTTTGTAGGAGTCATCGCGGGAGTGGGAGTCTTCGCGCATGTCGTTGAACCGCAGGTTTCGGGCGGGGGGTTCCATGTTTGTGAACTCCGGTGGTGTGACAGGGAGAGACATGTGCTGTAGTCTGAGGGCGGCGAGTCTGACGTCGAGGGTTGATGCGGGTGGTATGAGGTTGGAGGCCGGTAGTGACGATGAGTGCGGTCTGGTGGCGGATGGTGGTTGGTTCAGTTCCGGGATGAAATGACGCTCATAGGCGAATTCGTACAAGGCCTCTAGGAGGGAATGTATGGGGCGCCTAGGGTGTACGTTGGTCCACGGGTATGCCATCGTACCATTGAAGTTGTGAGGATGGAAAGTTGAGCTTGGTCCGCGTTCTGCGATTTGGATTTAGAGAATCAAATGTGCGCTTAGCGTCCCACTCGGTTGTATGGAACTGGAGATGAGATGTTCTCTCGATTTTTTCTTTCCTGTCGTTCCTCCACTCCCCTCTCTCTCCCCCCTTACAAGCAAGAACCCCCCAATCCAGCGCCCTTTCGCCTTCTGATTCCAACCCCCCC